>CM035161.1:108012883-108412883 GCA_020205615.1 Panax quinquefolius | reverse complement strand
TTAATATTGTAAATAATAATATTAATAACTTTGTCATCTCAATTATTGATTTAATAATATATAAAATATCGACAATAATTGAATCAAATAACGTGAGATACTATGCAACAGTTATTGTAGCAATAATTGAACAAAACCGGGTGACTTCTCACGTAAGCATCAATAATCAATACCGTATTGCTACTATGCACCACCAATGTATTCATCGTACTTTTAACACCGGGTGTTTCAATGATTAACAGTAAAACTTTCGTATTATTTTTATAAAAGATATTTTGCTGCGTTTTCTCAATCCGGCAAATAATTCCGTTAATAGGGTCCACCAATGATTGTGCTTGGTAAATACAATATTCCCTGTTAAAACAAATATTCCCCGACCAATCGAATAAAATATAACAACTTGCGTACTTTGCAAAATTTATAAATATTACCCACAACTATAACATTATATCAAATTCACTCCATAATATTCAAAAATGATATTTATAGAAAATTCATTTTTATTCATAAAAGTTGGGGTCTTACATAGTGTATGGTCTTGTGACCCTCAGATGAATTCTAATTTCAGTTCTTGATTATCAATAATAGAAAATGTTATTCAATTCAATTATACTTATTCATTTCAAGTTATTATGTTCTTTCAAGTGAGCATTTGTTTGGCTCACTCTTACATATATATAATCATTGCTGTGACGCTCCCAAATCCAGGTACTTGAAACCCGAACTCGGTGCTTCACGATACCATTTCTTTGAGCGGAATAATACTAATAATAATAACAATAATATAAATTTCAAACTTAATTTACATAATTATCAGAGTTTAATCCCAAGTACGCAACCTTTAAACATTCATTACAACACTTGATAGGTAATATATATCATCCTTATCTTAATAAAGTCTAATTATTACATAATATATAGCATAAACATTCATTCAACGATCTTCCCTTTTTCCTTGCTCTTGGCAGATCCTTCAGGTTGTTTACACTTAACTAAAAATATTTAAATTAAGCAAGAATGAGCATTTGAGTGCCCAACAAGTAATAACAACAATAATTATTAGCTGAAAGGATTAAGTATTTTCTTTGAATGACACTTTTACAACGAATCAACAGTTGTGAAGTAAGCTAAACCAACAAAAACAACATATCATTTCCATATCAAATTTTTAAAACTACGTATTGACTATAAATGAGGATCGACAGACTATGAACATTGTTTTTCTATTTTCGAAAAGGTTAAACAGAACTTCATCTGTAAACCGTCATAACTTACGGGCACAGGGGTGATGAGCTTGTTATGCCCTGTATTGATCAATACTACATACAAGGATGATATTTTCGTCCAGCATATTCGCCATAGGCTCATAAAAGTTTTCCATATTTGGGATGTTCATACCAGTCTAGAATCCGAACCAAAATAATTCGGTTGGATAACAATAAAGTTCTATCTTCTTCAACAACAATTTTTAAGTTTGTGTCTAGCCGGATCAAATAGCATAGACGACTTTTAATTCAACGTATACATAGTGGACACCGATAAGTATGTATCAACATGTGATAAAATATAATGATTATCCAAGTGAGGACACTTGTATAACCATGTTTGGAAATTAACGAACAGAATATATATCTTGATCTACAATAACAGAATTAAGGAACTTGTACAACAAATTATAATTTAATAACTTACTTATACAGAATCATTGCATAAATATATACAAAGGTTGAAATATTTGAACAATGAAAAATAATAGTTCAGATATTATCTTACGCATGTCCATTGTATAAAGTAAATGCAAAGGGTTAGATACTTGCCTGATCTGCTGCTTACAGTTATGCAACTTAGTTTTATCTTTTATATCAAGCCCTATCATTAATAAGATAATTCATCCGATTAGAATAACATATCATATCATATTGTACTGTTATTTGCAGTCAGCACATAACCTAATCACATTGTCACATATGTTTAACAACCATTGAATCACAAATAAACACTTACCAAGTCAACTTATCTAAGTCCAGATTAATTTCTGAATATGTCGGTGTACCAACAACTTTATCGGGTATTTATTGAGTCTAAGACTCTATACAGTAGTTCAATATACATTTAGATAACTTATATATCAGTCATATTATTTTTCACGGCCTTCTAATAATTTTTAAATAATTATTACAATTTATCATACATTTTTGAAACATAGGAATCATTATTAAATGATTTAAATATTAAGTAATTTCATTATCATTAATACTTAATTAATATTAAATTATTAATGAAATCCATTGCCAAAATATTAAAGTTATTTAAAATAACTCAAAATATTTTTTAAAGCATTTATATTGCCTTTAAATGATTTTTAAAATAATTAAAATCATTTTATATAATTACCATTAATATTAAAATATTAATGTATTATTTATCTAAATATTAAAAGTCATTAATTATAACTTAAAATATTTTTAATTCATTTATATCCCTTTTAAATGATTTTTAAATCGATAAAATCATTTTTAAATTATTTATTTAATATAATTAATAAATAAGTCTAATATCATTAATATTAATTTATTAATGAAATTATCCTCATAATTATTAAAAGTTATATTTTATAACTTCAAATATTTTTAACACTTTATTTTTTAAATGATTTTTATAATATTAAAATTATTTTTAAACTAATTTATTTAATATAATTATTAAATAATTCTAATATCATTAATATAAAATAATTAATGAAATTTACCTTTAAATATTAAAAGTTATATTTTATAACTCAAAATACTTTTAAATACCTTATTATCATTTAAAATGATTTTAATATAATAAAATCATTTTTAATTAATTTATTTAATACATTTATTAAATAAATTAAATATCAATAATATTTAAATAAATACTAATATTTATGAAAAATATGCTAAATTATTAAAAGTTAATTTTTATAACTGAAAATAATTTTTAAAATAGTTTTTTGAATTTTTAATAATTTATTTCTATTTTAAATGATTTTTGAAAATTTAACTAATTAAAATTAATAAAACTGTCGCTATAGCCCTTTAGCGACAGAAAGTGTAGCCTTTGGTGTTCTTGAGCATTCATAAGCTAGTTTCGAGTTAACTAGTTTGACCACGTTTAATTCGTAAACTATAATGTTTCTAGGAATGTTCTTGGTACGATCTTGTAGTACTCGTGTAATACTACACGATCTAACAACAAGCATGGCCAAACATTATAACGTGAGTGAGATCTGGGGCCATGAACAAGTTGTCAGAGCTATTCTTCATTTTCTGGGTTGCCCAGAAATGAAGAACAGTTCTATTGTTCATATTTGGGCTTCCACAACTTGAAATCCTGATGATGTTTAAGTCATCTAAGGGTCCAGGTTGTAGACCACATGTAGTACTACAGATCTATTACAAAACATTATCATATCAACAACAAATCAAGCAGATAAGATCCGGTCATACCATGTCAGGCAACACATTCAAATGTTTTCTAGGTTACCCAGAAAACAGAAAATGTGTTCGACCTGGCTAGTTTGACCGGTTGCTAAATCCCATATGTTTATCGTTTAGGTGGTATCAAGGCATGAGATTGTAGTCTAAGCAACATAATAGAACTTAGATGCAACAACAAACACAAATCAACAACAACTTTCAAGATTTGTGCCTCTAAACTTCCTGTTAGACCAATCTGGGCATGTTCTGGGCTGCCCAGATCTCCTTCAGTCATGGTCGGTCAACGACCTTTGACCAACAATAACTCAAAATCTGGACATCAAATGACCACGATTCCAGTTACAGAACAAAGTACTAATGTCAGACTACACATTCAAAGCTTAAAACAACAAAAATGATAAACAGGGAAGAATCTATGGGCTCTGCCATTGGTTGTCAGACAACCCAATTTTTTTTTTCCAGATTTTTTAAAAACTTGATTTTGAGCATATTAATGTTATGGATTTAGCATGAGCCAACCCAGATCACTTAATTAGACTATATATAACATGCTTAAACATTAAAACCTAAGATTTAACATGGAATCAAAACTCAATTTTCTTGGTTAGGGTTTATACCTTTATGATCAATTTCTTGATTCCGGCTACTGATTTAGTTAAGGGTGTTAGTGGGACTTGTTTTTGTAACTGAATCTCTTGATATTTTCGGAGGTTTGAGCTTGAGAGAGTCAAGGATGAGAGTTGTGAACAAATTAACAAGAATGTGACTTTTTCTCTCTCTTGATCTATATATACAATGACTTGTAAAGAAGTGGCTGAGATATTGCTGCTGATTTAAGTTGTTATGTGTCACATAGCTGATCTAGAGTTTCTCAACCACTCCAATCTTAGCAAGATTTGCAAGAAATCTAATAAAAAAATGTGACAAAGGGTATTTTGGTCATTAGGCTTGTGATTTTAATGGCCAATTTGTCATTTGTCTAACCCTTAGGGTTTAACCCTAAGGTTTTGTACAAAATTTCTAGCATTTTGCATTTAAGGCTAAAATAAAATTTTTCTAGAATTTTGTAATTAAACTAAAAATGAAAATTCTAGTTTCTAAAAATGAAATTATAGTTTCTTAATCATGTTTAGGTTTTCTAATTACTTAGAACCACAAATTAGGTTTAATAATTTACTAATTAGCATTATGGCTTATAATTAGCAATTAGCATTCCTAATTAGCAAATTAGGGTTCCCAATATAGTAATTAACGTTACTAATTTAAAAATTAGGGTTTTTAATTAATTTAGTTTTCTAATTACTTTATACAGGAACATTAGGGTTTAATTATTTACTAATTATAACTAACCTTGCTAATTTAGCAATTAGGGCTCCAATGATCAAATTAGGATTTCTGATTTCACGATTAGGGTTTCTAACAATTAGGGTTTCGAGTTAATAATTAGGGTTTACCTAATTAGCATTTATATTTATAATATCAGACATTAATCACATTATCACAGTTACTTAACAATCTTGAACTCTAATTTGTGTTTTAAATTAGGGTTTCACAAATTAATGCTAGGGTTTGACATAATACACCTTAATTGACCAACCATTGTCAGTCCACATACAGTACATATTTATAGCAGTGAAATAAAATAAATATTATATTATTATTATCATTCCTTGTTCCAGAACCAGAATTAGGGTTTGGATTCCATATCTGATTTATCTTAAATAAACAGCATTATTTATTAAGTTAAAATACTTAACTTAATAATTTGAACTAAAATTCATATAACAAAATAATAATTCTAATAATCATTCCATATATTAATAATTAATATAATAATCATATTTTCATGGAAAATAATTGATAAAAACATTTCTACAATAAAATTAATTATTATAAGAATATAGTTTATAATGATCAATAATTATAAAATAAAATTATTTGTAATTATTCATGTAATAAATATATTTTCATTTATCACATAAATACATACGCTTTGACTACATATTCCATATATTTATTTTAATAAATAAAATAAAATAAAATAAAAAATTTATACGCAAAATTTCTGATTTATTTATATAAAAAATATCGGGTTATTACAATTACAGCTAAAGTTAAGAAGGTTGATGAGCCAACCATCAGTAAAGGGAAAGGCAAAATGAACAAGTGTTGAAGACTTGTTATTTTGCTATGGTTTATGTATTCAGACTTAAATTTTAATTATATGGTGTAATCAACTTTTCGCATTTAAAGATGGTATTAATGTTAGACAACCTAGGATTTATTTGATTAAGTTATGTAACCCTTTAATGGGAAGGTTTATTGCCTAAGTTTTATTTAATTTGGATAGTTAGAAACAAATGTTTGGACAGTGAACACCAAATCATGTGGGAATGAAGTACCCGGATTTGGGGGTATCACAATTCGTTTGTCTTGGTTGGATTTATTGTTTCAATCTATTATTGATACCTTGGAAGCATATTTGTTGGATTTCATACTAATTGATGGCTGGATTTGTAGCCAAGCTAGTTGTTAGATTGCATATTCATCGGTAGTTTGCTTTGTGGTGCATTGCATTATGTTGTGTTGCTTAAGGGAAATCAACGTTTTTAGTTTGGGGGTATTTGATGAGTAGGTTTCATACCTACGAACCAAGTATTAACTGACTGAACTTGTTGCTTATTCTTGTGTTTTGTAGTTAATTTTATGCATTTTATCTCATTTTTGTAGGATTTATGCTTGGGAGCTGTGTTGGCGAAAATTGGGATGGAACTCATTAAAAGATTAGAGAAGCTATAGAAACAGAGCAACACAACCACGCCCAAAATGGCTTAGGGTGCAAAGACAGTCGCTACTTTGTCTTGATCGGAGAAAAAATGTTTTGCCGGTCTTGTGCGAGCAATGCATGAATGAAGGCTTATGAGTAGTGCGGTCATGCCAGGTCGGGAGTTGACTAAAGTTGACTTTTTCATTAAGTAGTGTAATAGAGTTATAATGTGAATGAGATTTCATAATTCGATTAGGATTTGTATTAGAGGCTATATATAGTTGTTTTCAGACTCTCTAGTAGATTAGATTAGATTTCATTAGATTAGGAAAAACCCTAGTTTAGATTAGATTTGGAGATTGAATCAACTTGGAAAGAATTGAGGATTCAAAGTAGGAGCAGGAGGGAGATTCAAATTTGCAAACAATAAATTTTATTCTTTCCTTTACTTTAATTTTTATCTTTCAATGTTTATTCAATTGTGAATTATGGATTTTAATTCAATCATGAACTAAATTCTATTTTGAGATTACAATTATTTTTGCTTAATTTATTTTGATATACTTCCTTGTTAGTTTTGTTAACTATTATAGGATTGTCTATTATGGTTTGCACTTAATTGATTAATTGTCTGATCACCCATTTCCATGATAATCTATATGAAATTGAGAAACGGATTATAGATTTAGATCTGATCATAATAGCATGTGATTGTGTTTTCTGCATGGCGTTGGAATTCATAATTTGTGTTTAGGATAGAGATATACCTATACACTACATATAATCTGATAAAGAACTTGGGCTTAAAATCTTCTTTAATTGTAATTAATATAGAGATATAGTGAGTTAGTTTGTTAGGGTTTTCTTCTTAATTCTATCATCTATGGATTTAAGTTGATTTGTTTATGATGCATCGAGAGATGGTCATAGATACTGGTGTGTTCTTGATTAACAATTCGGAATAAGTAGCATTACTTAATAGGAAATGTATTGACCTAAATGAAACAATAAGTGAAATTGTAATCTTAAATCTCCATTATCTGGTTTCATTCTAGTAGTAGTTTGTATTAGTGTAATTAATTATTTTAATTCAAAATATTAAATCAATTATTTAAATAAGATTAATTTGGTTAAGAGTTAGTACTTGGTAATTTTTTTAAATAATTCCTCGTGGGAACGATACTCAACTTTCACTTTATTACTTGTTGACCGTGTATACTTGCACACATATATTGATTGTGAAATCGACCAACAGTTGACCGTGCCTTTTTGGCTTGGAATCAAGTTCTAGGACCAATTTGCTCAAAAACGATATCTATATTAGTAGATGATATGAATGCATGAGATGTTATGTGTGACGCCCCCAAAATAGGTCCATACAACCCATTCTGAGTTGCCAAATACATGGTATATAATTCAAATACAAACTTAATTTATACAATTATCAACTGTCGTGTAAAATATGACAAAACATAAGTTGTGAGTTTTAATACGAATATTGTCTCATAGAAAATATCCAAACTCAAATGAAGTCCTCATTACAATTATTATCACACTATTTTATAGAATAATGAGGACTACTATAGCCACCATCTTGGATCGTTACTCTATTCCGCGACTAGTCCCAGCTATATTCTCATTTCTTGAAGAGAACAATGAAAGAAAAGGGTGAGCTCAACTAGACTAGTAAAGAATATTATAACTAAGATAAAGTAGAATAAATTATCCTTAGTCCTCAACAGTGTAAAAACTGATAGAATACAATAGACAACAAGTTTAACTGCAACGGAACAAACAATCCATTAGAAGAGTTAAGTAGAGCATGATGTCTACTATCTTCTATGATTTAAAAGTTCATCATCAATATTTTATCTCTATAATATAACTCAATAAATATTCCACATCATCGAATTATACATGCACTACGGGCCAAGGATATTCGTTAGTATCACCAGTGGTCATGATCATGCCAAATAACTGTCCATTAATGCACTACGGGTCAATGAGGACTTTCACCACAACATTTGTCTATAACATTACAGGTCATGATTATACCAATATACAATTCCTGGTCATAATCATACCAATCAACAGTCCATCTATGCACTACCGGCCAAAGTTGACTTTCACCACAATATAAACATGAGGATGATGACAATGATATAAGAAATCAATCAAGTGAGATCAAGGATAAATATTAAAGATTTATAATTCAATTTATCCAAAGTTTAAGAATGTCCAAATTATCAACATGATAATTAATTGTGGAGTAAAATTCAAGAATGATATTCATGTATCAAAAATAATTTGGACAGAAAAGAATCCAATTTTGTCATGAATAGTACCCCGTGTGAATAGTACCTGAGTGAATAGTACCCCGTGAATAGTACGCCAACATGAAAAGATTAAAATTTAATATGAAAGTTCAGAAAAATATTTTAGTGAAACGAAACTAGATGAAGCGCAAAATTCAAGGATATTCTACTAATTTTAGGGAGTATAGAAGCAATACTTATCAAAATAAGTGTAGATTTAGGAATATGAAACAAAATAATATTACTTACATACTACAGAGTATGGAAGAAAATATTATTTCTTACGAATATTGAATGAAAAAATATCCCTTACCTTAGTAGGAGAGTAATTCTGACTAGTATAGCGGAGATATTCTTGAAGAAAACTTGCACTATTTTCTACACTCAAAGTATCCTTATACTGGTAAGAAATGCACACAATATTATAGAAGAAGAATTCTCTGATTCTGGTGTGATTTTCATTTCTTAACTAAACATCCTATTTATAAGAGAATGGCAAGGTACTATTTAGGAAAATCACTAATCAACAGTAAGAATTCACAGGTGACTGAATTGACGAAAAATATTGATTTTACTATTCATTACTATGCAATAAAATATTCTAATAAAATAAAAATTTTATATAAAATATAATATATTCTATTTATAATCTAATAAAATGAATAACTTTATATATAATATAAAAAGTATTCTGTTTTATATAAAAATTTTCTGTTTTATTACTATTATAATAATAATAATAAAAATTGAGATAACTTTCTAGCAGCGATTTTGAAAAATGAGTAAGTGGGGGTCCATGTAATAAGCCAAACTTATGACAAATACTTCATGAAAAACCCCTCTATTTATATCAAAAATTGAATAAATATTTACCATAAATCACTTATCTTTAATAAACACATTTTTAATCTTTTAACAATTATTCATCATTAATATTATAACTCACAATATTAACAACTAGATCATTCTCAGGAAAGAAGGGGCTTTCCGATAAGAACTTCTCCTTATTGGCGCGCAATTAAATAATCTAACATCTTTCCTTGACAGAACTTTCTAGACATTGTCAATAATGCAAATAATAATATGAATAACTGTATCGTCTCAATTATTGATTTAATAATATAAAATATTGTGCAGATGATACTGTGACAATAATTGAATCAATAATATGAGATACATGCAGCAACTACTGTGGCAATAATTAAATAAAACTAAGTGACTTCTTAAGTAAGAATCAATAATCAGAGATACTGTACAATACCGTGTGCTACTGTACAACCATGTGTATTACTGTACTTTTATTACCGCGTATTTCAACAGTTTAACGGTAAATGTCTTGCCGTTATTTCTATAAAAAGGTTATTTCTGTCGCATTCTATATCCGACTGTTATTTCGTTATGTGGGGTCCACCAATGATTGTGTCGTCGTACGAATATTCCCCGACAAAAATAATATTCCCCGACCAAACGAATATTCTATAACAACTTGCTTACTTTGCAAAATTTGCACATATCACCCATAACTATACTATTATATCAAATCATACCTTATTATTCAAAATAATATTTAGAGAATATTAAATCTTTATTCATAAAAAGTTGGGGTCTTACATTATGCATCAGTTCACAGGTTTTTTTAATCTTTTCCTGCAAAACAAGGGGTTAGTCGAGTTGATGACATGATAAGAATTTATATAAATGACAGTTAAGATGGATAACATTTATATATTCAGGAAGTAACAGGGTATGAAGAGACATCCTGCGCGTTTTGTTTAACAAAGGTTGGCCTATCTTAGGGTTACTCTCATAGACATTTTGAAATTGGTTCCCAGATCTTCGCAATTTACTTGATATAGACATCAATCTTTTAATTGGAGCGGATCTGAGTGGTGCCTTGATGAGTGGATTTTATACCTACAAATTGGGTTCCTATTTGGACTTAAACAGTGTTTATTTCGTTTCGTTTAGTTTCATTTTACGTTGCTTGTGTTTGTTTTGTTTGTAGGCTTCATTACGTGTTAATGTTGGCACAATGGTGGCAATGAGGTAGAAAATAACATGAAAAGAAAGGAAATCAAAAATGGCAGTCTTAATACCCCGCTGGGGCGGGGGTGTACGTGTCAAGAAAAATCATACCCTGCCGGGGCGGGAATTCTCAAGGCAAAAACCCCCGCCGTGGCGGGGGTATGCGGACAGAAAGAAGAGTTTGGATGCAAATCAATCACTACAGTGGCGTGGACAGAATGTAATTGGCTTCGATTGGGATTGGGATTGGAACGTTTTTATCAGCTATTACAGAGATTAAGTGGGGGATATACATAATTCAATCATACAACAATCAATCACAACTTTTGGAGCCCTAATTTCTTGAAGATCATTGGAGGAGTGGAGCAGAAGAGCAAAATCACGAAAATTGCAGAATTGAGTTAGGATAAAGGTGGTCTTATACTATTCTATCTCTTTTATTCAATTTCTATAATTGGGATGATGAATTCTCTTATCTATTCAGTTTTTAATTCATTAGTTATGAACTAAGTTTCTTATTAAGCTTGCAATGGATCTTTAATGTGGAATGATGATTCTCATATTTTAATTTCAGTTTAATAAAGCTATGTATTCAGTTTATCTATTGTGATTTGTACTTAATTTATGAATTGATTGATCACAAATTCTTTATGGATTTGTATGGACTAGAGAGATGATATATGAATCTAGACTTAGTCATAATACGACGTGTTCTTGATGAAAGTAGTATGCACACAAGCCAATCATGTTTGATGATAAAGCATATACTTTGTAACAATCTTATTCATTTATTAATAAAAAGTATTAATTTATTAAAGGCTTTTAATTATCTACATAATGCTGTTTTATAATATGTGATAAACCCATAGTTTTAAGCAATGCTTTTAGAATAACGATGATGATCATTCTAATGAGATCTAAATTCTTAGAAAGCTTAAAACTAAAATAGTTCCCAATCATTGGATTACTAAATTGGGGATTAGTGAATCCGGATAGATTGGGTACATACGTTGTTTGCTTTCATTGGATGAGGATGATTGATCTCATGATCATTTGTTGTGGAGACACTAAAACAAGTATGTAGGTGCTTATTAGAGAATAAGTTCAACGAACGTGGCTCGCTAAGGAATACTTAATGGAGTTTTATTTGCTCATCAATAGGAATTCTCAGAGTGATAGTAGTCAAGTAATCCTTAGACTTGAGATCATCATAGTATCTTGTGTATGATGAGTTATACTTTGACTTATTCCTTAAGACCCTTAGGGTATATCAAAGGGTATGCTTGGGTATAATAAGTTGTACATGGAGATAATGTATGATCAATAAAGAATCTACCACTTCTAATAAAAGAAGAGAATGTCCTATGTGATTCGATAAATGACAACCCAAAGAGTCCTTGGTTAAGGCGAGAATGAAATTAGAAAGGAGTTTCTAATTTGCATTATTTGGAGTTGTGCATTTAAGAATCGAAATACATATAATTAAATAAAATAAGACTTGATAAAGAATTCCATGTCTTATATTTAATTGAGACATCGTATGGTGGAAGGATTGAATTGTGCGGTAACTATTTACTCAAAGGTTCTTTAATGATTAATGTTGAAATCTATATTATCTCGGAAAGTCGTTGATCGCTAGGGAGGCTTATCCCTATTGTAGAATAAATATTATTTAAATAAATTAATTGTTTAATTTATTTATTTAAATAAGATTAGAATTGTTCTAATTGATTTATTCACAACCGTTTAATATGGAGAACCTAAAGGGTCACACCATAAAAGGAAGAATAATTATTTAAGAAGTTAATGGCATAATCGTAATAATATAGTTAAGTATATTTAATTTAATCTATGGTGATAGAATAAATTAAATAGCTTAATATTTATTATTTAATATTTTAGAAATATTAAATATAAATTAATAAGAGGAGTCTTATTAATATTATTACAATTATTATTATTTTAATTTCTAAAAGAGTTTAGGAATTAATTTAATATAAGTACTCTCATTTATTCTTAATTGGATTAGGAAGGAAAATTAATTAAAGGAGTTTAATTAATTATCCCTAATAAGATTAGGGAGCTTAATTAATTAAAAGAATTTAATTAATTAAATAAAACCCAATTTCTTAATTGTTAAGGAGGGTTGCCCACATCAATAAATAAGAGGAGTCTTATTATGGGTGGTATGGGTTGTTGACTTTTTCAACATACGACATAATTCCAATTGTTGGGAGAGTACACCCTTTCTATAGAGATAGAAAAACTAGGGTTTGAGCCAAATACACCATCTTCTTGAATTCTTTATTTTTCCTTGGTGGATCACCTCTAGAGGCCAAACGCTTGGGTGGCTAACGTTGATCAAAGGAAGGAACCAAACCCGGTGGATTCAAGTTGAATGCGAAAAGGATTGAGGTGAACTTGTACCTTGAAGGAAGCTCGAATCTTCAAGGGTATGTTTGTTCTTCATATATTTTTTCGCTTAATTAATAATTGTGCATAAAGGATGATCCGGGTATATGGTTTGTAAAATTTTAAACTCGATTTTACACGCTTCGCATTATTTTGCAATTTGATTGCATACATATGAATATTACAAACCTAACAAAAGGCATCGAGCCAAACCTTTATGCTAATTATTAATAGTTTTAATTTATATATTGATATGTGTTTAGAAACAATTTAATTGGGCATAATTTTATTGTATAAAATTTTAATAAAAAAAAAAAAAAAGCGGACGTTGTTAACATGTGAATAAAGCAATGTTGTTAACAAGTAAATACCAATTGTGGTGGTGGCGCAATGGCAATGCGCGAAGTCAAGAATCTTGAGGTCGGGATTTCAGCCTTTCTCGCAAAGATTATTTTTTTTTATTTTAATAAGCAAATGATGCACGGAAATCAAGTAGGCGCTAAATCACGTAATGATGATTACAAGGGCGCGGAAATCATCTTGATGATTATCTAATCATTATATAATGATTATATATATATATATTATATTAACTAACTCACGGAATTCAAGGCAACAAAAAAAAAAAAACTATAAGCTTTAATTATTTTAAAGCAACAGATTCTCAAGTTTATTATATATATATATAGGCATATAATTATTATATATATATTAGATACTATATATATATATATATATATATATATATATTTATTATTTTATAATTAAAATAAAAGTTTATTTTAATTTTAAAATAAAAGTTTATTTTAATATTAAAATATAAAGTTTATTTTAATTTTAAAATTAGATTTCATGCTAACTAATTAGAGTTAGAATTGGATTCCATAATAACTAATTGGAGTTGAAATTGGATTTTATTTTTCCTAAAATAAAGGAGTTTATTTGTGAATAGGGAAGTAAATCCATCTTTCCTTAAATAAAGGAGTTTATTTAGATATGAAATAGGATTTCATATTATTCAAAATAAAAGAGTTTATTTGTGAATAGGAAAGAAAATCCGTATTTCCTTAAATAAATGAGTTTATTTAAATATGAAATAAGATTTCATATTATTCAAAATAAAGGAGTTTATTTGTGAATAGGAAAGAATATCCGTGTTTCCTTTAATAAAAGATTTTTTTTACATGGAATTGATTCCATAATTAATTAAAATAAAAGAGTTTATTTTAATTAAAGATTTTTTTACATGGAATTGATTCCATAATTAATTAAAATAAAGGAGTTTATTTTGATTAAAAGTTTTGATTAAAATAAAATAGTTTATTTTATTCAAAATTTAATAAATTAAAATAAAATAGTTTTATTTTGATTTAAATTTGGATTAAAATAAAGGAGTTTATTTTGATTCAAAATAGATTTTATACTAACTAAATTTCCCATTAAATGATATCAATATATATATTAAATGTTTATTTATTCATAAGATGAATGTTATTTATTGATGCATATGATGATGTGTATGATAATAAATGGGATTGATTATGGACTATCGACCAATATGATTGGATTTTATTTTAGTTGGATGCATGAATGTATGGGTTTTATTAAATGGGTCTCACTGCGTATTTCGCCTTCTCTAATTTTTCCTAATGTAAATTCTATCTCCTCCTATGTACTTTCCTCGATCAAATACGATCAAGGTTTCTATTTATTTTAAATAGTTTTGTAATAGAAATAGTTAGAATTAATTTTGAAAAATTGGAGATCAAGGAGCAAGGAGCGTTTGAAGACCCGTTTGTAATAGAGCCCGGTTTAAATGTAATAGTTATATTTAAATATTATTTCTTGCACCCTTGGGTTTGACCTTTTGGTTCACTTGGTGGCTCTAGTGAACCAAACTAGAATAAAAGTCCATAATCAATCCGGGTAGAATATAGTATTCTATATGTACATGCTTATACTATATATATTATATATTATGCAAACACGCTTCACATGTTCATTAATATGACGCGTATTTTATATATATATATGCAAATGCGCTTAACAAGATGAGACAAATTAATAACAAACCCCTCAATTTTTATATTAAGTCCTAAGCGTTCAAAGATATTTGGAATATCGAACGTCACCTTTCTAGCATGATAAAATTAATAGAGTATTAAATATTTAATATGAGTTTGTTGTGTCACCACAAGGCAAGTATTAAGTATTTAAGATGTTAATTTATCACATTTGATGCTTATAAAGAAAATTGAACAATATTGTTTTGTTGTGTCACCACAAGGATGATATTTTTCTTTTTGAATATATGGAGTGCTAGGTGGGACTTAACTTGGATAATTTTGATTCTTGATGTGCCACCACTGATCAAAATAATCTAAGAGGCAAAAGACAAGGAGTTGCGTAGTTGATGTAATTAACAAAAGTTGTCTACCTATTTATTTATATATAGTTTGTTGTGTCACCACAAGGCTATATACATTTGAAATGGGATCCTTATTCTCACTAGCAAATCTTTAATTAGATTTTGGCTTAAACTATATAAGTGAGGTAATATAGTTTGAAGAAAATAGTGGGAGATACCAATTTAAAACAAGACCTAATTTATTTTGGTAATTAATAAAAGAATGTATGTTAAAATGTTGTTAATTACAAATTCATTTACGAAATTTTACAATGTCTAAAATTACTAACATCAAGAAAGATATTAGATGCTAAATTAACTGCCAAAATTAAATCGGATTGGTTAAGGAATTTGAGAATAGTTCTCATAGTGAAAAGCTATCTTATGTCCTTAATCGCTTATCCTCAAGAATGGTTGTAGACAATGCCTCCGAGGAAGACATTGCTACTTTTAGAAAGTGGCAAGATGATGCACATTGGCTCGATGCATCATGCTCGTGATCCACGTGAGTAACGAGCTTCATACAAAGATGAAACTATGGATGCTCCTCTATATATTCCCCGCACATCAAGTAGTTGATGGTGAGGAAAGTAGGACCGATAGATATCAGATATCTAAGGAGCTCTTCCGATCTAGAATGACCGATGACACTACAGTACAGATAAAAGTCCTTAACATTATCAATTTGATTGATCAATTAGGACAACGAGTTTTGTCATGGATGGAGAGTTGAGTCAAGATTTGATCTTGCACTCACTCCCGGACTACTTTCACAATTGTTGTGAATTTTTCATATGAACAAGCTAGATATCAGCTTTGCTGATTTGCTTAACATGTTGAAAAATGTTGAGAGTCACTTTTCAACCAAGAAAGACCATGTCTTACTGGTAGAGGCCAAAGGATCTTCTGAAAAGAAGAACGATTCAAAGAAGGTAAATAGAAAGGCATAAACAAAGGATAATAAGAATAAAAGCGATATCGATAGCAAATGAGTTTGTTTCCACCGCAATAAGCCCGGACACTTTGGAAAGAAATCATGAGAAGCATCTTGCAGAGGCTAACCAAAGAAGCTTAGTGAAGTTTCTACATAATACGCTTTTTGTTCATGATTGAAATAAATTTTTCTTTAAGTCAAGGTTCTACTTGGGTATAGGATACCGACTTTGGTTATCATAAATATAGATTTATGAAGGACCAAGCGTAGTAGAAAGTTAAACAAAGATAAGTAATCCTATGTGTGGGAAATGAAGCAAAGGTTATTTGTACATTAGCCATAGGAACTTATAGTTTAGCAATCCCTACGAACAAATCTATTAAGTCAATAAGTTGTTATTGTATTACGATTTTGTTAGAAACATTATTTCCATTTTATTGTTGGACAATGAAATATTTGGTATTATATTTAAGAACAATTGTTGTTCTATTTATAATAATAATGTTTTGTATAGAATGAAATATTACCTAATAGATTTTGTATACTTGACTTACGTGAAAAATTATTTTATAAATTGAACAAACTAGTATAAGAAAAGGAGATGATCATTCAAAGAGTTGAATGTATGTATTTGTTGAAATACAAGTATGAATTATTTGAAAGGTTCAAAGAATTCAGAAGTGAAACAAATTGACAATGTATTAAGATTCTTTGATTAGATCAAGGAATAAATACTTGTGCAATAAGTTTCTAGATCATCTCAAATAGTTTTCTCATAATGGACACATCCTGATATGCAATAATTGATTGATGTATCTGAATGAAAAATCGTACCTTGTTGGACATGGTGCGGTCCATAATGATTTTACCGACATTCCAGTATCTTTTTGGAATAATGTCCTAGAAATGGCTACGTATCTACGGAAAAGGTAACCTCAAAATCCGGCCCCAAGACTCCATAAAAGTTATGGACAGGGAGGATTCCTAATCTTAAGTATGTTAAGATGAGGGGTTGTCCAACTTATGTGAAAAGGTTTCAAAGGATAAGCTTGGGACAAGATTTGACAAGTGTCGATTTGTGGGACATCCTAAAGTAAGTTTAGGGTATATGTTCTATAATCCTACTTAGCAAAAAGGTGTTTGTTATGAAACACGCATTTTTCTAAGATAAAGGTGTTTATCATTGAAGGGGCTAGTGTGAGGATTATAGATCTTGAAGAGTTCATAATCCACAAAACACCATAAGTCAAATAAGAGGAACCTGTAGATGGACCTATTGTACCACAACCGAATCATAAATCTGGAATAGTACCGAAGATACCTAGGAGGTATGGATTCATCATGGATGATGATGATGAGGTACGCATCATAGAAGATGATGATCCAGAGTTACATACGATAAGGTAAGAGTTCTAGTGTGTACAAAAGGGATAGTGGGAGCGCCGTGACATTCCTAATATTATATGTTGATATACTACGGATAAGGAATGACATACCAATGCTACAATCAGTAAAGATAAAGTTGTCTAAACATTCCTCAATGAATGATTTGGAAGAGTATCTTAATTGGGGATAAAATCTATATAGATAGATTCAAGAGGATGCTCGACTTAACCCAAGGAATGTATATTCATTTGATGCTAAAGTCGTTTAGCATGGCATGCTCCAAGAGATGTCTCATGTCGATGAGCTATGGAGTGTATCTCTCTTAATAGTCCCCACAGACTCCTGAAAAGAGAGGTCGCATGAGTGACTATCATGTATGCAATGAAATATACGAGACCTGATGTTGATCGGTCGTATTCGGAGAAGTTCACTATGAGTCGCTGAAAAACATCTTAAAGTGCTTAACCCAAGCACTAAGGATGTGATCATATTCATGGTGGGTCTAAATTAAAACTAGAGGGCTTAATGACTCAAGTTTTCTGACATGCACCAAGACGACGAAAAAAATCCACTTTAAGGTAAAGTGTTACCTTGAATGATTGGTGCAAAAGAATTGGAAAGGTTCCAAACAAAGAAAGAGTTCTTTGGTTTAGTGATAAAGACAAAGTATATAGCTATAAATGAAGTCGCAAGTTGATTGTTTGGATTAAAGTTCATTACGTAACTAGGAATAGTTCCTAAGTCTCATCTTGGATCTAAACATGTGTTGTGGCACTTTCATTTGATTATTAGAATCATTGAAAGATGGGAAATCACTATAGAGATAATGGACTCTCATGAACAACATTACATATCCATTAACTAAAGCTTATCCAACAGAAGGATAATCGTCACTTAGAGAAGAAGAGTATGAGATACCATGGCGACTGGCTTTAGTGCAAGTGGGAGATTGAAAGTAGTATGCACACAAGCCAATCATGTTTGATGATAAAGCATATACTTTGTAACAATCTTATTCATTTATTAATAAAAAGTATTAATTTATTAAAGGCTTTTAATTATCTACATAATCTTTGTTTTATAATATGTGATAAACCCATAGTTTTAAGCAATGCTTTTAGAATAACGATGATGATCATTCTAATGAGATCTAAATTCTTAGAAAGCTTAAAACTAAAATAGTTCCCAATCATTGGATTACTAAATTGGGGATTAGTGAATCCGGATAGATTGGTACATACGTTACTTGCTCATTGGATGAGGATGATTGATCTCATGATCATTTGTGTGGAGATACTAAAGCAAGTATGTAGGTGCTTATTAGAGAATAAGTTCACTGAACGTGGCTCGCTAAGGAATACCTAATGGAGTTTTATTTGCTCATCAATAGGAATTCTCAGTAGTGATAGTAGTACAAGTAATCCTTAAACTTGAGATCATCATAGTATCTTGTGTATGATGAGTTATACTTTGACTTATTTCTTAAGACCCTTAGGGTATATCAAAGGGTATGCTTGGGTATAATAAGTTGTACATGGAGATAATGTATGATCAATAAAGAATCTACCACTTCTAATAAAAGAAGAGAATGTTCTATGTGATTCGATAAATGACAACCCAAAGAGTCCTCTTGGCGGCGTAATGAAATTAGAAAGGAGTTTCTAATTTGCATTATTTGAGTTGTGCATTTAAGAATCGAAATACATATAATTAAATAAAATAAGACTTGACAAGAATTTCATGTCTTATATTTAATTGGGACATCAGATGGTGGAAGGATTGAATTATGACGTAACTATTTACTCAAAGGTTCTTTAATGATTAATGTTGAAATCTTTATTATCTCGAAAAGTCGTTGATCGCTAGGGAGGCTTATCCTATTGTAGAATAAATATTATTTAAATAAATTAATTGTTTAATTTATTTATTTAAATAAGATTAGAATTGTTCTAATTGATTTATTCACAACCGTTTTATTATGGAGAACCTAAAGGGTCACACCATAAAAAGAAGAATAATTATTTAAGAGTTAATGGCATAATCGTAATAATATGTTAAGTATATTTAATTTAATCTATGGTGATAGAATAAATTAAATAGCTTAATATTTATTATTTAATATTTTAGAAATATTAAATATAAATTAATAAGAGGAGTCTTATTAATATTATTACAATTATTATTATTTTAATTTCTAAAGAGTTTAGGAATTAATTTAATATAAGTACTCTCATTTATTCCTAATTGATTAGGAAGGAAAATTAATTAAAGGAGTTTAATTAATTATCCCTAATAAGATTAGGGGAGCTTAATTAATTAAAAGAATTTAATTAATTAAATAAAACCCAATTTCTTAATTGTTAAGGAGGGTTGCCCACATCAATAAATAAGAGGAGTCTTATTGGGTTGTTGACTTTTTCAACATACGACATAATTCCAATTGTTGGAGAGTACACCTTTCTATAGAGATAGAAAACTAGGGTTTGAGCCAAATACACCATCTTCTTGAATTCTTTATTTTTCCTTGGTGGATCACCTCTGAGGCCAAACGCTTGGGTGGTTAACGTTGATCAAAGGAAGGAACCAAACCCGGTGGATTCAAGTTGAATGCGAAAAGGATGGAGGTGAACTTGTACCGAGGAAGCTCGAATCTTCAAGGGTATGTTTGTTCTTCATATCTTTTCGCTTAATTAATAATTGTGCATAAAGGGTGATCCGGGTATATGGTTTGTAAAATTTTAAACTCGATTTTACACGCTTTCAGTAAGACCCCAAATTTTATAAATAAAGATGAATTTTTCTATAAATATTATTTTTGAATATTATGGAATAAATTTGATATAATGTTATAGTTGTGGGTAATATTTATAAATTTTGCAAAGTATGTAAGTTGTTATAAAATATTCGTTTGGTTCAGGGAATATTCTTTTTGTTAGGAATATTCGCATACAATGGCTCAATCATCAGTGGACCCCACAACATAATTATTGGCTTTGATTGAGAAAACGACAAAAATATTTTTATAAAAATAATCTATGGAGGTGTTACCGTTAAAACTGCTTGAACTACCCGGTGGTAAAGTACAAGAATACGCGTGGTCGCATAAGTAGACACTGTATTGATTATCGATGCTTACGTGAGAAGTCACTCACCTACTCTCATTATTGCTACAAAGAATTGTCGATCATATCTCTTATATTATTGATTCAATTATTGTCACAAAGATCATCTCAGATAATATGTTATAGTATTAAATCAATAATTGAGACGACAAGTTATAAATGATTAATAATTATTGAAAGAAAATATTAAATATGTAAAATGATTTGTGGTAAGTTTGATTATTTTATGGGGGCTCATATGTCATCATCTAAGAGTCTCTTCATCAATAGTATTTACCTTCGTCAATAGTAATTACCCTTGTGAATAGTATTTACCTTCGTCAATAGTAATTACCCTTGTGAATAGTATTTACCTTCACAATAGTAATTACCCTCATGAATAGTATTTACCTTCACAATAGTAATTACCCTTGTGAATAGTATTTTACCTTCACAATAGTAATTACCTCTTGTGAATAGTATTTACCTTCGTCAATAGTATTTACCTTCGTTAATAGTAATTACCTTTACCGTACGCCTAACCACTTGTCGCTTCACATTACAAAAGGCCGAACCACTTGTCGTTTCACATTACAAAAGGCCAAACCAACCGTCAAGCCACTCGCTTTTCACACGGCAAAGCTTAAGCTAGAAATCTTCTATAAATAGAGGCCTAGGGCTTCATTATTTTCACTTAATTCATTCAAGCTATAGAGAGAGAAAGTATAGAGAGAATAAGAGAGAAGAAGAAGAAGAGTATTTTGTTACTACAATCGCCGCAGAGATTCAATCTCCTACCAAATGTAAGGGTGTTATTCTTTCTTATTCATGAAGAGAACTGTTGTTATTCCATTGCTTATTATTCTGCTGGAATAACTCAGTATAAGCCGGTTTACCCTATACTTGGTGACATTCTTCTATTATTCTCGCTGGAACATCCTGTCATGTGTTTTACACCGGACTCGGTTCCGCCTTTTTATTATTCTCATTGGAACATCCTCGTCAGTGTTTTACACCGGACCGGTTCCGCTTTTTTATTATTCTCGCTGGAACATCCTGTCTGTGTGTTTTACACCGACCGGTTCCGCTTTTATTATTATCGCTGAATATCCTATCTCGCAGTGTGTTTTACACCGGATCCGGTTCCATCTTTATTATTCTTCATTGAACATCCTGCTTGCGTGTGAATTTCACCGACGACCGGTTCCGTTATTTATTATTCTATTGAATAACTCGTCTGCGCGGGCCATCGCATGCACGGTGATTTCTTTTGTTATTCCATTCTTTATTATACCCAAATGGTTAAAACTTTGACTTCTATACTCCATGAAATTAGTAGAATATCCTTGATATTTGCGTTTCATCCAAAGATCTTTCATGGAAATATTCTTCCGATCATTCTTGAATTTTACTCTACAAAACAAAGATCATGTTGACAATTTGACGTTAATAATTCCGGATAAAATAATTCTTGAACTTGTTTTATCAATTTTATATCATTGTCATCATCCTCATGTTTATATTTTTTGAAAGTCATCTCGTGGCCCTGTAGTGCATAGATGGACTTGGTATGATTATGACCAGAGACTATTCTTGCAATCATGACCGTAATGTTACAAATGATGTGATAAAAATCCTCAAATGGTAGAGTGCATCGATGGACGCTTGTTGGCATGATCATGACCATTAATGAATACACAAATATTCTCGGCCCGTAGTGCATGAATAATTGTGGTCGTGATACTAAAGAATATCCTCGTCAGTAGTAGTGTGGGTGATTCGATGATGTGAATATTTATTAAAGTCGAGTCTCATTTATAACAAAGGATGAAAAACCTTTAAAACCTAAAAGATAGTAGACTTTATTTTCTACTTGACTTTTTAATGGATCAGATATTCCACCGCAGCTAAACCGGTTGTCTATTGTATTTTATCGCTTAACATTATCAAGACTATTGATAATTTATTCTCGCATTATCTTAGTCATAATATTTCTTCTTTCGGCTAGTTGAGCTCACCCTTTCTTTCACCGTTCTCTCGTGAAATGATAATATAGCCGGGACGAGTCTGGGAAACGAGTGATGGTCCTCAAGATAGCATTAGTAGTCCTCACTATTCTCAAAAATAGTGTGATAATAATCGTAATGAGGACTTTTTGTTTGAGTTTGTATAATATCTAGTAGACGATATTTGTATTTAAACTCACGCTTTATGTCGTATTGCATACCACATAGCTTATGTTAATAAGTTGTATTTAAATTGCACTACCATGTAAGTGGCGACTCAAGATGGGTGATGTATACCTAATTTTGGGGCGCATCACAACTTGGTATCGAGCTTAGGATGTGATCCTCGCTAAGATGTGAGAATAGTACTAGGAGGGAGAGAGACGGGAATACCTTCGCTAGTATGACCTACCTAAGTTTATGTGCTATTTTATTGGTTGGTCGTAAGATAAGGATAATTTGTTACATGTCAATTAACCTTTTGTTTTGTGGCGAGATCTCAAAATGACATCCGAGAATGTTGAGAATAAGAATGGAGCGCAGCGATCGCTGATTCACCACATATCAATAATCAAGATAATGTGCATCGTGAAGGCGATAATCCTCATGCAAAACAACAACACCGACCAAATGACAAATGATCAAATGTTCGTAGGCTTTATGCAATTTATGCAACAAAGAAAGCAGAGCGACTCATTCCAAAACGTAGGTGGAAACACGGAAACTCTCTCAAGGTCACCGCTAAACAATTTAAGGAGCCGACCACCGGAGTTTAAGGGAGAGCCAAAACCACTTCTCGCGAAGCATGGATAAAGCAGATTACCAAGATATTTGATGTCTTGGGATGCTCCGAGGAGCAAAGGTTCCCTTTGCCGCTTTTATGTTGCGCGAGAGGCGGATTATCGTGGGAATCGGTAGAAACGACTCAACCAAATTGTATCAAGATATCTTGGGAGAAGTTCCAGAGTCGTTCAACGACAAATACTTTCCCGAAAGTATTCGCCATATGAAGGAGGTGGAGTTTATCAAGTTGAACAAAACAATACGACCGTGTCGCAATACGAGGCAAAATTTGCGGAGTTATCACTATTATATCCCCACTCGGTGGATAATGAAGAGAGAATGGCGCGAATGTTTTTAAGAGGTTTGAAGTCGAGATACGCCAACATCTTATTTCTCATAAACCGTGTTTGTATTCGGATGTTGTAAATAGGGCTCAGCTTAGTGGAGCGCGATAATGAGTCAACGCAACTAAAAGAGAGCAAATTTCAAAAATTATAATACCAAATGAGAATAGTCATCGAGGCGGTGACAACAAGCGTGAGGGAATCAATGTGCCGATATGGTAACCACTTCCGGTGGTAATCGTACAAAAACAATAAGAATGGACATTTCAAGAAAAGGAGATTCAACAATGATGGAAAGACGCCAAGACCAAAGACCCATTGTTAAGGAAGGAGAAAGACCACCTATCATATGCTTCAAATGCGGAGGAGAGGGACACATCACCAAACTCTACCATGCCATCCAAAAGCATGTTATAATTGTAGAAGAGAAGGTCACTTAGCTCGATTTTGTCGCCATCAAGACAAATTCAAATAGGATGGAGGCACCAAAGGCCATCCCGTAAAATTCAAAACCTAGAGGTGCAAGGGAGAGCATTTGTTGTGACCTCCCAAAGAGCAAGGAATCCGAATGAGGTCATCACGGGTAAGCTTATCATAAACTCTAATGAAGTCTATACTTTATTTGATACCGGCTCTACCCATTCTTTTATTTCTCCTACTTGCGCCATCGATTAAATTCCGACTCGGAGAAATTAGACTTTGACTTATCTGTGGAAACTCCGTTGGGAGAAACCTTCATTACATCCACTCGCTTATAAGTCTTGTTTGGTTCAAATCGGTACCCTCACATTACCCCGTCGATCTTATTTCATTAAAAATACTTGCATTTGACGTGATTCTAGGATTGATTGGTTAACTACTTATCATGCAAAAATTGATTGTTTTCGTAAGGTTGTTAGCTTTCATATTCCTAATCAACCTATTATGCTAATTCAAACGACCAAACCATTAAAATCAATCACGGCCATCTCAAGCCATAAAGCTATTCGCTTATTGAAAAACGGATGTCAAGCTTTCTTAGCTCATGTCACAGATTTAAATAAAATACGCCGCTTTTTAAACGATATTCCTATTGTTAATAAATTTCCGACGATTCCCTCAAGAACTTCCCGCCTACCCCAGAGCGTGAAATTGAATTTTGTATCGACTTTGAACCCTAGACAAAACCTATTTCCAAAGCCCCATATCGAATGGCTCCTATTGAACTTCGTGAGTTAAAGACCCAACCGCAGAAATTGTTAGACATCGGCTTTATTCGGCCCTAGTACTTCTCCTCGGGGTGCTCTGCTCTATTCGTGAAGAAGAAAGATGGGAGTATGCGATTTTGTATTGATTATCTGGAGTCAATCACGCCACCATCAAAAATAGGTATCCATTGCCACGTATTGATGACCTGTTTGACCCAATTGCAGGAGCCAAATTCTTTTCAAAGATTGATCTTCGTCCCGATATCACCAATTGAAGATTAGAACCATCACGACATTCCAAAGACGGCTTTTAAACTCCTAAGACGGCATTATGAATTCCTAGTCATGTCCTTTTGGATCGACTAATGCTCCCGCCGCCTTCATGGATATGATGAACCGAGTATTCAAGAAATATTTAGATCACTTTGTGGTCGCCTTTATTGATGACATCCTTATTTATTCCAAAAGCCGTGAAGATCATGAGCAACACTTGAGGTCGACACTCCAAAAGCTTCGTGAATATAAGCTTTATGCCAAGTTGAAGAAATGCGAGTTCGGCTTGAAGAAGTAGCATTCCTTGGGCACGTGGTATCAAGTCATGGAATATCCGCTGACCCAAAGAAAGATCAAGCTATTCAAAGTCGGGAACAACCTAAATCAAAGGACCAAGCACGTAGCTTTCTCGGTTTAATGGTTATTATCGGAGATTCGTGGAAGGATTTTCTCGAATCGCTATTCCATCGACTCAAATTGACCTTGAAAGATACAAAGTTCGGTTGGAGCGAAGAATGTGAGAAGAGTTTTCAAGAACTCAAGAGGAGACTTATTTCAAAGACTGCTCGGCAATACCATCCGCCTTGAGGGATTTGTCATCTACAAGCGATGCTTCGCAAAAGGGTTGGGATGTGTTCTTATGCAACATGGAAAAGTTATAGCATATGCCTCATGACAACTCAAAGAATATGAGAGGAATTATCCTACTCATGATCTAGAGTTATAAATTGTCTTTTGCACTTAAAATGTGGAGGCATTACTTGTATGGGGAGAAAGTGGAGATCTTTACGGATCATAAAAGCCTCAAATATTTCTTCACTCAAAAGGAACTCAACATGCGACAACGACGCTGGCTTGAACTGCTGAAAGATTATGATCATACCATCCAATACCATCCTCGAAAAGCAAACGTGGTAGCCGACGATTGAGTAGAAATCATATGCAAGTACAAGTGCGATATTGTCAACGCAAAGGCCCATTTTGTGTGACTTGCAAAGGATGGAGATAGAATTAAAGACTCAGTGACGCATGTGATGACAAATGAGTATACGAGTAGAACCGACTTTAATTGATAAAGTTAAAGTCGCTTCAAGCTGCGTAACTGGAGCCGATGCGCGTATGAGGAAGAAAGTGCAAGAAGGTGCTATGCCAAGCAAGAATCGATGAAGAAGGAATACTTCGAGTCAACTCTGCACTTTGTGTTCCTAACGACCGATTTAAAGTATAATATCATGATGGAGGCGCACAACACACCATTTGCAATCCATCTCGGGAGTACCAAAATGTATCATGATATTCGCATACATTTTGGTGGAGCAATACGAAGAGAGAGATAGCGCCATTTTATCTCAAGGTGTCTAACTTGTCAACGAAGTTAAAGCGGAGCATCAAGTACCAAAAGGTCCATCAGCAACCACTTGAAATTCCGTAATGGAAGTGGGAGCACATTACCATGGATTTCAAGTTCTCTGGCCTTCCTAAGGTTTCTCAAGGCATTGATGCGATTTGGGTCATTGTTGATAGATCGACCAAGTCCGCTTCATTTCTTACCGACACGAAAACTTATACACTTGAACGCCTTTGCTCAGATGTACATAAACGAGATTGTAAGACTACATGGTATGCCTAAGATCCATAGTTTCGATCGAGACCCAAGATTCACTTCACGATTTTGGGTTAGTTTGCAAAAAGCTATGGGCACAGACTTTTACGATTTAGCTTTCAGATATCATCCTCGCATTTGATGGACAATGGAGAGGACTATTCAAACTCTCAAGATCTATTAAGACTCGTGTCCTTGATTTCAAGGAGTTGGGACAAGTTCTTACCATCGGTGGAGTTTTCCTACAACAACAGCTTATCAAGCAAGTATCGCATGGCTCCATTCAAGCATCAGATGGAAGAAAGTGTCGCTTCCAAGATATCGATGAGGTGGGTGAAGCAACGTTGTTGGGACCGGAGTTGGTACGTATGACTACTTACTAAAAGATTCAAATGATCCGACAACGATAAAAAACCTCACAAAATCGATAAAAGAGTTATACCGATCTTCATCGAAAGGACGTGGAATTCGATATAGAGATCATGTGTGTTAAGAGTCGCTCCATGGAAAGGAGTTACAAGATTTGGAAGGAGAGGAAAACTTAATCCTCGATTCATCGGTCCATTTTAATCCTCGATCGAGTAGGAACTGTGGCCTATAGACTCGCTTTTCCGCCAAATATGTCTCGTGTTCATAACGCTTTTTCACATATCTATGTTACGTAAATATGTGAAAGACCCGAACCATATTATTGAAAGTTAGAACCGACGAAAATAGCGGAAGATTTGACGTATGAAGAGGTTCCCTGCTCAAATTTTGATAAGAAAGAACATATTCTACGCTCCAAGGTTATACCTCAAGTCAAAGTTTTATGGAGGAACCACGATGTCGAGGAAATGACTTGGGAGTTAGAATCAAATGAAATCAAGGTATCCTTACCTCTTCGACATACCAGTATCGCACTCTAATTTCGAGGGGCTAAATTTCATAAGAAGGGGAGGATGTAAGACCTCAAACTTTTATAAATAAAGATGAATTTTTCTATAAATATTATTTTTGAATATTATGGAATAAATTTGATATAATGTTATAGTTGTGGGTAATATTTATAAATTTTGCAAAGTATGCAAGTTGTTATAAAATATTCGTTTGGCTCTGGGAATATTCTTTTTGTTAGGAATATTCGCATAACGGCTCAATCATCAGTGGACCCCACAACATTATTGTCGGATTGATCGAGAAAACGACAAAAATATTTTTATAAAAATAACTACGAGGTGTTACCGCTAAAACTGCTTGAACTACCCGGTGGTAAAAGTACAAGAATACGCTGCGTGGTCGCATAGAAGCACACTGGTATTGATTATCGATGCTTACGTGAGAAGTCACTCACCTATGCTCAATTATCACTACAAAGAATTGTTTGATCATATCTCTTATATTATTGATTCAATTATTGTCACAAAGATCATCCGTAGATAATATGTTATAGTATTAAATCAATAATTGAGACGACAAGTTATAAATGATTAATAATTATTGAAAGATTAAATATGTGTTATGATTTGTGGTAAGTTTGATTATTTTATGGGGGGCCTATATGTCATCATCTAAGAGTCTCTTCATCAATAGTATTTACCTTCACAATAGTAATTACCCTTGTGAATAGTATTTACCTTCGTCAATAGTAATTACCCTTGTGAATAGTATTTACCTTCGCCAATAGTAATTACCCTTGTGAATAGTATTTACCTTCAATAATAGTAATTATCCTTGTGAATAGTATTTACCTTCGCCAATAGTAATTACCCTTGTGAATAGTATTTACCTTCGTCAATAGTATTTACCTTCGTTAATAGTAATTACCTTTACTAGACGTCGAACCACTTGTCGCTTTCACATTACAAAGCGCCGAACCACTTGTCGCTTCACATTACAAAATCAAAAACCAAATAAAGCTGCTTACTCGCCTTTTCACACTAAGAAAAGTGCTAAGCTAGAAATCTTCTATAAATAGAGGCCTAGGGCTTCATTATTTTCACGAATTCATTCAAGCTATAGAGAGAGAAAGTATAGAGAGAATAAGAGAGAAAGAAGAAGAGTATTTTGTTACTACACCGCCAACAGATTCAATCTCCTACCAAATGTAAGGGTGTTATTCTTTCTTATTCATGAAGAGAACTGTTGTTATTCCATCGCTTATTATTCTCATTGGAATAACTCGTATAAGCCATTTACCCTATACTTGGTGACATTCTTCTATTATTCTCGCTGGAACATCCTGCTCATGCAGTGTTTTTACACCTACCGGGTTCCGCTTTTATTATTCATTGGAACATCCTCGTCATGTGTGTGTTTTACACCGACCTGGTTCCGCTTTTTTATTATTCTGCTGAAATCCTTGTCTCAGTGTGTTTTACACCGGACCGGTTCCGCCTTTATTATTCTCGTTGGAATATCCTATCTCAAGTGTGTTTTACACCCGGATCCGTTCCATCTTTATTATTCTGTTGGAACATCCTGCTTGCAGTGAATTTCACCCCGACTCGGTTCCGTTATTTATTATTCTGCTGAATAACTCGTCTGCAAGGCGCTCTATCGCATGCACGGTGATTTCTTTTGTTATTCCATTCTTTATTATACCCAAATTGGTTAAAACTTTGACTTCTATACTCCATGAAATTAGTAGAATATCCTTGATATTCATGCGTTTCATCCAAAGATCTTTCATGGAAATATTCTTCCGATCATTCTTGAATTTTACTCTACAAAACAAAGATCATGTTGACAATTTGACGTTAATAATTCCCGGATAAAATAATTCTTGAACTTGTTTTATCAATTCTTATATCATTGTCATCATCCTCATGTTTATATTTTTTGAAAGTCATCTGTGGCCTCAGAGTGCATGATGGACTTGGTATGATTATGACCAGAGACTATTCTATGTAATCATGACCGTAATGTTACAAATGATGTGATAAAAAATCCTCAAGGTCAGTAGTAGTGCATTGATGGACGCTTGTTGGCATGATCATGACCATTAATGAATACACAAATATTCTCGGCCCGTAGTGCATGAATAATTGTGGTCGTGATACTAAAGAATATCCTCGGTAGAAAAGTGTGGGGGTGATTCGATGATGTGAATATTTATTAAAGTTTGAGTCTCAAATTATAACAAAGATGAAAAACCTTTTAAACCCTAAAAGATAGTAGACTTTTATTTTCTACTTGACTTTTTAATGGATCGCATATTCCACCGCAGCTTAAACCGGTTGTCTATTGTATTTTATCGCTTTAATATTATCAAGACTATTGATAATTTATTCTCGCATTATCTTAGTCATAATATTTCTTATCGGGCTAGTTGAGCTCACCCTTTCTTTCACCGTTTCTCTTCGTGAAATGATAATATAGCCGGGACGAGTCCTGGGAAACGAGTGATGGTCCTCAAGATAGCATTAGTAGTCCTCACTATTCTCAGAAAATAGTGTGATAATAATCTGTAATGAGGACTTTTTTTGTTCGAGTTTGTATAATATCTAGTAGACGATATTTGTATTTAAACTCACGCTTATGTCGATTGCATACCTACGCTTATGTTAATAAGTTGTATTTAAATTACGCACTATGTAAGTGGCGACTCAAGATGGGTGATGTATACCTAATTTTGGGGGCGTCACACTTCCGCATTATTTTGCAATTTGATTGCGCACATGAATATTACAAACCTAACACTTGATTTCTGCATTTTGATGGAATTCTTGATGTATGTTTAGGATATAGATATACCTAACATCGCATGTAATCGTGTAAGAACATGGAATTTAAACCTTCTTTAATTATAATTCACATAGAGATATAGTGAATTAGTTAATTAGGGTGTTTGGCTCAATTCTATCAATTGTGGATTTAATTTAATATGGTATTAGTGCATTGAGAGATGACTAATTCTACTTTAGTGTTCTTGATTAATGAACTAAGATAGTTAATTGAATTAAAAAGAAGTGTGATAATTTGAGTAAAGCTTAATGTGAAATTGTAGGCTTACTTCTCCATTATCTGATTAAAATTAGCGATAAAAAGTTGAATTGATTTGTTTTGATTTCTAGTTTATTAGTTTTTATTAATTGCAATAATTCAATCGATTAGTTTAATAAAATTGAAATAATAAAAAGCTGGTAATTGTTAGATTAAAATTAATACTTGTCTCTGTGGGAATGATACTTGACTTATTATTATATTACTTGTTGATCACGTATACTTGCGTGTAGTGCATAATTAGATTTACAGCTAACATGTTTTTGGCGCCGTTGCTGGGGACAATTTTTATTTTATTACTCTTAATATCGGCTTAATTAGTTCAGTTTTAGTTAAATAATTTTTCTTTTTGTTTTTGTTATTTCTTGTTTCAGGTTCTCTGACTTAGAGTATGCAAACTCGGTCAAAGAAACCAAACTTGCTTCCTTACGAGGACGACATCGAATGAAGGTTTCAGAGACTTAGTAAGTGGATTAAGGAAAATCGAGAGAATTTTGATAAACAAGAGAGTATGGTTGTAGATGATCAGAAAGCACTAAGGGACTATGCTACTCCCAGGGTTACAGAATTTCAGTCAAGCATTATCAGGCCCGCGATAGCTGTGAATAATTTTAAGATCAAGCCTGGAACGATTCAAATGATACAGAATTCGATACAGTTTTGGGGATTAGTCAATGATGATGCGAATGAACACTTGGTCAACTTTCTAGAGATTTGTGATACCTTCAAATACAATAGGGTATCCGATGATATAATCATGCTTTGTTTGTTTTCGTTCACACTATGGGACAAAGCGAAGAGTTGGTTACATTCTCTACCGCCAGGATCAATTACTACTTGGGATAACCTCGCTCAGAAATTCTTAGCTAAATTTTTCCCACCGGCGAAGACTGTTAAGATGAGGAATGAGATTACTATGTTTGAATAGCAGCATGGGGAGTCTCTGTAAAAAGCTTGGGAAAGGTACAAGGAACTGTTAAGGAAGTGTCCGCATCATGGACTACCCAAGTGGCTGCAGATGAATACTTTTTGTAATGGGTTGAATGGTAATCTCCGTACTAGTATTGATGCAGCGTCTAGGGGAGATTTTATGGCTAAAAGATTTTAGAAGGCATATAAAAAGTAGTATGCACACAAGCCAATCATGTTTGATGATAAAGCATATACTTTGTAACAATCTTATTCATTTATTAATAAAAAGTATTAATTTATTAAAGGCTTTTAATTATCTACATGATGTCGTTTTATAATATGTGATAAACCCATAGTTTTAAGCAATGCTTTTAGAATAATGATGATGATCATTCTAATGAGATCTAAATTCTTTGAAAGCTTAAAACTAAAATAGTTCCCAATCATTGATTACTAAATTGGGGATTAGTTAATCCTGATAGATTGGTACATACGCTGCTTGCTCATCGATGAGGATGATTGATCTCATGATCATTTGTGTGGAGACACTAAAGCAAGTATGTAGGTGCTTATTAGAGAATAAGTTCAATCGAACGTGGCTCGCTAAGGAATACCTAATGGAGTTTTATTTGCTCGTCAAATAGAATTTCTCAGAGTGATAGTAGTACAAGTAATCCTTGGACTTGAGATCATCATAGTATCTTGTGTATGATGAGTTATACTTTGACTTATTCCTTAAGACCCTTAGGGTATATCAAAGGGTATGCTTGGGTATAATAAATTGTATATGGAGATAATGTATGATCAATAAAGAATCTACCACTTCTAATAAAAGAAGAAAATGTCCTATGTGATTCGATAAATGACAACCCAAAGAGTCCTTAGGTTATAGGCGTAATGAAATTAGAAAGGAGTTTCTAATTTGCATTATTTGAGTCAGGCATTTAAGAGTCGAAATACATATAATTAAATAAAATAAGACTTGACAAGAATTCCATGTCTTATATTTAATTAGGACATCAGATGGTGGAAGGATTGAATTGTACTTCAAGAACTATTTACTCAAAGGTTCTTTTATGATTAATGTTGAAATCTATATTATCCGGAAAGTCGCTGATCGCTAGGAGGCTTATCCCTATCAGAGAATAAATATTATTTATTTAAATAAATTAATTGTTTAATTTATTTATTTAAATAAGATTAGAATTGTTCTAATTGATTTATTCACAACCTATTAATATGGAGAACCTAAAGGGTCACACCATAAAAGGAAGAATAATTATTTAAGAAGTTAATGGCATAATCGTAATAATATAGTTATATATTTAATTTAATCTATGGTGATAGAATAAATTAAATAGCTTAATATTTATTATTTAATATTTTAGAAATATTAAATATAAATTAATAAGAGGAGTCTTATTAATATTATTACAATTATTATTATTTTAATTTCTAAAAGAGTTTAGAAATTAATTTAATATAAGTACTTCATTTATTCCTAATTGATTAGGAAGGAAAATTAGTTAAAAGAGTTTAATTAATTATCCCTAATAAGATTAGGGAGCTTAATTAATTAAAAGAATTTAATTAATTAAATAAAACCCAATTCCTTAATTGTTAAGGTGGGTTGCCCACATCTATAAATAAGAGGAGTCTTATTATGGGTGGGTATGGGTTGTTGATTTTTACAACATACGTAATAATTCCAAGTTGTTGGAGAGTACGTTTTTCTATAGAGATAGAAAACTAGGGTTTAGCCAACCACCCTTCTTCTTGAATTTTCTTCTTCCTCGTGGATCACCTCTGAGGCCAAACATTTGGGTGGCTAACGTTGATCAAAGGAAGGAACCAAACCCGTGATTCAAGTTGAACGCGAAAAGGATTGGAGGTGAACTTGTACTTGAGGAAGCTCGATCTTCAAGGGTATGATTTTATTCTTTATCTTTTCGCTTAATTAATAATTGTGCATAAAGGATGATCCGCATTTATGGTTTGTAAATTTTAAACTCGATTTTACACGCTCGCACTTTTTTTATGCAATTTGATCATAGTTATGAATATTACAAAACCCAATAAAGGGCATCGAGCCAAACCTTTATGCGAATTATTAATTATTTTAATTTGATATATAAATTGATATGTGTTTAGAACAATTTAATTGGGCATAATTTTATCAGATAAAATTTAAATAAAAAAAAAATTAAAAAACTCAAATAAAATTTCCAAATTTTTTTTTTAAAAAGCGATCCTCGCTATTGTTTTAAAAAAAAAAAATTGCCTCGATTTCGGTCTTTGTTTTACCAATTATTAGCCATGATTTCATTTTTTTCATCATCATCAATGATGATTGGTCGCTTTTTTTTGATGCAATGCAATTTTAAACGAAAATGTGTTATAATGATTATCTAATGATTATCTAATCATTAGATAATGATTATTATATATATATATATATAGTTAACGCATAAAGATTTCAAGAAAACCAAAAAAAAAAAAAAAAATATTGCAACATTATTTTATGGAATATGCTTTATTATATATATATATATATATATATATATATATATATATATATATATATATATATATATATATATATATATATATATATATATATATATATATATATATTATTAATTATTTTATAATTAAAATAAAATGTTTATTTTAATTTTAAAATAAAAGGTTTATTTTAATATTAAAATAAAAAGGAGTTTATTTTAATTTTAAAATTGAATATTATATATATATATATATATATTTATTTTAATCTTAAAATAAAAGTTTATTTTAATTTTAAAATAAAGAGTTTATTTTAATTTTAAAATAATAGGTTTATTTTAATTTTAAAATTAGAATTTCATGCTAACTAATTAGAATTGGAATTGATTCCATGATAACTAATTAGAGTTGAAATTGGATTTTATTTTTCCTAAAATAAAGGAGTTTATTTGTGAATAAAGTAAATCCATCTTTCCTTAAATAAAGGAGTTTGTTTAGATATGAAATAAGATTTCATATTATTCAAAATAAAAGAGTTTATTTGTGAATAGAAAGAGAATCCTAATTTCCTTAAATAAAGGAGTTTATTTAAATATGAAATAAGATTTCATATTATTCAAAATAAAGGAGTTTATTTGTGAATAGGAAAGAATATCCGTGTTTCCTTTAATAAAAGATTTTTTTTTTACATGGAATTGATTTCACAATTAATTAAAATAAAAGAGTTTATTTTAATTAAAGATTTTTTTTTACATGGAATTGATTCCATAATTAATTAAAATAAAAGAGTTTATTTTAATTAGAGATTTTTTTTTTACATGGAATCGATTCCATAATTAATTAAAATAAAAGAGTTTATTTTAATTAAAGATTTTTTTTATATGGAATTGATTCCATAATTAATTAAAATAAAGGAGTTTATTTTGATTAAAGATTTTGATTAAAATAAAATAGTTTATTTTATTCAAAATTGATAAATTAAAATAAAATAGTTTTATTTTGATTTAAATTTGGATTAAAATAAAGGAGTTTATTTTGATTCAAAAATAGATTTTATACTAACTAAATTTGCCCATTAAATGATATCAATATATATATTAAATGTTTATTATTCATGAGATGAATGTTATTTATCGATGCATATGGTGATGTGTATGATAATAAATGGGATTGATTATGGACTATCAACCAATATGATTGGATTTTATTTTAGTTGGATGCATGAATGTATGGGTTTTATTAAATGGGGTCTGCAGACTGCGCCTTCTCTAATTTTTTCTTAATGTAAATTCTAACTCCTCCTATGTATTTCCCTCGATCGCTATCAAGGTTTCTATTTATTTTAAATAGTTTTGTAATAGGAATATTTAGAATTAATTTTGAAGAATTAGAGATCAAGGACAAGAAGCGCTTTAAGACCCGCTTGTAATGGAGCCCGTTTAAATGTAATAGTTATATTTAAATATTATTTCTTGCACCCTAGGGAGTTTGACCTTTTGGTTCACTTGGTGGCTCTAGTGAACCAAACTAGAATAAAAGTCCATAATCAATCCGTGTAGAATATAGTATTCTATATGTGCATGCTATACTATATATATATATTATATATTATGCAAACATGCTTCGCATGTTCATTAATACGACGCGTATTTTATATATATATATGCAAATGCGCATAAAACAAGATGAGACAAATTAATAACAAACCCCTCAATTTTTATATTAAGTCCTAAGCGCTCAAAGATATTTGGAATATCGAACGTCATTTCTAGCATGATAAAATTAATAGAGTATTAAATATTTAATATGAGTTTGTTGTGTCACCACAAGGCAAGTATTAAGTATTTAAGATGTTAATTTATCACATTTGATGCTTATAAAGAAAATTGAACAATATTGTTTTGTTGTGGTCACCACAAGGATGATATTTTTCTTTTTGAATATATGGAGTGCTAGTTCGACTTAACTTGGATAATTTTGATTCTTGATGTGCCACCACTGATCAAAATAATCTAAGAGGCAAAATACAAGGAGTCAGATAGTTGATGTAATTGACAAAAGTTGTCTACCTATTTATTTATATATAGTTTGTTGTGTCACCACAAGGCTATATACATTTGAAATGGGATCCTTATTCTCACTAGCAAATCTTTAATTAGATTTTGCCTTAACTATATAAGTGAGGGTAATATAGTTTGAAGAAAATAGTGGGAGATACCAATTTAAAACAAGACCTAATTTATTTTGGTAATTAATAAAAGAATGTATATTAAAATGTTGTTAATTACAAATTCATTTACAAAATTTTACAATGTCTAAAATTACTATCATCACAAGCATATTAGATGCTAAATTAACCAAATCAAATTAAACTGATTGGTTAAGGAATTTGAGAATAGTTCTCATAGTCGAAAAAGCTATCTTATGTCCTTAATACGCCTATCCTCGCAATAGTTGCGCATAATGCCTCGAGGAAGACATTGCTACTTTTAGAAAGTGGCAAGATGATGCACAATTGGCTCAACGCATCATGCTCGTATCCACGAGTAACGAGCTTTCAAATACAAGATGAAACTATGGATGCTTCTTACTATATTCCCGCACATCAAGTAGTTGATGGTGAGGAAAGTAGGACCGATAGATATCGATATCTAAGGAGCTCTTCCGATCTAGAATGGCCAATGGCACTATAGATGCATAAAAAGTTCTTAACATAATCAATTTGATTGATCAATTAGACAACCGGTTTTGTCATGGATGGAGAGTTGAGCCAAGATTTGATCTTGCACTCACTTCCTTGGACTCTTTCACAATTGTTGTGAATTTTTCATATGAACAAGCTAGATATCGCCTTTCATTGATTTGCTTAACATGTTGAAAAATGTCGAGAGTCACTTTCCAACCAAGAAAGATCAAGTCTTACCGGTAGGGGCCAAAGGATCTTCCTAAAAGAAGAACGATTCAAAGAAGGTAAATAGAAAGGCAAAAACAAAGGATAATAAGAACAAAACTCGATACGAGATAGCAAAGGAGTTTGCTTCCAATCGCAATAAGCCCGACACCGAAAGAAATCATGAGAAGCATCTTGCAGAGGCTAACCAAAGAAGCTTAGTGAAGTTTCTAAGCATAATACGCTTTTTTGTTCATGATTGAAATAAATTTTTCTTTAAGTCAAGGTTCTACTTGGGTATTGATACCGACTTTGGTTATCATAAATATAGATTTATGAAGGACCAAGGTAAGTAGAAAGTTAAACAAAGATAAGTAATCCTATGTGTGGAAAATGAAGCAAAGGTTGCCGTATTAGCTATAGAAACTTATAGTTTAGCAATGCTTACGGCAAATCTATTAAGTCAATAAGTTGTTATCAGATTCCAGCTTCTTGTTAAAAATATTATTTCCATTTTATCATGGACAATGAAATCTTTGGTATTATAATTAAGAACAATTGTTGTTCTATTTATAATAATAATGTTTTGTATAGAACTCGAATATTACTTAATAAATTTTGTATACTTGACTTACATGAAAAATAATTTTGCATATCGAACAAATTAGTATAAGAAAAGGAGATGATCATTCAAAGAGTCAATGTGTGTATTTGCTAAAATACAAGTGTGAATTATTTGAAAGGTTCAAAGAATTCAGAAGTGAAACAAATTGGCAAAGTATTAAGATTCTTTGATTAGATCAAGGAATAAATACTTGTGCAATAAGTTTCTAGATCATCTCAAATGGTTTTCTCATAATGGACACATCCTGATACGCAATAATTGATTGATGTATCTAAAGGAAAAATCGTACCTTGTTGGACATGGTGCGGTCCATAATGATTTTACCGACATTCCAGTATTCTTCTAGGGTCATGTCCTAGAAATGGCTGTATATCTACGAAAAGGTAACCTCAAAATCCGGCCCCAAGACTCCATAAAAGTTATGGATGTGAGGATTCCTAATCTTAAGTATGTTAAGATAAGGGGTTGTCCAACTTATATGAAAAGGTTTCAAAGGATAAGCTTGGGACAAGATTTGACAAGTGTCGATTTGTGGGACATCCTAAAGTAAGTTTAGGGCATATGTTCTATAATTCTACTTAGCAAAAGGTGTTTGTTATAAACACGCCGCCTTTCTAAGATAAAGGTGTTTATCATTGAAGGGGCTAGTGGAGGATAATAGATCTTGAAGAGTTCAAGAACCACAAAACACTATAAAGTCAATAAGAGGAACCTCATAGATTGACCTATTGTTGTACCACAAATCGAATCAGAACTGAATAGTACCAAGATACCTAGGAGGTATGGATTCATCATGGATGATGATGATGAGGGTACGATCATGTAAGATGATGATCCGTAGTTACATTCGATGAGGTAAGACTTCTGCAGTGTGTACAAAAGGGTCAAGGGGGAGCGCCGTGACATTCCTAATATTATATGTTGATATACTACTTGATAAGGAATGACATACCAATGCTACAATCAAGAAAGATAAAGTTGTCTAAACATTCCTCCATGAATGATTTGGGAAGAGTATCTTAATTGGGGATAAAATCTATATAGATAGATTTAAAGAGGATGCTCAACTTAACCCAAGGAACGATATTCATTTGATGCTAAAGTCGCTTAGCATGGCAAACTCCAAGAGATGTCTCATGTCGATGAGCTATGGAGTGTATCTCTTATTAGTCCCCACGCACTCTCGAAAAGAGAGGTCGCATGAGTGACAATCATGTATGCAATGAAATATACGAGACCTCGATGTTGATCACCATATTCGGAGAAGTTCACTATGAATCGCTGAAAACATCTTAAAGTGTTTAACCTAAGACTAAGGATGTGATCATATTCATGGTGGGTCTTAATTAAAACTAGAGGGCTTAATGCACTCAAGTTTTTCAAACAAACCAAGATGATGTAAAATCCACTTTAAGGTAAAGGGTTACCTTGAACAAAGGGTGCAAAGAATTGAAAGGTTCCAAATAGCAAAGTTTTGCCGGTTTAGTGATAAAGACAAAGTATATAGCTATAAATGAAGTCGCAAGTTGATTGTTTGGATTAAAAGTTCATTACGTAACTAGAATAGTTCCTAAGTCTCATCTTGATCTAAACATGTGTCAGGCACTTTCATTTGATTATTAGAATCATTGAAAGATGGGAAATCACTATAGAGATAGTGGACTCTCAAAGAACAACATTACATATCCATTAACTAAAGCTTATCCAACAAAGCAGGATAATCGCCACTTAGAGAAGAAGAGTATAAGATACCACGACGATCGGGCTTTAGTGCAAGTGGGAGATTGAAAGTAGTATGCACACAAAGCCAATCATGTTTGATGATAAAGCATATACTTTGTAACAATCTTATTCATTTATTAATAAAAAGTATTAATTTATTAAAGGCTTTTAATTATCTACATGATGTCGTTTTATAATATGTGATAAACCCATAGTTTTAAGCAATGCTTTTAGAATAATGATGATGATCATTCTAATGAGATCTAAATTCTTTGAAAGCTTAAAACTAAAATAGTTCCCAATCATTGATTACTAAATTGGGGATTAGTTAATCCGGATAGATTGGTACATACGCTTGTTTGCTCATCGATGAGGATGATTGATCTCATGATCATTTGTGTGGAGACACTAAAGCAAGTATGTAGGTGCTTATTAGAGAATAAGTTCACCGAACGTGGCTCGCTAAGGAATACCTAATGGAGTTTTATTTGCTGTCGTCAATAGGAATTCTCAGAGTGATAGTAGTACAAGTAATCCTTGACTTGAGATCATCATAGTATCTTGTGTATGATGAGTTATACTTTGACTTATTCCTTAAGACCCTTAGGGTATATCAAAGGGTATGCTTGGGTATAATAAATTGTACATGGAGATAATGTATGATCAATAAAGAATCTACCACTTCTAATAAAAGAAGAGAAATGTCCTATGTGATTCGATAAATGACAACCCAAAGAGTCCTTGGTTTAAGGCGTAATGAAATTAGAAAGGAGTTTCTAATTTGCATTATTTGAGTTGTGCATTTAAGAGTCGAAATACATATAATTAAATAAAATAAGACTTGACAAAGAATTCCATGTCTTATATTTAATTGGGACATCAGATGGTGGAAGGATTGAATTGTACGAACTATTTACTCAAAGGTTCTTTATGATTAATGTTGAAATCTATATTATCCGGAAAGTCGCTGATCGCTAGGGGAGGCTTATCCCTATCAGAATAAATATTATTTATTTAAATAAATTAATTGTTTAATTTATTTATTTAAATAAGATTAGAATTGTTCTAATTGATTTATTCACAACCGCTTAATATGGAGAACCTAAAGGGTCACACCATAAAAGGAAGAATAATTATTTAAGAAGTTAATGGCATAATCGTAATAATATGTTAAGTATATTTAATTTAATCTATGGTGATAGAATAAATTAAATAGCTTAATATTTATTATTTAATATTTTAGAAATATTAAATATAAATTAATAAGAGGAGTCTTATTAATATTATTACAATTATTATTATTTTAATTTCTAAAAGAGTTTAGAAATTAATTTAATATAAGTACTCTCATTTATTCCTAATTGGATTAGGAAGGAAAATTAGTTAAAAGAGTTTAATTAATTATCCCTAATAAGATTAGGGAGCTTAATTAATTAAAAGAATTTAATTAATTAAATAAAACCCAATTCCTTAATTGTTAAGGTGGGTTGCGCACATCTATAAATAAGAGGAGTCTTATTATGGGTGGGTATGGGTTGTTGACTTTTACAACGTAATAATTCCAAGTTGTTGGGAGTATGTTTTTTCTATAGAGATAGAAAAACTAGGGTTTAGCCAACCACCTTTCTTCTTGAATTTTCTTCTTCCTTGGTGGATCACCTCTAGAGGCCAAACATTTGGGTGGCTAATGTTGATCAAAGGAAGGAACCAAACCGGTGGATTCAAGTTGAACGCGAAAAGGATTGAGGTGAACTTGTTGTACCGAGGAAGCTCGATCTTCAAGGGTATGATTTTATTCTTTATCTTTTCGCTTAATTAATAATTGTGCATAAAGGATTATCCGGTTTATGGTTTGTAAATTTTAAACTCGATTTTTACACGCTTCGCACTTTTTTATGCAATTTGATTGCAAGTTATGAATATTACAAACCTAACATAAAAATGCAAGCGGCAATGATTAAAAACTTGGAAAATCAAATGGGATAACTTGCGTTAGAATTGAACAATATTCCACAAGGGACGTTGTCGAATGATACTGAAAAGAACCCTAGAGAAAATGATGAGCAGTGTAATGCTATCACACTTAGGAGTGGTAAAGCATTGGGTCTTGACTTTGATAGGAAAGCAAGCAAAGATGAAGATTTTTAAAATGACAAGAATGATTCGGCAAGGAAAACTAAAGAAAAAGTTGTGGAAAAGCCAAATGAAGACAAACAGAATAGAGTCACACCACCTGTACCTTTTCCCCAATAGTTGGAAATTCAAAAGCTCAAGGATCAGTTTTCTAAGTTTATGGATATCTTCAAGCAGTTGTACATTAACATCCCGTTCGCTGAAGCACTTGAGCAGATGCCACTCTATGTCAAGTTCATGAAAGAGATACTTTCAAAGAAACGCAAGCTCAATGAATTCAAAACAGTGGCGTTAACGGAAGAATGCAGTGGAGTTCTACAGAAAAAGCTTCCCTATAAATTGAAAGATTCGGGGAGCTTTACTATTCATTGTGTAATTGGTAATCAAGATGTGGGGAGAGCTCTATGTGATCTAGGAGCAAGTATAAATCTTATGCCCCTATCCATATATACCGATAGTTGGGTTTAAAGGAAGCCAAGCCAACAAACATCAGTCTACAGCTCGCAGATAGATCAATAACGTATCCATTGGGGATAGTAGAAAATGTTTTAGTAAAGGTTGACATATTGATTTTTCCAACTGATTTTGTGGTGTTAGATTTTGAAGAAAATAAGAATATCCCAAACATCTTGGGATGACCATTCCTTGCAATTGGACGAACTCTAATTATCGTGCCTAATGGAGAATTGATCATGAAAGTGTTCGATCATGTAGTGAAAGTGAAAGTGTTTAATGAAATTCCAATCTCTACTGACAAGGATGAGAGTGATTTGATCGAGGAATATACATGTGTCAAAAATAAGGATTGTAGAGAGGTTGGTAGTCTAAAAGTGCTGATTGAGGATACTAAGTTAACTTCATTCCCGAAAATGCAGATGAACGGGCTTGCAATAAATCGTTGTTGGTTATGTGCGATAAACAAATAGTATGCCAAAAATATGCCAAAAATATCCCAACTGATCCAGGCTAGGCACAGGGAGTAGTCAGGCTGAAAGACTCAAAAACAAGCGCTCATTAGAAGGAGGAAATCCAATTTTATTGTCTAATATAGTATTTTAGTTTCATGTTATTCAATTCATAGTTTATTTAATATTTTAGTATTACTTAGTTCATTTATGTACAATTCTTAGGTAGTTAGTTAGTTATTTTCAGTATTTTTCAACATGCTTGCTCAAACTCCATGAAATTATCTTATATATTGGGTTTTAATGATTTTTAGGTACTAAGGATGAAGTTGTACAAGCACGCAGGGCAAAGTAGCTAAAAATCACAAGTTCTGCAGAAGAGACCCCATACACGGCGGCCTTTTTTCCTCGCTCGACACACCCGCCTTAGGGGGTTCTCTCAGATATGCCCGCCTACAGGTAGGGCTTTATAGGCCAAAATGACCCCACCCCATGGGGGTACGTGAATCAAAAAAAAAGCTACAGATTGTGCCCTTTCCCACTTCCTCTTCCATAATCGAACCTAAAACTTCCCTATACCCATGAAATACTCCCATAATCCCTCATTCTCCATCTAATTAGAGCACCACTACCACTATATATATATATATATATATATATGAACCCTAAATTTATCAATCCCACACCAAATCTCCATCAAAATCTCTAATTTTAGTCACCCAAAATCTAGGGCTCATCACTGTTCGGTTTTCAAGCAAGCAAAAGGGGAAAATTTCGAATGTGATCAATCAATTACTGCAACATCATCATCAATAGAGGAAAATCAGTGTGGTAAGCTACTATTCTCAGTTTTCTTCATACTTGGATTGTAGTCTTCATAGTTTGCGGTATTATGAGTGGTGTGCACTCCAAGTGCTTGTGATTTTGCCAAAGCCAAAGTTTGGGAGATTTGTGGACATAAATTATGAGGAATGTCACCTAAGACTCCTGTGAAATGCCAAAAGGGCGAGGGTTCTTTGCCACCGGGTCAAACTATGATAAAAGAAAGTTTTTTAGTGCTAATACGGCGGACAAGTATGACTATCTCGTGCCCAAAGCACTGACACCGGAAAGGGGCCTGAGGCCGGATGCTTTTGATGGACAGATGCAGAGACATATTCATGAACAGGGCTGGGAAGTTTTTATTGATGATCCAGATCCTGCTATTGTGAATGTCGTGAAGGAGTTCTCTGCCAAAGCAGAGGATAGGGCTCCATTTATGGCATTTGTGCGGGGAAAACAAGTGTCGTTCAGTGCAGAGGCAATAAATGAGTAGTATAGCGTTTGAGCCCCAGCAGTGTGTCAATATGTCCAACTCCGAGGCAATAACCCTGACTTTGATTAAATCCTAACAGAGATATCAAAACCTGGCACATTTTGGGTAAAGAGGAGAAAGGGTGACACCCTTTCCATGAGCAAGGATCTGAGCCTATATGGAAAAATCTGGTAGCTACTTCCTTCAACGCATATCAGTGAAGTTACAAAGGAAAAAGTGTTAATCCTCTATGCTATAGTGAAGGACTTTGACATCGACGTCAGTTCAATCATCAGTTTCTCAATTCGAGATGCTTACGTGGGCCCTTTTCAGGAAGACTGCCACACCCATCTCTTATTTGTGGGTTGTGTAGGCATTCTGGTGTTCGATGGTCAGATGATGAGCTCGTGCAGCAGCCTCTCTAGCTTCTTGATTCCAGGATGATTGCTCGATACTCAGTATAGGCTGGAGGGGAATCTCATCCTCGAGGTTTAGGTTTTGTATTCCCTGATGCTCATAAATAGGCAGAGGATACCTCGGAGGATGACGAGTTCAGAGCTGATGAGGTGACTGGTGAGGAGGAAGCAGCGGGGGCTAGTAGGTCTACCAAATATATGTTTAGTACCCAGTTTTGTAGTCTTCAGTGGCATCTTGATGAGAGAGATAAAGAAGCAGATAAAAAGATGAAGAGACTTGCAGTGAGGCAGGATCAGATGTTCAACACGATGAATAATTCTCTTACTTCATTGAATGAGACATTGCAAAGATTGAATCTAGCTGTTGCGGACCAGTTCCAATTCCCAATTCCTGAGCCAATGCCACAGTACCCTCCTTCAGACTCTGATGTGGAGGAGTTTTCTGTACTTATTCCATAGGCACCACCACCACAGGCTTAACATACTACAGGGAAGTCCTCTTACTCTTTAATGCAATATTTTCACAATGAGGACATTGTGTATGTTATGTTTGGGGGAGTTAGTTTTAGTTTATTGTTTAATGTTTAGTATGTTTAGTTTTCGTTCTGTTTTAGTTTTAGTTTAGTTTGCATTTAGTTCATGTCAGTGAGTTTGCATTTATGTAGTTGCATTGTTAATAGTTTAGTTATGTTTTATGTAGTTCAGTAGTTTAGTATTGTAAATAGTTTTCTATTTTTGTTCTTAGTAAGTTATAAAAAAAGATATATATAAAAAAACTAAAAAGACTGAAAAATCTCAAAAATATTAGTTAGTTTACTATTTTTTTATGTTGCATTTAGTTCATATTTGCATGATTCCAGCTGTTAGATAGTTTAAATTTTTTTGGGCCAATGATGAGATTAGAATTTTGTAGACAAGTATAGTATTGACTGTTAAGGCTATGATATGATTTCTTATCATGAATTAGATCTTTTTCTGTTTGAAACTGGTATAATCAAGTTAACACGTTAAGAAACAACTATGTTGACTGATTGAGTCTAAATTGATACATAATGGAGCTCTTAAGGAAAATGCTAGTTGGAATGAAAGAAAGTCATGAATAGGTAGAGATGGCTAAGATTAGACAGGAACCTAAGTTTGGGGGAAATTTTGGGATATAAGCTAAAAAAATGAAAAAAAAAGTATGAATAAACACCGTGGCTAGTTTAGTTTTGTAGCCTCTGTTACATGAGTAAGTACGCCCAAGGGGATGTCTCTACACCTAGCGCCCTAAAGCCTGACGGTTTGGGAGTCATTGGTTGAAAGCTCGCTAAGGGGTAATGTAACGACTGAGAAAATCAGATTTTTATGAGAATTAAATTTTTATTTGATTATGTGGATTAAATGAATTTAATTGATTATTTATGTGAGTAAGTTATTTGAAGGTCATTCTATGACCTAGAATGTACGGATGTGGTTAGGATTTTGGCTACGTGATAGAATTAAAGTGTTTGAATTTTCAAGACGAAAATAAAAGTTTTCCGAGAAATTTTCTGAAAAATACTATTCACTGATTTTTGCTCGAAATTATTTTTGAACTTCCAAGAAATACGTAACAATAGAATATCGAGGTGAGATGGATTATGTAATAATAATTCACCTATGGTAAACGTAGTTTTTCGCCTGCGGACTTAATTTGAGAACCTTAAGAAAAGTAAAGCGTTAAGGAGTTAAATCGATGATCGTATAATACGTAGGTATTATACGAGGTAATGATCAATACGAGTATGATACAAAGTATTATACGAGTAAGTATGAATGATGATATGTCGTGTATATTTAATAAGTATACGAGTTAGAATACGAGATTAATACGTACATTATACAGAATAAGGTTTTAAGCTAAATGTATTGGACTTGTAGGATTTGTTAGGAATTGTACAAGCCCAAGTATAGGAATGGTCAAGTCCAATTGGAAGTTATGATAAATCCCAAATGTTTGTTAAATACAAGCCCAAAGTATAAGTTAAGTTAATTAAACTAAAAGCCCAAAGTAAGAATCGGATCCATGGATCGATCCAATGGGTAAGTATGATCCATGGAGCAACCACAGGGTGATCTTGGAGGGCAAGTAAATGGAGTGTTGTGAACTCCAAGTAATGAATAGTGTGGAGGTGGAGTTAAGGAGGTGGAATGGTTTAATAACCATTAAGCCCTCATTTAGGATTTCCTATAAATAAGAGATGTCCTAGTTCATTTCTTATTTGTTAGATTTCCACCAACAACTTATAACTTATTGGTTAGAGAGAAAAAGCAAAAAAAGATAGAAAAGTTAGACTTTGTAATTCAAGAAGCAAGAAGGAAGAACAAAGCTTAATCAAGTGATCTTCAAGGGTAAGATCCTAAACCATGATTCTCCATCTCTTCAATTGTTAGAGAAGTGAGTAGTGGTTGAACTTGTATGCTAAGAAGAAGTAAGTATGGCTAATCAATGGACTTAAGTCTTAATAAGCCATGAATAAGCAATTCGTTCAAATATAAGTTATGAACTAAGGAAGAATAAGTAAGAACTTATCATGTAAATAAGTTAATAAAATATATATGATAAGATGTTAGTATGATGGAAAGAATCCATTTGAAATGATGAACAAATCTTAAGTAACGAAGTTATAGCGAAATTCATGAGTTCGGACGATAAACGCCGAAATCGTGAAATTCTCATAATGGAAGTCGAATTTTGACATTGAGCTCAAAAATGTTGGTTTTCGATGGAGTATAGTCTCATTTGGCATTATAGAGTTGCGGACTCAAAAATGACCAAATTCTGACTTAGAACGAAGAAATGAGAGTTGAACGTTCACGAACGTTTATCATTTTTGTTAAAATGAACTAATAGGTGAATTTTGAGTTAACGGATTCAAAAATGGAAAATTCTTACATGAACATATAGAGTATGTGATTTGTGAGCTAATGGCTTTTGAACGAGCCAATTTGGACTTAAAATGATAAAATTTGGAGTCCGGGAAGTTTGCAAAGTTCAAAAGTCATTAAAGTTGATGATGAGATCGAGGTCTCAGCCGCAATGGCTGCATAAAGCACTATAAGTGGCGCCACAACACCAGGTAGAGAGGCTAGACACTACAGAGTGGCACCATGATGTGACAAATAACAGAGTCTCGACCGCAGCGATCTTAGAGATCCGGGAGTTTGGTCTTGAAGTTTGGCACCAGCAAAGACCAATGGTAAGCATGAGGGGATCGGGCAGCAATGAAAGCAAGAAAAAATTGCTGGACCAAGTTAATTGTGAACCCAATTGTTTGCAAGACAAGTATGGGGCATGTGTGGACTTAAAATACATAGTAAGACCATTACTATATCATGTATATATTGATGAAATTTAGGAATTTAACGATTGTTTACTTAGTAATTAATCAGAGGACATAAAGTGTAAAAAGGGTGAACCATATTCAATTACTATGGTACTTAATCTATGGTTATTGAGTATTGGTGTAGTAACATAAGAAAGATAATTGATTAATGATGACTATAACGTTGAGAGTTACAACTAAAAGTTGTTAAATATTACATGAACGTGAACGATATGCAATAAGTGTATTTAACCAATGTCGATCGAGTTTTGATTAATAATGTAAGAACGTTAGTAAGCCATAAGGAAGATTAATAAGTTGAATTGACCTTTATTAATGAAGTAAATTCACTTAAGACATAGAAGAGAAAGAAGTTGGAACAAATAATGTAATGTGATAACCATAACTAATGATAACAAATCTAATGAATAATTAGATTGAGAAGAAGGGTAAGATACGTTAGGTATCATACATATCTGATTATGACCTAATGTGGTATGTTATGTGGTTATGTATTATAGAAACTGTAAAGACCAAGAATTGTTGAGTATTTATTTGAAGACGCTGAAGGTAAATTTTCTTAACGCTTGTCTAACCTTCGTGTTAGCCAGGTTTTCAGTGATTCATGTTATGAGATGCATGAATGGTTTTAAAGAAAGGGTCGATGTCAGTTTTAACTCGGCTAGACTGATCTTAAAAGATTTATTGATTTATTTACAAGTCTTTCAATATAGAATTGATAATGCTATCATATGCCAATTGTTTGCTACGGATTCAAGGTAAGCCTGAGTATGAATAAACAAATGTATTTTACATCGATTATTCGATGGGCACGCGAGGTTACCAAAACTTAAATGTAAATACGTTTAACGGATGAGTGTTGATCAACATAGAGTACTATAAGCTGATCACCTAGAAGTGCTCGCAAGAAATATCGAATTTACGATCTTAGTACTGGGTTGTCCTTTCCATGAATAAAAGCTAAAGAGAATGTTCATGGTCTATGGACCTACTCAGAATTTCTAAGCTACTATATATAGTTCAAAAATATTTTATGAGATGAGAAGTGCTATTCAATGTTTTATAGTACTTCGTAACTACTTGTTCAATTAAAGAATAATCATAGGATTCTCGAAGTGGTATTTATATAATGTATTGTTAAACTTGCTAAGCTAGTTATGCTCACTTCTTGCTTGAATCATATAATTGCAGCCAAGGTCGAGCGAACCGAGGGTTCTAGTAAAGATAAAGGCAAGGCGAAGATGTATGAATAGTTTATTCTGTAATAGACTAGTATGTTTGTATGAATTATATTACAACGAACAAAGAATGTAACGGTTTCAGAACCTGGGAACGGGGTGTATTATTATTAATGTAATGAGAATGTTGTTGATACACTCATTTTGATGTTGTTTCAATAGAATGAATGTACAGTTATGAGTACCGTGTAGCACCATCTATCGAGTTGGAAGATACCCAAATTTGGGGGCGTCACATGTAACATTGAAAAACCTAAGAGGTCTAGACATTGCACAACCATGAGAAAAATAAAAAGTGAAAACGGGAAAAAGAGCGAAAAGCCCCTATATGTTGATAAGTAGGTTTTATACCTACTTATTGGATATCAATTCATGAGAACTATGCCCATCTCAAGTACATTTTAGTATGTTTTTAGTTGCATTTCATGTTATTTTGCATTGCATGTAATGAAAACTCCTCTGGTGTGAAAATGCAGGAAATGGTATAGCTCGGTGTTGGTAGGTGGCAATGAGACTAATGGAAGTATGACACGAGGGATGAGGGGAGAAAAGGAAATGAGCATTGATGGATAAAGGAGCAATAGCAGCATGTCAAAGGAACAATAATAGCATGAGAAGAAGCAACAGAAGCAGAACTCAAGGATGCAGAGCACAGAAGCCGCGCGGCTGCACAAGCTGAAACACGCGTGCCCGCGCCATCAACCGACAAAGGCTTAAACTTCATACACGCGCGCCCGTGCCTATTTTATATGGAGATCACGCGCGGCCGCGCGCATCATCGAATTTTGTTGTTTGACTTAATTTAAAATTTGAAATTGGAAGTGTTTGTGTTGACATAAACTACTCTGGTTGGTACCAGACGTGATTATCTTTAGTTTTTATCGATTTTTCATATTAGGAACTAGGGTTCCAAGCATTGAACACAATTCCAAAGGGGGTTGAGCATACATTGAATATTTTCTTCATCTTCTTTTGGAATGATTCATTGAATAAGAACTACTTTTATTTTGCTGGAAAATAGTGGAGATTTGAACAGCATTTATGGAATATAATCTGCAATTGGGTTTGATCAATTATATCTTCTCTCTCAATTGTCTTATTTATTTTCTATGTGTTTCTATAATCCCATAATGGCTTTCGGTTCAGAAATGAACTAAATTCCATATTGGGGTTCTAACGGATTTTAATATGTAGTCTAAGATTGATGGCTTGATTGTTTGTGTATCGTCAAAATTTCTATTATGATTGATTAGATTGCATGAATGCTTGATCACCATTCATTCTATGTACTTGTATGAAATTGAAAAATGACATTCGAGTATGGTTGTAATCATAATAGCATGCGTATATGAGGATGAAATGTTTAGCTTAATATTTCGTGAACCATATAGAAATATACTGTTTCACCGTGTGTAGTTACATAAGAGCTTGTGCTTGATGATTACATGATTTCTATTGCATGTGGAGGGTATGTAAGTAGGTCATAGTGCATTGAAAAATGGTTATGTCTAAATTCGTGCTCTTGGCTAATTTTCCACGATACATGTATAATTTTGCATGATGGTAATATTTAGATGAAATATTAAATGAGGTTAGAATCCTATTATTTCCAACTTTGATTAATTATTGCATTATTATTATTTTATTCATTATTTGAGTTAGATTAATTCAAAATTATAAGCCTTCGTTTAAGCATATAGAAAATAGTGATATAATTGATGCATAATAATTTAATTTGAAAACCTTTCTCCGTGGATCGATACTGTTCTTACTCTATACTATTTGTTGACCCATGTATGCTTGCATGAGTTAGAATCCTTTTATTAAAACTAAAAAGGAGGCAACAAGTTTTTGGCGCCGTTGCCGGGTAAAGGTGTTTAAATTTTTCATTATTATCATCAGTTTTAAGCTATATTGTATGACTTAGAAAAATCTAATCTTGTCTCATTTCTATTTGTGTTTATGTTTTTGTTTCAGGTATTTGTATATATTTTATGCACACGTGATCATCCAATTCTGAGTTGATACATGCACAGGACAACATCAACGGTAGAGGTTGGAAATCGAGAGCGCGTAGAAATATACAAGCAGAGTTAGAGGGCACAACATCTAATATGGCAGCCGAAGGACAAAGAGAAGAGCAAAGAGAGGAGCATAGGGCTTTGAGAGACTATTCAATGCCAAATATTAATGGATTGCGGTCGAGTATAGTCAGGCCAACAATAGCAGCTAATACCTTTGAGATAAAGTCGGGCATTATTCAGATGGTGCAGAATTTGGTATAGTTTGGGGGTGCTGCGATAGATGATCCTAATGAGCACCTATTGAGCTTTATTAAAATATGTGACACGTTCAAATATAACGGGGTAACGGAGGATGCTATCAGACTTAGACTATTTCAATTTTCATTGAGGGATAAAGAAAGAAGTTGGCTTCACTCTCTACCATTGGGATCTATAACCACATGGGAGGACCTAGCACAGAAATTCTTAGCCAAGTTTTTTCCAATAGCTAAGACTGCAAAGATGAGGACAACAATTTCCCAGTTTGAACAGCAACAAAGTGAATCATTATATGAAGCTTGGGAGAGATACAAAGAGATGTTAAGGAAATGTCCACACCATTGTGAGACCCCAAATTTTATGAATAAAGATTTAATTTTCTCGAAATATTTTTTTGAATATTATGGTGTGGATTTGAGATAGTGTTATAGTTGTGGGTAGTATTTATAAATTTTTCAAAGTATGCAAGTTGTTATAAAATATTCTTTTTGTCGGGGAATATCCGTATGACGACACAATCGTTGGTGGACCCCACAATGGAAGTATTATCGTAGTAAGAAAACGGCAGAATTATCATTTTATAAAAATAACGGCGAAAATATTACCGTTAAAACTATTTGAACTACTTTGGTAGTAAAAAAATACAAGAATCTGGCGTGGTTGCATAGTAGCACCAATATTGATTATTGATGCTTACGTAAAGAAGTCACTCAGTATACTCAATTATTGCTACAAAGAAATTCTTTGCATCATATCTCTCATATTATTGATTCAATTATTGTCACAGTATCAATATGTTATATTATTAAATCAATAATTGAGATAGCAAAGTTATTTATATTATTATTTGCAATATTGACAATGTCTAGAAGTTCTGTCAAGGAGAGGTTTGGTCACCTAATTGTGCGCCAATAAGGAGAAATCCTTATCAGAAAGCCCCCTCTTTCTTGGGAATGGCCAGGTTGTTAAATATTGTGAATTATAATATTAATGATAAATAAGTTCGTGTTGATTAAAGATGAAATTGATAGTTCCATTGTGTTGGGATTATTAGTGATAGTGGAAATTGACATCTTTTTTAATGATAATTGATGTCTAGAGGTTATATTGACCAATCGGGTAATTAACCGAATAAATGAGCAATTAATTGCTATTGATTCACATGATTATAACTATTTGTTCACATGTGTATACTATTGACTCACATTCATTTACTATTAGGGGAGTTGGTGCAAGATTGATAATACTTGCATGACTAAGTTAAAAATGGAGGTATAGATGGAGGTACTATACTGTAATTCGTATTTTCACATGTCTACAACTATTGATTCACATGATTTACTATTAGGGGAGGTGGTGCAAGTTTGATAATACTTGCAGGACTAAATTAAAAATGAAGGAAAAGAGGAAGGTATTCATTCTTTATTAAATTGTGAAAATAATTTGTCTACGTGGATTACCGAATGGAGGGTGAAAATCCATTTGCAGTTTTGTATATTCTATTATACTAATCTGGGATATAATTTCTTTTGTACTCGTCATGAAATATCATTTTCTTTGGTATCTTTTTGTTACGAATTACTATTCATGGGTTACTATTCATCTGATTACTATTCACTCTAGTATTATTCACTCGGGTATTCGGGGCATTTTTCGTGCTGGAGTACTATTCATGAGTTACTATTCACGGGTTACTATTCACCCGATTACTATTCACTCTAGTATCATTCATTCAGGTATTTGGGGTAATTTTCATGTTGGGGGTACTATTCACGGGGTACTATTCCCAAAGTACTATTCACGGGGTACTATTTACCCAAAAAATATATTTCTTTTCTGTCCAAATTATTTTTGGTACATGAATATTATTCTTGAATTTTACTCCACAAAGCAGTATTATGTTGACAATTTGGACATTATTGATTCCTGGATAAATTAAATTATAAATCTTTAAAATTTATCCTTGAACTTGTTTTATTGAATTATTATATCATTGTCATCATCCTCATGCTTATATTGTGATGAAAGTCATCTTTGCTTACGTGCATAGATGGACTTGGTATGATTATGACCGAGGATTATTCGGATATAATCATGACCGTAATGTGATGAATGATGTGGTAAAAGTCCTCATCGGCCAGAGTGCATTGATGGACGCTTTTTGGTATGATTATGACCAGGATTATTCGGATATAGTCATGACCATTGATGATTTAATGAATATCCTCGGCCGTGGTGTGCGGGATGATTCGATGATGTGGTTTATTTTTTAAGTCGAGTCTCAAAGAATAAAGTTGATGAAAAACTTTTTAAATCATAGAAGATAGTAGATTTTATGCTCTGCTTGACTCTTCTAATGGATTGCTTATTTTCGCTGTAGTTGTTGATCTAAACCTTGTTGTCTATTGTATTCTATCAGTTGTTATACTATTGAAGGCTAAGGATAATTTATTCTGCATTATCTTAGTCATAATATTTCTTACTGGGCTAGTTGAGCTCACCCTTTCTTTCATTGTTCTCTTTAGGAAATGAGAATATAGCTGGGACGAGTCGGGGAATGGAGTGATGGTCCAGGATAAATGGCTTTAGTAGTCCTCACTATTCTACTGAATAATGTGATAATAATTGTAATGAGGACACCATTGAGTGTAGATATTGTCTAGATGACAATATTCTTGTTTAAACTCTCAGCTATGTTTTGTCATATTTTACACGACTGTTGCATAATTAAGTTGTATTTGAATTTATGTACATTGTATCTGGTGACTCAAGATGGGTGATGTATACCTGTTTTGGGGGCGCCACAGTTGGTATCAAAGCTTAGGGATATGATCCCTGGCTGAGATGTGAGACAAGAACTAGGAGGGGAGAGAAGGTAAATTCCTTCGCTAGTATTACCTACCTAAGTTTATTTGGTATTTAATTGGTAGGTCAGAGTATAGGGATAATATGTGATATGTCAATTAACCCTTGTTTTGTGATGTTGTTTGAAAATGGCATCCTAAAATGTTGAGATCAAAGAATGAAGCACATGAGACCGCTGAGTCACCAACGATCAATACCCAGGATAATGTGCAACATGAAGACAATAATCCTCAGGTAAATAACAACACCGATCAAATGATGAACGATAGGATGTTTAGAGGCTTTATGCAATTCATGCAGCATCAGTTAAGAGAGACTCTTGTTCAAAATATAGGTGGAAATAATGGCAACCCATGGTCGGTCACCGCTAAGCAGTTCAAGGAGCTGGGACCACCGGAGTTTTTGGGAAAGCCAGAACCACTTAAGGCGGAGATGTGGTTAAAGCTGATCACCAAGATATTTGATGTCTTAGGATGCTCCGAGGAGCAAAAGGTTCCCTTTGCCACCTTTATGTTTCGTGAAGAGGCAGATTACTTGTGGGAATCTATAAAACGTACCCAGCTTGACGTACTCAAGATGTCTTGGGAGAAGTTCCAAGAGCTGTTCAACGATAAGTACTTTCCCAAAAGTATTCGTCATATGAAGGAGGTGGAGTTCATCAAGTTGGAGAAAAATAATATGACCGTGTCGCAATACGAGGCTAAATTTGCGGAGTTATCTCGGTTTGCATTCCATTTGGTCGATAATGAGGAGCGAATGACGCGAATGTTTCTAAGAGGTTTGAAACCCGAAATACGTCAATACCTTATTTCTCACAAACTTTTTTTATATTCAGATGTTGTGAATAGGGCTCAGTTATTGGAGCGCGATAATAAGTCAGTACAACCAAAAGGTAATGACCAGCAACACGATAATAATCATACCAGTGGCAACGACCATCAGAACAATGATAACCATCATGGGGGAAATTATCATGCCAAGAATGGTAACCACTTCGGTGGTAATCATGGTCAAGATAATAGGAGTGGAAATTTTAAGAAGAGAAGGTTCAACAACGATGGAAAGACAACAGCACCAACACCCGTTTTCAAGGAAGGAGAACGACCACCAATTGTATGCTTCAAATGCGAAGGGGAGGGACATATCAGTCCAAACTGCGTGATGTAGTCCAAAACATGTTACAATTGTGGAAAAGAAGGTCACCTAGCCTGATTTTGTCGTGCACCAAAGTCAAGTCCAGCTGGGACGGTGGCACCAAAAGCGGATACAGACAAAACAAAGTCGGTGGTTTCAGGAAGAGCTTTTTTCGTGACTTCTCAAAAAGCGAGTGACCCAAACGAAGTTAGCACGGATTAGTTAATTATAAATTTTTGCGAAGTCTATACCTTATTAGATACCGGTTCTACCCATTCTTTTATCTTTCTTGCTTGCGCTCAACGTTTAAATTTAACTCTAGAGAAGTTAGACTTTGACTTATCAATTGAAACTTTGTTAGCAAAAACCTTTGTTACCTCCACTATTTATAAATCTTGTTTGATTCAAATCGACACTTTCACGTTACCTGTCGATCTTATCTCTTTGAAAATACTTGCCTTTGATGTGATTTTAGGAATCGATTGGTTAACTACTCATCATGCTTTTCGTAAGGTTGTTAGATTTCATATTCCTAACCAACCTGTTATGCGAATTCAAGCAACCAAACCACTAAAGTCAATCATTGCCATATCAAGCCATAAGTAAAGAGCCCCGATCCTTTCGTTGTTGACTTCCTTGTGTGGAATGCACCGAAGCCAGACTTTCTGTAAGCGACGTCATGAATGACGATGGCAAGTTGATAGGTATCAATGTGACGTACTATCCAAGTCTTGGATGAGAGTCACAATTTTGAATGATATTTCTATTGTTAATAAATTTTCTGACGTATTCTCTGAAGACTTCCTAGCCTACCCCAAAGCGTGAAATCAAATTTTGTATTGACCCCAGTACAAAACCCATTTCTAAAACCCTTAAATATTTCTTCAACCAAAACAAATGTATAATGCACCAAAGACGTTGGCTCGAGCTGTTGAAGATTACGACTATACCATTCAATATCATTGTGGAAGAGAGAACGTGGTAGCTGACGCGTTGAATAGAAGATCGTATGCGTTTAAGAGTGCGATGTTGTTAACACAAAAACCCATTTCGTATAACTTACAAGTGATGAAGATAGAGTTAAAGACTCTAGGGACCCACGTGATGATAACGAATATATGAGTAAAATTGACTTTAATCGATAAAGTTAAAATTGACTCGTTTTACCGCTAAGTATGTCACGTGTTCATAATTTTTTTCACGTATCGATGTTATGTAATTATGTGGATGACCCAAACCACATTATTGAATTAGAACTAGACGAGATAGCAGAAGATTTAACGTATGAGGAGATACGTGTTGAAATCTTGGATAAGAAGGATCGTATTTAACACTCAAAGGTTATACCTCAAGAGTTAGAATCTGAAATGAAGTCAAGGTATCCTTATCATACCTGGTACATACAAAAATTTCGAGGGCGAAATTTCATAAGGAGGGGAGATTGTGAGACCCCAAATTTTATGAATAAAGATTTAATTTTCTCGAAATACTTTTTTGAATATTATGGTGTGGATTTGAGATAGTGTTATAGTTGTGGGTAGTATTTATAAATTTTTCAAAGTATACAAGTTGTTATAAAATATTCTTTTTGTCGGGGAATATCCGTACGACGACACAATCATTGGTGGACCCCACAATGGAAGTATTGTCGTAGTAAGAAAATGGCAGAATTATCATTTTATAAAAATAACGGCGAAAGTGTTACCGTTAAAACTGTTGAACTACTTTCTAAGTAGTAAAAATGTACAATGTACGCATTGGTCGCATAGTAGCACACCAGTGATTGATTATTGATGCTTACGTAAGAAGTCACTCAATTATACTCAATTATTGCTACAGTAATTGCTGCATCATATCTCTCATATTATTGATTCAATTATTGTCACAGTATCAATATGTTATATTATTAAATCAATAATTGAGATGGCAAAGTTATTCATATTATTATTTGCAATATTGACAATGTCTAGAAGTTCTGTCAAGGAGAGGTTTGGTCACCTAATTGCGCGCTAATAAAGAGAAATCCTTATCGAAAGCCCCTTTCCTAGAACGACTTCGTTGTTAAATATTGTGAATTATAATATTAATAATGAATAAGTTTGTGTTGATTAAAGATGAAATTGATAGTTCCATTGTGTTGGGATTATTAGTGTTAGTGGAAATCGACATCTATTTTGATAATAATTGATGTCTGGAGGTTATATTGACCAATCGGGTAATTAACCGGATAAATGAGCAATTAATTGCTATTGATTCACATGATTATAACTATTTTTTCACATGTGTGTACTATTGTTTCACATTCATTTAATATTAGGGGAGTTGGTGCAAGACTGATAATACTTGCATGACTAAGCTAAAAATGGAGGTATAGATGGAGGTACTATACTGTATTTCGTATTTTCACATGTCTAGAACTATTGATTCACGGGATTTACTATTGATTCACATGATTTACTATTAAGGGAGGTGGTGCAAGTTTGATAATACTTGCAGGACTAAATTAAAAATGAAGGAAAAGAGGAAGGTATTATACTGTAATATTTCGAGCCCCAAAACGTGCAATTATCGAAACTATATTTTCCTATAAATAGAAGCTCATTTCTTCATTATTTTTCACCAATTCACTAAAGCTATAGAGCAATTATTATAAAGAGAAATTATCGAGAGAAAGAAGAAGAGAAGTCTGCTACCTCACTATTCCAGTTTTCTTCTAAGGTAAGGGGTATTATTCTTTCGTATTCATGAAGAGAGTTATTTTCTTTCAATACTCGTAAGGGTTGTTATTCCATTCTTTATTATTATGTTGGAATAACCTGTCTATGCGAAATACCGCATACATGGTGAAATTCTTCTGTTATTCTATTCTTTATTATTCTTGTTGAATAACTCCGTCTATGTAATGGTCTATCGCATGCCTGGTGAATTCTTCTGTTATTCCATTCTTTATTATTCTGTTGGAATAACTTGTCTGTGTGGTCATTCGCATGCCTGGTGAATTCTGTTGTTATTCCATTCTTTATTATTCTGTTGGAATATCCTGTCTGTGCGGATTACGCATGATCTGGTTCCATTCTTTATTATTTTGTTGGAATATCCTGTCTGTGCGGATTACGCATGACCTGGTTCTATTCTTTATTATTCTGTTGGGAATAACCTGTTTGTGCGGTCTATCGCATGCATGGTAAATTCTTCTGTTATTCCATTCTTTATTATTATATTGGAATAACCTGTCTATGTGGATTACCGCATGCATGGTGAATGATCCTTCGTATTCCTTCTCTATTAAATTGTGGAAATGATCTGTCTACATGGAGTACCGCATGACGGGTGAAAATCCATTTGCATTTTCATATATTCTATTATACTAATCTGGGATATAATTTCTTTTGTACTCGTCATGAAATATCATTTTCTTTGGTATTTTTCTGTTACGAGTTACTATTCATAGGTTACTATTCACCCGGTTACTATTCACTCTAGTATTTTTCACTCGGGTATTCGGGGCACTTTTCGTGTCGGAGTACTATTCACAAGTTAATATTCACGGGTTACTATTCACCGGATTATTATTCACTCTAGTATTATTCACTCGGGTATTTGGGATAATTTTCATGTCGGGGTACTATTCATGGGGTACTATTCCCAAAGTACTATTCATGGGGTACTATTTACCCGAAAAATATATTTCTTTTCTATCCAAATTATTTTTAGTACATGAATATTATTCTTGAATTTTACTCCACAAAGCAGTATCATGTTGACAATTTGGACGTTATTGATTCCTGGATAAAATAAATTATAAATCTTTAAAATTTATCCTTGAACTTGTTTTATTGAATTATTATGTCATTGTCATCATCCTCATGCTTATATTGTGATGAAAGTCATCTTTGGCTTACGTGTATAGATGGACTTGGTATGATTATGACCAGGGATTATTTGGTATAATCATGACTGTAATGTGACGAATGATGTGGTAAAAGTCCTCATTGGCCTGTAGTGCATTGATGGACAGTTTTTGGTATGATTATGACCAGGGATTATTCGGTATAGTCATATCCATTGATGATTTAATGAATATCCTTGGCCGTGATGCAGGGATGATTCGATGATGTGGTTTATTTTTTAAGCTGAGTCTCAGCGATAAATTTGATGAAAAACTTTTTAAATCATAGAAGATAGTAGATTTTATGCTCTGCTTGACTCTTCTAATGGATTGCTTATTTTCGCTGTAGTTGTTGATCTAAAACTTGTTGTCTATTGTATTCTATCAGTTGTTATACTGTTGAAGGCTAAGGATAATTTATTCTGCATTATCTTAGTCATAATATTTCTTACTGGGCTAGTTGAGCTCACCCTTTCTTTCATTGTTCTCTTCAGGAAATGAGAATATAGCTGGGATGAGTCGGGAAATTGAGTGATGGTCCAGGATAAATGGCTTTAGTAGTCCTCACTATTCTACGGAATAATGTGGTAATAATTGTAATGAGGACACCATTGAGTGTGGATATTGTCTAGATGACAATATTCTTGTTTAAACCATCTATGTTTTGTCGTATTTTACACGACTGTTGTATAATTAAGTTGTATTTGAATTTATGTACCATGTATCTGGCGACTCAAGATGGGTGATGTATACCTATTTTGGGGGTTCCACAACTATGGTATGCCAGATTGGATGGTGATCAACACATTTTATAATGGATTGGGATGGCAGTCCAGGCCTATTATAGATGCCACTGCAGGAGGAGCTTTATGGGCAAAGAGCTATGAAGAGGCCTACAACCTCATTGAGACAATGGCAGCTAATGATTTTCAAAACCCTACAGCTAGGATGTCACAGCCCAAAGTTCTAGGTTTATTAGAAGTGGATGCTATTACTCAATTGTCAGCACATATGGCATCCATGGCGAAGAAAATTGATTCGTTGACAGACCAAGGCGAAAACAATTGCCTTTGTGTGTGAGATTTGTGCAGGGTCACATTCAACGGATCAATGTGCTATCAGTTCGGAGTTAGTACAGTATGTGAGCAATTATAGGAAGGATCAAGGACAATTTTAGAACACATACAACTCTAACAACCGCAACCATCCAAACTTCAGTTGGTCAAATAATCAAGGAAATCAACAGAGTCAGTTTCAACCGAATAATTAATTTCAGTCACAATCAGCTCAGCAACAGTTTGCACCAAGACCACTTTACCCACCGGGATTTTCTCAACAATAACATCATACTCCAGCTGCACCTCAACAGGAAAAGAAATCAGAAATGGAGGAGATGATGATGAAGTACATGGCGAATACAGAGGTGATGATTAAAAGCCAAGCAGTGGCTATTAAAAATCTGGAAACTCAAATGGGTCAGATGGCGAGCATGTTTAACAACAGGCCCCAGGGTTCATTGCCAAGTACTACGGAGGCAAATCCCAAAAGAGAAGGGAAGGAACAATGTCAGGTGATGACACTTAGGTCTGGAAAATAGGTTGCAGAAAATGAGCATGGCGCGGCCGTACCATGTTTACAAGGGGAAGACGCGCGGCCGCCCGAGGCAGAAAAAGTTGTCTAGTAAGAAAGAAAATAATGAAGATTCTGAGTTACAGCAGGAAGAGAAGAATAAAGCAGGTACAATAGAGAAGCCCGGAAATCAAATACTAAGAGTTCACCCTCCGATTTCGTATCCACAGAGATTAAATAAGCAGAGGGAAGATAAGCAGTTCAGTAAGTTCTTGGAGGTCTTTAAAAAACTTCAGATTAACATAACTTTCGCTGAGGCATTGGAACAGATGCCGAGTTACGCAAAGTTTATGAAGGGTATTTTGTCAAGGAAGAAGATATTAGAAGATTTTGAGACAGTGGCCTTGACAGAGGAATGCAGTGCAGTGCTTCAGTGCAAATTACCTCCCAAGCTGAAGGATCCGGGCAGTTTCACAATTCCGTCCATAATAAAAAAGATGAGCTTCAGTAAATGTCTTTGTGATCTTGGGGCAAGTATAAATTTGATGCCCTAGTCAGTATTCAATCAGTTGGGGTTGTCGGCTCCAAGGCCGACAAATATTTCTTTATAGCTAGCTGACAGATCCATCACTTATCCACGGGGAATTGTTGAAGATGTATTGGTAAAAGTGGATTAATTCATCTCAGGAAGGACATTGATAGACGTTCAGAAAGGGGAACTCACTATGCGTGTTTATGATCAGGAGGTTACCTTTAACGTGTTCAAGGCAATGAAGTTTCCAACAGATGAAGAGGAATGCTTCCGGGTTGATTTGGTGGACCAGGTCTTAAATGATGAAGTGGAGAGTTTGATGGATAATGAACCATTGAGAAGTGTTATGGCTGGAAATTCAGAATTGGAGGATGAGGAATTTGAAGAACTTGTGCAATTTCTTGACACTACTCCACAATTCAGAAAATTCAAAACTCCTGCTGAGCCATTGAAGAAAGCTAGAGAGACGTCAGTAAAATTGAAGCCATCTCTTGAGACACCTCTAGAACTTGCTTTGAAACCACTTCCAGACCATTTGAGGTATGCATTTTTAAATAAAGATTCAAAGCTACCTGTGATTATTTCTTTTGCACTAACATATTTTCAGGAAGAAAAACTACTACTAGTCCTTAGAGAGTTCAAGTCAGCTATTGGATGGACTATAGCAGACATAAAAGGGATCAGTCCTTCTTTTTGCATGCATAAGATCCTTTTGGAAGATGATAGTAAGCCTTCGGTTGAGCAACAAAGAAGACTTAATCCGATCATGAAGGAAGTGGTCAAGAAAGAAGTATTGAAATGGCTAGATGCTGGCATAATTTATCCAATTTCAGATAGTTCATGGGTGAGCCCAGTGCAATGTGTACCGAAGAAGGTTGGTATGACCGTGGTTTCAAATGAGAATAATGAGTTGATTCCAACTAGGACTGTGATGGGGTGGAGAGTCTGCATGGACTATCGCAGGGTTAACAAAGCTACAAGGAAAGATCACTTCCCACTGCCATTGATCGATCAGATGTTGGACAAACTGGCGGGTCATGAGTATTATTGCCTTCTAGACGGTTATCTGGGCTATAATCAAATTGTGATAGCTCCAGAGGATCAAGAAAAGACAACCTTTACATGTCCATATGGAACTTTTGCTTTCAGAAGGATGTCTTTTGGTCTGTGCAATGCTCCAGCCACCTTTCAGAGATGTATGATGGCTATTTTTTTGGATATGGTGGAACAGAATGTGGAGGTATTTATGGACGATTTCTCAGTTTTTAGGGATTCATTTGATTTATGTCTTGACAACTTGGTGATGGTTTTGAAAAAATGCGTTGAAACAAATTTGGTATTAAATTGGGAAAAGTGCCATGTTATGGTACAAGAAGGAATAATTTTGGGCCACAAGGTGTCAAAGAGGAGACTTGAGGTGGACAGGGCTAAACTAGAGACTATTGAGAATTTTCCACCACCTACTTCAGTAAAAGGTGTTCGCAGTTTTCTTGGACATGCAGGCTTTTACTGCAGATTCATAAAAGACTTTTCCAAGATAACTAAACCACTTTGCAGTTTATTGGAGAAGGATGCACAGTTTAAATTTGATGAGGATTGTGTGTTGGCATTTGAGCACTTAAAGGGGAAGTTAACCTCAGCACCAGTTATTACTGCACCGGATTGGGATTTACTATTTGAATTGATGTGTGATGCCAGTGATTATACTGTGGGGGCTGTTTTGGGTCAACCAAAGGAAAATCTTTTTCACGTGATATATTATGCTAACAAGACCCTCACTGATGCGCAGTTGAACTACACCACCACAGAGAAAGAGTTATTGGCAGTTGTGTATGCTTTTGATAAATTTCGAGCATATTTGATTGGTACGAAGGTGATAGTGTACACCAATCACGCGATAATTCAACATTTAGTAGCAAAGAAGGATGCAAAGCCCCATTTGATCAGATGGATATTATTGTTGCAGGAATTTGATTTAGAGATCAAGGACAGAAAGGGAACTAAGAACCAAGTGGCGGACCACTTATCTCGACTAGAGAATTCAGAAAGGGAGGCAGATGACAAAATTGTAATCAATGAATCCTTTCCAAATGAACAATTGTTTGTGGTGAAAGGGGAAGTGCCATGGTTTGCAGACTACGCGAACTACTTGGTGAGTAAGATAGTACCTTCTGATTTGGTTGGTCATCAAAAGAAGAAATTCCTGCATGATGTTAAATGATTTATATGGGATGAACCATATTTGTTCAAATAATGTGCTAATCAGATGATAAGGAGGTGTATCCCATATAGCGAGACAGAGGGGATTCTGCAGGATTGCCATGCTTCTTTGTATGGGGGTCACTACGATGGAGAGCGAACAGTAGCTAGAGTATTACAAGCAGGATTCTACTGGCCGACAATTTTCAAGGATGCTTACAGTTTCGTCCAGAGATGTGACAGATGTCAGAAAGTCAGAAACATTTCGAAAAGAAATGAAATGCCATTGAACACAATCTGGAGATTTTTAATGTGTAGGGGATAGACTTCATGGGCCCTTTTGTTTCTTTATGTGGAAATCTGTACATCTTACTAGCAATGGATTATGTGTCGAAGTGGGTGGAAGTGGCAGCTCTTCTAACAAATGATGCCAAAGTAGTCCTCAGGTTTTTACAAAGAAGTATCTTCACGAGGTTTGGGACTCCAAGGGCCATCATTAGTGATGAAGGCAGTCATTTTTGCAATAGGCAGTTTACAGCTTTGTTGGCTAAGTATGGGGTGAATCATCTCATTGCTATAGCTTATCATCCCCAAACGAATGGCCAAGTAGAAGTGTCAAATCAGGAAGTTAAAAGAACTCTGGAAAAAATTGTGAATCCCACAAGAAAAGATTGGTCTTTAAAGCTTGATGATGCTGTTTGGGCATATAAGACTGCATACAAGACTCCGTTGGGCATGTCACCTTTTCAGCTAGTTTATGGCAAAGCATGTCATCTTCCTATGGAGCTAGAGCACAAGGCATATTGGGCTATTCGGAAGCTCAATTTTGATTTGAAAGCTGTAGGAGAGAAACGCCTACTCCAACTCAATGAGTTGGATGAATTTCAATTACAAGAGTATGAAAATTAAAAGCTGTATAAGGAGAAGGTGAAGAAATGGCATGATCGCAAGATCATAGAGAGAACATTTGAGCCGGGACAAAGAGTGTTGCTTTTCAACTCTAGACTTAAACTTTTTCCTGGGAAGCTCAAATCAAGGTGGTCAGGGCCATTCACAGTGAAGATAGTTTTCCCATATGGAGCAATAGAAGTTTTTGATAAGTTCCCCGACAACCCGTTTAATGTGAATGGACAGCGGCTGAAGCATTACTTTGGTGGTGAGGTTGACAGACAAAAAGTCACCTCAATTCTTTCTTCAACCTGAAAAGTCAGAGACAGTCAAGCTAATTGACTATAACTTTGCGCTTGATGCGAGGCAACCCATTGTTTCTATCTCTACTTTTTATTTATTCAGTTTAGGTTAGTTTTGTTAGTTCATCTTCATGTTTAATTGTGATAGTTTTATTTGTTCTGCGTAAGTGCATTGGTAGCTAAGTTTGCATTGGGATGTGTTTGAGAATAGTATAGAGAGTATGATGATTAAATGGTCATTTTTGCGTATTCAATGGTTCATACTTTAACATGATTAATTGGTGTTATGCAGGTGAATTGAAAAGAAGGCATCACTGTCTTGTAGTATTGGAAATGAAAATTGGAAGTGCAGGAAGCAGGGTCGTGCGACCGCGCGATGTACACCTTGAAAAACCGAGCGCCCGTGCTGTATGTCTGTGTAAGAAATAAAAAAGCACTCGCGCGCCCGCGCCACATCTTCATTTAAAACCCGCGCGGCCTCGCTCGACACCGGATTTTGAAAAAAAAATTGGGTTTTAAAATAGGTGTTGTGACTCATATCTTCCATCACTTGTTATAACAGAGAGTCGTAGTCTCTTGCTCTCCACAAAACGCACTACTTCTCTTCTCCAAACAATAACCAAATGAAGTTGTAACGTCTCTTCTCCACTACGTGAGTATCGCATCAAATCTCCTACCCACGTTCAACATCTACATTATAAAACTAGGGTTTCAATGGTTATGCGAAATCAGTTTGGGGGTATTCAGTTCATCACCTAGCATTCACGAGTATATCAGGCAAGTCTTCTTCTTCTTTATCAGCTCCACATGGGTCCTAAGCGTGCTTGATCCCGCACCTCTGAATCCTCCTCTTCAAGCAGTCACAGTGGGGACAATGTTGATTTCTCTAAATTTGTCAACTTGGATGCTCAAATTGAATATTATCGAATTATGGGGAAGTCATTTGTTCGTGAGCGAGGGTTCAAGCCAGATGCGCAGGATGGACAGTTCGTGCAGATGATTTGAGAAAGGTGTTAGCATGGTGTGTGCTCTACACCAACGGCTTCACCTATGGCTATTGTGCGAGAGTTTTACACAAATGCGAGGGAATCAATGGATGGGTTTTCTTTTATTTGTGGGATTCGAGTGGACTACAGACCGAGAGCCATTCGCCAAATGTTCAATTTACCTGACCCTCCGGCTGAACGAACAAGTTGGGTGGAAGCTGAACGTTTGGAGACGAATTTGGATGTTGTGATCACTGACTTGTGTATTCCAGGGACTCAGTGGACATGCACACCAGGTACCAATCACCCTAAGACCTTTCCGGCATCCACTCTTAATCGTTATGCAAAGGCCTGGAATCTGTTTGTGTGTGCAAAAATCATGCCATCCTCTCATCAGCATGAAATTACAGTGGAGCGAGCGATTATACTATGGGGAATTATTGTGGGAAAGGATATCGACATAGGCCACCTGATGAATCAGAACATGATGAGATACATGCGGGGTAGTACCACGGGAAGTATTCCATATGCCCCTATAGTGACTCATTTGTGTGCCAAGGTAGGAATTAGGAGGACAGATGAGCAGTTGCATTTCCCAAGCCAGGACATTATGCATGCCACAATAGCAAGATTTGAAGATTGGCAAGGGGGTACCCCGCATCCAAGAGGAAAGGGTTTTATTTTGCGGCCTGCATCGTCTACACCATCATCACAGCCCTCCAAGTCAAATGAAACAGGCACATCAACCCAAGCAACTGCTGCTACTGGGAATCGACAGCTCCGAAGGTTGGAGCAAAAGGTCGACGCTATGTACGACAACTTTGCAGCATTTGCTATGGGTTTGACAAGATCACTAGCGGAGGCGTTTTCACAACATGGGACTATGTTTGAGTGGCCACAGTTTGGGAACGTCGTGCCATTTCCACCACCGAATTCACCACCCGAAGAGGGTGGTGCAGCTGAGCAGTAGGGGAGTTTTTCTAACCCTATACCTTCATTCATTGAGGCAATGAATATTTTAAGTTTGGGGGTATTGGGTAGTAGGGTAGTTGCATGTAGTATTTGCATGTTAGTTTAAGTTTTGCATGTTTTTGTGTTAATTAATAACTGCAGAAAATTTTTGTTTTCTGTTTTGTTTTTAGTCATTATTATTTGTGTTAGTATATGTTTAGTTGCAAGTCTCACATTTCTAGCTTTATGGAAGTTATGTCTAGCCTATGATGAAAGTGAATTTTGAAGGATTGTTGAGTATTTTGGATAACATGAGCTTAGATATAATTTTTTACATGATGTAATCCATGATGCTGTTTAGATGCTTTCGGTTTGCACTGCCGTGTTCACAATTGCTTGTAGGCATAAGAATTGTGTGTTGCGTTGCTTGATAGGAAATGTGGTTTTAGAAAGAGAAGTATGTGAAAAATGGACTTAGACTGTACAAGATATTGATAATCAAACTTTGGGAACACATGGGTATGCTATATATATAAAAATAAAATAAAATAACGTGGCTAGTCTTATTTTGGGGCCTTTATTACTTGAGTAAGTACGCCCGTAGGGGTGTCTTAACACCTAGCGCCCTAAGGTCTTTTATGGTCTGTGAGTCGTTGGTTGAAAGCTCGCTAAGGGGTAGCACTGTTAGCCTAATGGAATGAGGCATTACACAGTCATGTGAAAAAAAATAAAAATAAATAAAAAGAAAAAAAAAGAAATATAGCAATAAACACCGCGGAAAAGAGCGAAAATTGCCCTCGTGAGTAGAAATAAAGCAGTTAAACCCATTGTTGAACCTTAGTTTATTTTGATATGTTGGAATAGTCTTTGTTGCATAAGTATACATGAATCTTGATTTAGACTGTAATTTTCTGTTTTGAGAAGTTTAACATGTGTATTCTTTGCTTTAATCAAGTCTTAGTGAACACAACACACACACACAACATCTTTATAGCATATATAAATTATTTGAGTGTATGATATTATGCCTATAGTTTGGTTTGAATTTGTATTCTCGAATCTGGATAATTCACCGAGGCATTTTGGACTGAAATTCTGTTATAGCTGGAAAAATGTGAGACTTATTTGCATAGTGATCTAGTTGCATAGCATGTAGTTGCATTTTCAGTGTTTTATGTCGTATGCATTGCATGAGGGCAAGCAATAGTTCAAGTTTGGGGGTGTTTGATAAGAAGGTTTTATACCTACTTATTGGATATCAATTCACGAGAACTATGTCCATCTCAAGTACATTTTAGTAAGTTTTTAGTTGCATTTCGTGTTATTTTGCATTGCATGTAATGAAAAATCCTCTGGTGTGAAAATGCAGGAAATGGTATAGCTCGGTGTTGGTAGGTGGCAATGAGACTAATGGAAGCATGACACGAGGGATGAGGGGAGAAAAGGAACTGAGCATTGATGGATAAAGGACCAATAGAAGCATGTCAAAGGAACAATAATAGCATGACAAGGAAGCAATGTAAGCGTAACTCAAGGATGCGAGAGCACGTGAGCTTGCCAAGCCGCATCACGATCGCATGGTCAAACACGAGCGCCGCGCCATCAACCGGCAGGCTTAAATCAGATACACGCATCGCTACCGCTACCGCTTCAACTTTATTTTATATGGAGATCATGCTACGTAACGTGTCATCGAATTCTATTGTTTGACTTAATTTAAAATTTGAAATTGGAAGTGTTTGTGTTGATATAAACTACTCTGGTTGGTACCAGACGTGATTATCTTTTGTTTTTATCAGTTTTTCATATTAGGAACTAGGGTTCCAAGCATTGAACACAATTCCAAAGGGGGTTGAGCATACATTGAATATTTTCTTCATCTTCTTTTGGAATGATTCATTGAATAAGAACTACTTTTATTTTGCTGGAAAATATTGGAGATTTGAACAACATTTGTGGAATATAATCTGCAATTGGGTTTGATCAATTCTATCTTCTCTCTCAATTATCTTATTTATTTTCCATGTGTTACTATAATCCCATAATGGCTTTTGGTTCAGAAATGAACTAAATTCCATTATGGGATTCTAAAGGATTTTAATATATAGTCTAAGATTGATGGCTTGATTGCTTGATTGTTTGTGTATCGTCGGAATTTCTATTATGATTGATTGGATTGCATGAATGCTTGATCACCATTCATTCTATGTACTTGTATGAAATTGAAAAATGACATAAGAGTATGGTTGTAATCATAATAGCATGCGTATATGAGGCTAAAATGTTTAGATTAATATTTCGTGAAACAGATAGAAATATATTGTTTCACCGTGTGTAGTTACATAAGAGCTTATGCTTCAACTCAATATTTCTGCAATTTCACATAGAAATATAGTGATTTTGGTTTTGTTGATGATTACGTGATTTCTATTACACGTGGAGGTTATGTAAGTAGGTCATAATGCATTGAAAAATGGTTATGTCTAAATTCGTGCTCTTTGCTAATTTTCCACGATACATGTATAATTTTGCATGATGGTAATATTTAGATGAAATATTAAATGAGGTTAGAATCCCATTATTTCCAACTTTGATTAATTATTGCATTATTATTATTTTATTCATTATTTAAGTTAGATTAATTCAAAATTATAAGCCATCGTCTAAGCATATAGAAAATAGTGATATAATTGATGCATAATAATTTAATTTGAAAACCTTTCTCCGTGGATCGATATTGTTCTTACTTTGTACTACTTGTTGACCCATGTATGCTTGCATGAGTTAGAGTTCTTTTATTAAAACTAAAAAGGAGGCAACATATGTGAATAAATAAAGCATAAGTATCCCATTTTGACCTTTGAATTTGGTAACTATTTGATTTTAGTCGGATCTTGCTTGTTTTTGGATTTCTTGACTTTATGTTGTATAACTCCTTTAAAGAGGCCTATTATATATGTGTTTTATTTAACTTTACATTAGTTAGCATAATTGTGAGCACACGACACTATATTAGTTATAACAGGTTAAGATTTAGTGATTGATTGAGAAGTTATAGATCTGTCTTGGTATGATGTATTATCATGTATTCTGATTTCTCTGAGGCCATGTGAATAGACTTTGTTCTATCTATAGCTGGATTCATAGGCATGTAGGTAGTTGCATTGCATTGCATATTGTTGTGCTTTAGGACTAGCACGGTTTAAGTTTGGGAGAGTTTGATGAGTGGGTTTTATACCTACGAATCGAGTTCCTATTTGGACTTAAACAGTGTTTATTCTGTTTAGTTTATTTTTGTTTTACGTTGTTTGTGTTTGTTTTATTTGTAGGTTTCATTGCGTGTTAACGTTGGCACAATGGTGGCAATGCGGTGGAAAACAACATAAAAAGAAAGGAAATCAGAAACGCTAGTCTTGATACCCCACCGGAGCGGGCCCTTTAAAAAAGAAATACCCCACCGGAGCAGGGGTGCACGTGTCAAGAAAAGTCATACCCCGTTGGGGCGGGCATCCTCAAGGCAAAAACCCCCGCCGGGGCGGGGGTACGCGGACATAAAGAAGAGTTTGGATGAAAATCAATCACTGCAGTAGCGTGGACAGAATGTAATTGGCTTCGATTGGGATTGGAATTGGAATGTTTTTATCAGCTATTACAGAGATTAAGTGAGGGATATACATAATTCAATCATACAACAATCAATCACAACTTTTGGAGCCCTAATTTCTTGAAGATCATTGGAGGAGTGGAGCAGAAGAGCAAGATCACAAAAATTGCAGAATTGAGTGAGGATAAAGGTGGTTATATACTATTCTATCTCTTTTATTCAGTTTCTATAATTGGGATGATGAATTCTCCTATCTATTCAATTTTTAATTCATTAGTTATGAACTAAATTTCTTATTAATCTTGCAATGGATCTTTAATGTGGAACGATGATTATCATATTTTAATTTTAGTTTAATAAAGCTATCTATTCAGTTCATCTATTGTGATTTGTACTTAATTTATGAATTGCTTGATCACCAATTCTTTGTGGATTTGTATGGACTCGAGAGATGATATATGAATCTAGACTTAGTCATAATAGCATGTGTTCTTAATTTCTGCATTTTGATGGAATTCTTGATGTATGTTTAGGATAGAGATATACCTATAACATCGCATGTAATCGTGTAAGAACTTGGAATTTAAACCTTCTTTAATTGTAATTCACATAGAGATATAGTGAATTATTTGATTAGGGTGTTTGGCTTAATTCTATCAATTGTGGATTTAAGTTAATATAGTATTAGTGCATTGAGAGATGGCTAATTCTACTTTAGTGTTCTTAATTAATGAACTGAGATAGTTAATTGAATTAAAAAGAAATGTGATAATCTGAGTGAAGCTTAAAGTGAAATTATAGGCTTAATTCTCCATTATCTGATTAAAATTAGCGGTAACAAGTTGAATTGATTTATTTTGATTTCTAGTTTATTAGTTTTTATTGATTGCAATAATTCAATTGATTAGTTTAATAAATTTGAAATAATAAAAAGTTGGTAATTGTTAGATTAAAATTAATACTTGTATCTGTGGGAACGATACTTGACTTATCATTATATTACTTGTTGATCACGTATACTTGCGTGCAGTGCATAATTAAATTTACAGCCAACGTGCCTTTCCTGAGCCTCACAAGAGAACACTCTTTAGAGTCCAGTAATAAACAACTGACGGGTTCACTTTCTGGTGGAGGAATCACACAACATACATTCACGTCCTCACCGCATGCAAAATGATGACATTGTGTGAAGTACTAATATATTGTGTGAGGCACTAATACAAAGCGCTTAAAGATTTGAGACATTTATCACACACAAAGATCATTCACACAAGATGCACAAGCATAATGGAAATCAAAAAGATTAAACACGGCTTAAGCCCTCTAACTCCCCAGCGGAGTCGCCACCAGTTGACGCTGGGGAATATTCATTCCTAAATGTTGTTTCCTTTTGTATTTTGCTATGTCAATTAATTTATTTAAAGGGTGAGATTTTAGGAAAAGAAAGACTTAATGTCGACGAATTTAAAAAGATTGATTTTAAAGATTGAGACGATTTAAACAGAGCCTCCAGTTGGTATGGTGTTTAAAGGGATGTACCAACTCATTCGAATTTTATAGGTTTTCACAATATGACCCAATATGTGACTCTATAGAATTGGTTTGTAACTCTAGATTCAAGGAATTTGGGGGCTTACTTAAGCGGAGGGAAGGTGTTAGGCACCCCCCGACTTCCGTGAAAATACGATTACCGCATCTTATTGATTTCCTAAGCATAAAGTGTGGGGGTGTGTTTTCATTTTAATGTTTATTCTAAGTCTCATTTTGAGTTATTTGAAAGTAGTTTTTACCTCTTTGGAACTATGCACGAAGGATTTGATTTAATGAAAAGTTCATTTTTAGAACAGATATATATCAATGATGTTTTAAAAAATAAGGTCTTCAAATCCTTCATCAAATAGGAATCGAGGTCCTTTGATACTTCCGATTATTAATCGTTAAGTCTATGAAATTATTCCGAAAGTATTTTTGTACCTCTTTGAACCTATGAACCAAGGATTCGATTTAGGTAAAAGTTCATTTTTATAACAGATATATAGAAATGACGTTTTGGAAAACAAGGTTTTTGAATCCTTCGTCAAATATGAATTGAGTTCCTTTGATACTTCTATTTATTTGACCTAAATATCTATCCCCGAAACGCTTTATTATTATTATGAAAGCTCTTTGTTATTTTAACTTGGACTTTGTTTTTGGTGATAATGTATGCAAGAAAATGGCAAAAAGAGTCAGATCATCATCGGGCATGAAAGCCATCTCGAAGAACTCGAGCACCCACAAAAATAATTTTCACTATCATGGGACCTTAAATCCTACTTCTCGAGACGAACCCCTCGAACTCGTTTTAAGATCCAATATTACATGTACAACAATTTTGCATTATTTAAACATTACATAATAAATTAAAAGTCCATCGTCGGAATCTAGTCGAGATCTGATTATTAGATCTCAACCCCGGGATTCCTAGGATCACATTATTATACTTAAATGGATATATACAACATCCTAAACTTGATATTAGGTGATTTCATCGGTTGAAATCCCTATCTCGATCCATTAGGACCCCCTCACCTCTAGATATAGATCTAGGGCTCTACGGAGTGACTGGAACTGACCAAAAGCATTAAAATGACTAGATCTTCCATAGATCCAAGTCGATCTAGTATATGGGTTAGCGCTTCAAGCTCCATAACCGATTAAAGAGCTAGATCCGGCTAGATATAGATAGATCTAGTCCTATGACTTGATTTTGTAACAATATATGCACAAAATAACTGGTAGAATCTCTAGATCTACCAACTATTACGCAAAATATATGTAAAACAACAAGTTTAACTAGATTTAAATAATATGTAACGTAGATTTAGTATATTGAACAAGGTTTACAAAGGAAATGAATAGAAGTTAGCCTTTTTCACCTTGGGGGATGCATGAACAAGACTCTCGGGACACAAATCTAAGCTTTACAACTCCAAGTGTATGAGATTTATGATATATGTGGAATATTTAAGCTAAATCTAGTGTTAGAATGCTAAACCCAAGCCTTTCTCTCTCTAGATTCGATATTCTCTCTCCCTCTCCAAATGCTCCAACTTTTTTTAGATCTGCTAAAATCTGACTATTTGAAGAGGAAAAGGGGCAGTCGTAGGTAAAATGGAGGCAACCACAGGTATACCCCTGGCTAGCTTAGGGTGGACCCCACTTGCTCAGTTTTCATGTTGCGGAGTTAGGTTTTTAAGCTGTCCACTGAAACGCCTATAACTTTCAATCCGGGAGGAGTTAGGAGACGTATCATATCAATTTGGAAATCTCCTTCCGATAGCTTCGTAATGATATATTATTTGTCTAATTATGATTTTGAGAAGATAGGTAAAAAAGGAAAAATCATCCCTAGGTAGATGTCAGCCAGTCATTCGCCTTATTTTGTAGTCAGTTGTTCGTTCCTTTCAATCTGGGAATAGTTGGGAGACGTTCTATACCATTAAGGAAAGATCTTTCTAAGGGACACATAATGTCATCAAGCTTGACCATTTCTAGATTTGAGAAGTTGAAGCAAAAAGCAGAAATGGATCTTCCGGAGTTAGCCGGACAATCGACTAGGTTTTATACGGCTCGGGGGTTGCTGTGGTGGCTTCTTATGACCTTATCCTCAGCTCTGCGATTCTTGCTTGAACATGTTATTTTCAGGGTAAAATTACACTTCTGCTCTCCCACGGGGTAATTTTTGGGGTGAAATTACGCTTTTACTCTTCTGCAAGGTTAGTCCAGGGAAAACAAAGTTTTGAGTGTCTACAGTAGGTTCTCGATCACGTTGAACATATACATTGCATGTTAATTACATGTAAATATTTTATTTCATTAGGTTCATCTTAGGCAAGAATTTGGTATCTGTTAAGACAACTAAAAGAGATTAACTAAATAATAAAAATGAATGGAATTCAAAAATACAATTCTTTTTTTGCTTCAGTGTAGTTCACTAGATACAAATATATTGAAGTGTTATTTTCCTTCGGTACATCTAACATATACTACACTTTTTACTTTTGAAATTGGTTACTTAAGTGTAGGGTACTTATCAAGTCGGATATATCAACATTTTGAAGCCCAATCATACATATTGTCAGAGTTGAAATCGACTCTGAATTTTTCGCTTTGTAATGGCCCAAGTCTGCCCCCAAACTTGGTCCGCCATCCTAGCACCATACGACATTAGTGCACACCGAAGCCCTTTGACAGCGTATTGTCCATCCCTGACCATTGGAACGTTGTGCACATGCATCTATTCGTCGACACATGCCTATCAACCTAACAACTTTGTGCACCTGCCCAACACTACACGCTCGTTGTACACATGCCTGGCACTACACACCGATTTATTGCACCAGTGATGTCGTGCACCAGCCCAATAACGTATGCCTGCTATCCATTATGCCTCTACCAGCCCTACACGTCAAGTTTATGAAAAGTGCCTATACATTGCACATTTTCCCCGCAATGCACACCTACTACACCCTATCATGTCAACGCTTCAGCCTCTTGACACACTAAGTGATAAAGATATAAAAAGATAACACCAAATCTAGATGAGAAAATCAATGGATTTTCACATTTATTTGTATATTCTGTAATTATGTCTTTTGATTCTTAGGTAGTTGCTTAATTTTATTTGTTTCCTTTTCTTTTTCTCTTGTAACCTATATATATGTTGTTCATATCAATGAGAAGGTATGTTATAATTCTTCAATTCTTCTCTGACTTTTAATCTCTTTATGGTATCAAAGTCACATAATTCTACAATAAGTTCTTCATTCTTTCGAATCAAAGCCATAAAATTCCAAAAGTCTAACAAGCTTTCCCAGAAATTTAAAGGCATACAAGAAGGAAGTAAATTTGAAATCAATAATAAACCAAGCCCAATCGAAGCAAATAAAAGCCATAAAATTTCGCAAGCCTAACAAGCTTTCCCAAAAATTTAAAGGCATATAAGAAGGAAGCCAATCTGAAATCAACAATAAACTAAGCTCAACCGAAGCAAATAAAAGCCATAAAATTCCGCAAGCCTAACAAGCTTTCCCGAAAATTTAAAGGCATACAAGAAGGAAGCTAGTCTGAAATCAACAATAAACCAAGCCCAACTGAAGCAAATAATCTGAGCATGTTCCACCATACAACTATGTTAGAAACAATTCGGGCAACAGCCATCTCACACAAGCGTGCCCAATTATCTTTCCCTATTCCATGGCCAAAAAAAATTCCCAAATCATCATCTCAAATACCCAAGAACCCATAAAACCCATCACCATGATTACCACAATAACTCTATCAAACTCACTCCCATCAATTATCTCTCTTGGAAAATAAAAATGGAAGTCATTCTCATTGTCTACGACCTGTAGAAATTTATTGATGGATCTCATCCCGCTCCCACAGCCAAGATCACCACTAATTGTGTCACTTCAGTCAATCCTGAATACCAAACATGGTTTCGTCAACACAAACTTATCTTTGGGCCGCTTGTTGGTCCTCTTTCACCATCTCTTGTTCCCCTCATCACCTAATCTCAAACCTCTCATGCAGTATGGAAAACTCTAGCCAATATCTATGATCGACCCTCTTGCAGTCATATCAAGTAAATTAAAGACCACCTCAAACACACTACCAAAGGAATTTTTCAACTACATACAGTCCATTTAAACTCGGGTCGATGACTTACTACTCTCAGTAAGCATCTTGACCATGAAGACTTGATTAAGAAAGTCCTTGAGGGCTTAACGATAATTATCAATCCATCATCAATGTTGTAAATCGACACCCCAATCTCATTTGATAAACTGTATGAAAAACTCATCAATAAGAAATTGTATCTCCACCATAAGATCAGTCCCCCTATCTTTCGGCGTCTGCTCATCCAACCAATGTTCACTACACTTCATGTTCTAATACCAATCGCTCTCCACGACACTCCTAGTCACCTTCCTCTAAAGGGACTACTTGTGTTCCTCCTAATTACAAGCGTAATAGTCGTTCCCTCGGTCATTCCTTGGTCATTGTTAATGGTGCAGTGCTCAATCCATGTCATTTCAAAATGCCCTCTTTTTCGACAACAGTTCCCACATGTACAACCACCTCCTCAACCTGAAAATCAATCACACTCTAGTCCACCTCCACCTGGAAACCTCAAGCTCATGCTACAACCACTAATCCTACCACCACCACATGGCTTCTTGACAGTGGAATATCCCATCATGTCACCACCGACCTTAGTAATCCCGCCCTTCCCAATCCTTATGACGGCACATATGACATCATGATTGGAGATGGCTCTATACTTCCCATATCCCACACTGGTTCAACCTCTCTTTCCACTCCATCTCGTTCTTTTACTTTATCTAATGTTTTATGTGTTCCCACCATGAAATGAAATTTCATCTCTATTTCTCAATTTTGGACATCTAACAACACTTCTATTGAATTCTTACCCACTTCTTTTATTGTGAAGGATCTTCGCACGAGGGAAATTTTTTTGTAGGGTCCTACTAATAATGGTGTGTGTGAATGGCCACTATCCACTCATCAAGTTCCCATACTAGCTTTTTTAAATGTCAAAACCACTTCATCTAAGTTGCATCATAGACTAGGTCACCCGTCTATGTCTATGTTCAAGCATATTATGTTATCCTTTCAATTAGAAGTATCTCGTTCTTTTAATTTCAACTTCAATTGTAATTCATGTGAATGTAATAAAAGTCATAAATTATCTTTCTCTATCTCTACTCTTATCACTTATTCGCCGCTTGATGTAATATTTACTTATATATGGACCTCTCCCGTTTACTCAATCGATAATTTTAAATATTCCGTCATTTTTGTTGATCACTTCACAAAATATATATGGGTTTATCCTCTCAAACGCAAATCTGATACATATGATGTTTTTGTTCGCTTTAAGTCATTAGTTGAGAATCATTTTAAGCGTAAAATTATCACATTATACTCTGACAATGGGGGGAAAACCACACATTATCTTCCTTTTTAGCTACCAATGGTGTCTCCCACCTTACCTCTCCTCCTCATACACATGAACACCATGGGTATTCTGAGCATCGTCACCGTCATATCGTTGAAACTAGTCTCTCCCTTCTTGTTCACACCTCTAAGTCTTTATCATACTACAGTCTCCTCATCAACCGTCTTACTACTCCGACTCTTGACCTACGTTCACCCTACCTCAAACTCTTTGGCACTCCTCCCAACTACTCCAAACTTCGCAGCTTTGGTTGTCTTTGTTATCCATGGCTTCACCCATATTTCTCTCACAAATTTTCCCCTCATTCCTCTCTAGGTATCTTTGTTGGTTACTCTGTTGGGTAAAATCTAATTACGCACAACACGCAAGTATACGTGGTTAACAAGTAATATAATAGTAAGTAGAGTATCATTTCCACAGAGAAATTAGTATGAATTTCAACCTTACAATTACCAGTTTCCTATTAATCCCAATTTTATTAAACTATCCAGTTTAATGATTAAAATTATAAAAACTAAAATTATTAAAAATACCAAGATCACAAAACAATCACAAATCTCAAAAACTAAATTTCTAAACAAGTATTGGAGAATTAGGCTTACAACTTCACCCTAAGCTTCACTATGATTATTACATTTTATTCCAATTTAAATCACTATCCCAGTTTATTAATCAACAACACTAAAGTAGAATTAGCCACCTCTCGATGCACTAACACCATATTAACTTAAATCCACAATTTAGATAGAATTAAGTTAAACACCTTAATTATCTAACTCATTATATCTCTATGTGAATTACAATCAAAGAAGGTTTAAGTTCAAGTTCTCTATTCGATTACATGCGATGTTAAGCATATCTCTACCCTAACATTCATCAAGATTTTTCTCATTCACAAAATTCAATAACACATGCTATATTAACTAAGTCTAGACTCGTACTTCCTCTCTTGATTCCGTAAAAGGCCACAAAGAATTATTGATCAGGTAATTAATAAATTCAAGAATAAATTAATATAGATAAACCGAGGAATAGCTTCTTAAACTGAAAATCAAAGATTACATCATCATCGTTTCACTTCAAGATCCGTCATAAGCCTAAAAAGTACTTAGTTCATCATAAACGAAATAAAAACTAAAGCCATTAAAGAAAACCTCCTCTCAATTAAAAATATAAAACTAAAAGAAAAGAATAAATCCAGAACCACCCTTTTCTTTAGCCCAATTCGCAATTAATATGAAAATCCCTCAATTATCTTCACTCCAATGCTTACTCTAAAAATATGTCTTCTATCTCTGTTAATTGCCTTGTGTTGTATGATATGTCAATCTTGTTATTTGATGTCAGATATATCTCTAAGACATGCATTCTAATTGAAATTCCATGCCAATATGAGTCTCATACCATTCCAATTACTTAAATTACTTTTTTGCAGCATTTGAAACCAACTAAACAACTGTTTCTACCTTTACCCTTCCCAATGGGGCGTTGCTTTTGAAATAGCTCCGCCCGCAAGCATGCTCTCGACTTCGAGTTCAAGACCGCCGCTCATCAAGGAGGTGTAAGGCATAAAAAGGCATGCCCCGGTGGGCATGGCTTCTGTTAGCTAATCTCTATTGGCTCCAAACTTGCTAAGTTTTTGCCACAATTGCACCCTTTTTGATCAATTGCCACACCACCAAACCTACACACAAAATAACAATAAACAAGTAAAAACAAATAATAAAATTAATGAATTAACACCGATTAAGTTTGAATTAGGAACCGATTCGTGGGTATAAAACCCACTTATCAAAATCCCCCAAACTTAAATTGTGCTAGTCCTCGAGCACAAAATAAACTAACATGCTATGCAATGCAATGAAATGATATGTAATGCGTCTAACCTATATGCCTACTCCTCCAGCAATCATCTTAGAATCAAATTATTTAACCGGCCTCAGAGAAATCAAGCAAACACGACGACACGTCATATCAAAACTAATCAATAATCCCTCACTAATCATTAAATCTTACACTTTTATTACTAGTATAGTGTGTGTGTTTTTAACATCCATGCAAACTGATACAAATTCAAATTTAATACATAACAAATCTCTTTGAAGGCATCATACAGTTAAAACTCAAGAATTTCAAAAATAGACGAGATCCAACTAAAATCAAATAATTACAAATATTAAGGGTCCAAATAGGGTACTTATGCTTTCTTTTCTTTTTCTTTTTTTTTCATAGATAGCTTTTTGCATTTTATTCCCAATTTATTCCTTTCATCTTTTTTTTTAGATAAGGAATGCTTTTCATGATTCATCTCAACCCACCACAAGACTCAATTATTCACTCATTTTTTCTTTTTTTTCCTTTTTTTCATTTTTTATAAGGTTATATACCCCACTTTTTCCCCCAAACTTAGGTTCTTGCCTAATTCTTCGTCTTCACTGTCTATCCTCATTTTTCTTTCATTTAAACTAACATTATCCTTTAGAAATTTCTTATATATCAATTTGAACTAATCAGTCGACCTATGTGTTATTAACGTGCTACCCTTTTTATATTAGTTTCAAACAAGCACAAAATCTAATTCATAACAGAGACTACATCAAGGTTCTAATAATTAGTACCGTACTTGTCTACTTAATCTCAATCTCATCATTGGCCAAAATAAAATGAACTACAACAACTGATGGACATATGCAAAATAACACAATACTTAACTAAATTAATATATATATATATATATATATATATATATATATATATAAAAAAACATAACATGAGTGTAAAAATAAATAAAAACTATTTATGATCCTAAGCTACTATGCAGCTACATGATTACATGAATGCAACATTTAATAATCCTAAAACTAAACAATGAACTAACATATATAAACCTAGCTAATAAAATTAAATATGGAAACATGAAATGCAAACATGAAACTAAATCACCCAAACCTGAAAATTATAATGCCCTTATTGTATAGTTATAGCAATAAATATATGAGGACTTCCCTATAATCACTTAATCCTGGGGTGGTGGTGTGTGTTCTTCTTCATCAGAGTCACTTGGTGGAAACCTTGGCATTAGGGCTGGCTGCTGGTATGGGAATTGTGCATTGGGATTGAAGCTCTGGAGCATCGCATTCAATGAGGTGAACGATATATTCATGGCTTCAAACATGTGGTCTTGCCTCGCTGTGAGTCGCCGCATCTCTCTTCGTGCTTCCTTGTTATGCTCATCCACTTGTCGTTGAAAGTTGAGGAACTGAGGGCTAGATATGGTCTCGCGCTGTGGTGTCGCCTCTGTTCCTTGCTCTCCCATTGGTTCAGCCCCCTGGAACTCTTCGTCATCCGAGCTGTCAGAAGCATCAGCCTCATCCTCCGAGGCTGATGGAAATATAAAGCTTAATCCTCTAGGATGCGACTCGCCTCAGGGCCATACCGCATACCGTGCAATCATTCTTGAATCCACTATCTGAAGTGACATCTGGGTGATCTCATCATCAGACCATCTAACTCCCGCTTGCCTATACAACCCATAAATGAGTGATGGGTGTGGCAAGCCGCCCGAGAATGGTCCTCGTAAGCATCGTTAGATTGAAAAACTGATTATAGCCCCTACACCGATGATGAAATCTTGTACAATGGCATACAAGAGTAATGCCTTCTCCTTGGTCACATCTGACGTGTGTGTGGATGGAAACAACTTGGTGCACAAGAATGCATACCATATCTTGCCATACCTGCTGAGATCCTTGCTGTAAAAAACAGTGCCTCCATTGTGACCTTTGATCCATGTGGTACCCAGTTTTGTCATTTCCTTCATAATAACCTCATAATCAGGATCATGATCACGTAAGTGAGCATACTGGCAATGTTTAGGCAATCATAACTGGTAGTATATGTTGATGGCATCGACACTGAAAGGAACTAATCTTCCCCACATAAAAGCGTTGAAGGGGGCCTTATCCTCGGCGTTAGCATAAAATTCTTTGACCACACTTACAACTGCAGCCTCGGGTTCTTCCATGAACTTATTCCACCCTTTCTGATATATATATTGCATCATTTCACCGTCAACATGGTCCGGTGCCAACCCCCGCTCTGGTGTGAGTACTTTTGACACCATGTAATCGTAATGGTCAGCGGCGGCGACACTTATGAATTTGCGTCGGTCGAAGGTTCGTGTTGGTGGTGTGGTTCCAGAACTCTCTCCACATTGCCTCTTTGATGTGGGTTTAGATTCCATTGAATTAAAATCAGGAAGTATTAACAATAAATTTCCCCCCAAACTTCACTTATGCAATCTGTCGAACACTTGGTGTGCAAGATGTGCAATCCCCCCAAACTTAATGATTTTGCGTCAACTATGGTGATAGAAAGTGAGGAATTAGAAGACAACTTGCTCACAATCAATTGGTGTACAAATTTTCCCAATAATAACCCTAATCCTTGACTCTCTGATTTGGTTGAAGTATATTTGGTTGGCTTGGGTTGTGAGTGGAAGCTTTTATATAGATGAGAGATAGTGCAAGGTTATAGACTGAAGTAGTGGGCAAGTATGTTAATGAAGTGGGGTGATGGGTGTTAACTTGCCAAAACGTGGGTAGAGTGTATTGAAGAATTATGGGAGTGGGGTTTCAGTTGGGGAAGAAGTAGAAGAGGTGTAAACGTGATGTAACTGCTGAATCTTGTTTATTTATATTCAGACCCCACCTTACGGGGGGTATCAGTGTTTTATAAGCCCGCCTCTAATGGCATGTACACTATTTTTGATTGAGACCCACTTCTACGCGAAAGGTATTGAGCTTTAGAGACCATCACCTTCACGGCACGCATGCACAATGTTAACTAGATATGGAGACCTTCCTGCATGAGTAATAGTTTAGGGGTCTCACCTTTCTACGGCTGGGCTAGTGTTCTCAAATTGACTCTCTTTGCTTTTGCTTGTTGCTTACTTCCTTAATGCATCTATTAGCTCCTTAAGTACCTGCTCATCATGAAAACATAAGTATCATTAGATCTTATGCAAATTAAACATGAGAGATTAGATTATCTAGAGCAATACAACTAAATAACTACGTAATGAACTTATTATATCCTAATTATTATTCTAAACTATAATCTAACTAGCATGGATAAAGTTACTAAGAATGAAAATAAAATTGGGTTGCCTCCCAATTAGCGCATGATTTTAAGTCGTTCAGCCTGACTACTCCCTGTTTATAGTACGTCGGCTAGTGTGATTGCGATGACATCCTTGTTGAATCGCCACCCCAATAATGTTTTAGCCTTTGACCGTTATCCTTGAACGTTTCCAATGGATTCCTACTGTAGAGTTCAACGACGCCATGTGAGAAAACACTTTTAATGGTAAATGGACCCGACCACCTTGATTTTAGCTTCCCTGGGAACAACCTCAACCTTGAGTTGAACAGTAGTACTGATTGCCCCAGTTCGAATGTTCTTTGCATAATTTTCTGGTCTTGCCATTTCTTGACCATTTATTTGTATAACTTAGAGTTCTCGTAAGCTTGAAGTCAGAATTCATCAAGCTCATTTAACTGAAGTAGTCTCTTTTCACCCATACCGCTGATCGGGTTAAGTTTCCGAATCGCCCAAAGAGGCTTTTATGTTGCAACTCCACAGGCAGGTGACATGCTTTCCCGTAGACCAATTGATATGGTGACATACCAATTGGTGTTTTGTACATAGTCCAGTAGGCCCATAATGCATCATCCAATCTGAGATACCAGTCCTTTCTATTCTGGTTTACCACCTTTTCTAAGATTCTCTTCACCTCCTTATTTGAAACTTCAGCTTGCCCACTTGTTTGGGGATGATATGTCATCGCCACCTTATGGTTGACCCCATATTTTGCCAAGAGAGCTGTAAATGATCTGTTGCAGAAGTGACTTCCTTCATCACTTATAATAGCTCTTGGCGTGCCAAATCTTGTAAAAATATTCTTTTGCAAGAATTTAATAACCACTTTGGCATCGTTACTTGGGAGTGCTACGGCTTCAACCCATTTTGATACATAGTCAACCTCAAGAAATATGTACTGATTGTTGAATGAGGAAGGGAATGGCCCCATAAAATCTATGCCCCATACATCAAAAATCTCAAATTCTAAGATTGTTTGTAGTGGCATATCATTCCTTTTCGATATGTTGCCCACCCTTTGACATCTAGCACAGCTTTTTATGAACTGGTGGGCATCTTTAAATAATGTAGGCCAATAAAACCCGGCTAAAAGAACTTTCGATGTTGTTCTCTCACTTCCGTAATGTCCCCCGTATGCAAACGAATAACATTCATGCAATATATTATTCACCTCACTGCAGGGCACACACCTTCTAATCATCTTGTCGGTGCACTATTTAAATAGGTATGGCTCATCCCAAATATACCACTTGACGTCATGTAGGAATTTCTTTTTCTGCTGACATGTAAGATCAGGGGGAAGTATGTTGCTCACTAGATAATTAGCGAAATTCGCGTACCATGGAAATTCCGCATTGATTCCAAACAGATGCTCATTCGGAAATTACTCATTGATTACACACTTATCCTCTTCATCTTTACCCTGTTTTTCCAGCCTCGATAAATGATCTGCAACTTGATTCTCCGTCCCCTTTCTATCTTTTATTTCCAAGTCAAATTCCTGTAGAAGGAGAGTCCATCTGATAAGGCGTGGCTTAGCATCTTTTTTCAAAATTAAGTACCGAATAGCCGAGTGATCTGTATAAACTACCACATTTGTTTTGATCAAATATGCCCTAAATTTATAAAAGGTATATACTACTGTAAGCAATTCCTTTTCCGTAGTTGTGTAATTCATTTGGGTCTCCGTAAGTGTCTTACTTGCATAGTATATGGCATGAAATACCTTCTCTCGTCGTTGACCCAAGACAACCCCAAACCATAGTCATTGCATCGCACATTAACTCAAAAGGCATTCCAATCCCGGCAGTGATGATAATCGAGTTATAGTCAATTTCTTCTTCAATAGCTCAATGCCAACTTATAATCCTCATCAAACTTAAAAATTGAATCTTTTCTAAAAGATCGCATAATGGTTTTGCAATCTTAGAGAAATCTTTTATAAATCTCCTATAACCCCAAGATGTCCCGTAAAGTCATGGATTCCCTTAAACAAGTTGGTGGTGGAAGCTTTTCAATCATTTCCACTTTTGCTTTATCAACCTCTAATCCTTTCGCTGAAACCTTGTGACCCAAAATTATTCCTTCCTCAACCATGAAATGGCACTTTTCCCAGTTAAGATCCAAATTTGATTATGTGCATCTCTTTAAAACCATCACCAAGTTCTCCAAACATGCATCAAAATCATCCCCATAGACAGAAAAGTCATCCATTAAGACTTCCATATTTTTCTCCACCATGTCCGAAAAGATGACCATCATACACCGTTGGAAGGTAGCGGGTGCATTTCACAAGCCGAAGGACATTCTCCTGAATGAGAAATGTGTCGTATGGGCACGTGAAAGTGGTCTTCTCTTGATCTTTAGGAGCCATGACTATCTGATTATACCCCGAATACCCATTCAATAAGCAGTAAAATTTGTGGCTCGCTAATCTATCCAACATCCGGTCAATAAAAGGCAAAGGAAAATGATCTTTGCGGGTCACCTTATTCAACTTCCTGTAATCCATGCAAACCCTCCAACCAGGCACTGTCCTCGTCGAAATTAGCTCGTTGTCATCATTTTGTACCACGGTCATTCCTCCTTTTTTGGCACACATTGAATCAGACTGACCCACTTACTGTCAGAAATGGGGTAGATGATACCCGCGTCCAACCATTTTAGTATTTCTTTCTTCACAACTTCCTTCATAATTGGGTTGAGCCATCTCTGTTGCTCCACCGTTGGCTTTGCATCCTCTTCCATTAGAATTTTGTGCATGCCAAAAGATGGGTTGATTCCTTTGATATCTGCAATTGTCCATCCTATAGCCGATTTATGTTCTTTAAGCACTCTCAAAGAACTTATTTTCCTAAAATTGCTAAGCGCGCAGAGAAAAATAATAATAGTTAAAGTATTAGAATTGCCTAAATATGCATACCTGAGGTGTTTAGGGAGTGGCTTTAGCTCAAGAGCAGGTGGCTCCTCCAGTAAAGGTTTCATCCTTGTTGTGGATCTTTCCTTTGTGTACAATGGTTCAAATGGTGCTTTTAATCTGCTAACTCATGGCAGGGATTCTAGCATCTGCAAGTAATCCACAAACTCCGGATCATCTAAATCTTCATCTCCCAATAATGTAGTTTCTAATGGATCATTAGCCAAACTTTTACCCATGTCTTCGCTGATTATCCGATCAATGATATCCATCCTGAAACACTCATCTTCATCCGTAGGGAAATTCATGGCCTTGAAAACATTGAACTTTACTTCTTGATCTTGGACCCTCATAGTTAGTTCACCTTTTTGTACATCGATGAGCAGCCCCACCAGTAGCCAAGAACTCCCTCCCTAGATAATTGGGATGTTCTTATCTTCCTCAAAATCCGTAATTATGAAATCATGGGGAATATAAATTTGTCAACCTTGTCCAAAATGTCCTCCACAATGCCTCTCTGCACGTGACCGATCGACCTATCCGCCAACCGCAATGAGATGTTCAGAGGCTTTTGGAGCCGGTAAACCTAATTTTATATAAACCGATAATGGCATAAGGTTTACACTTGCTCCCCAAATCACATAAACACTTGTTGAACACCGTGTTCCCAATTGTGCACCTAATGGTAAAACTCCCTGATCTTTCAACTTTGGTGGCAATTTTCACCAGTAAAACCGCACTACACTCCTCTATTAATGCCACTGCTTCAAAATCTTCCAACTTCTTTTTCCTGACATGTAATACCCTTCATAAATTTAGCATAACTCGCATCTACTCTAGGGCTTCGTGAAAGGGATGTTAATCAAGTTTCTTAAAAACTTCCAAAAATTTTATGAATTGCTTATCTAATTTCGCTTTTGACTCTCTCATTTGAAACGACGGTGGAGGATAAACAACCTGGCTTTTCATCTAACTTTTTTTTTTTTAACTTGTTTTTCCTCACCTTGTTTTTTCTTCAACCACTTTGTTTTCATCAACTTTGTCATCCATTCTAACCAATTTTTTCTCGCACTTTTCCCATCTAGATGTTTTCCACTTCTCAAAGTGATTTCCCGACATCGCTTGTGATTTCCTTCAATTTCTTTCTGTGTCACTTGGTAGAGTCCTCAGGGTCTATTGTTCAATGCTAAGGCAATTTGTCCCATCCGATTTTCTAAATTCTTGATGGCTATCGTCAGGATTTCATGGTCATTCATTGTTTGTTATATACTTTGACAACAACTCCTCTAAATCTGCTTTCCTCTCTTGATGTTGAGCTGGTTGTTGATGTTGATTCTGAAATCCTGCGGGATAAGATGGTCATGGAGCTTGCTAATGCTGATTATTGCTCCATGAAAAATTAGGATGATTCTTATTCCCCGGATTGTATGTATTCTGGTACATGTTCTGTGGAATCCTGTTGTAGCTACCCATAAATTACACTAACGCTGGGTTGATTGCACATTATTCTATAGGATATTCACCCGCGCATAATTCATAAATAACTACAACTCCGCTGAGTCTCAGTACACTCGATAAAAAGCATCCACGCTTTTTAGTTAACGCTGAAATCACAATAAAGCTGTCATCCACTCCATCTACCTTTAACACTCCAGCTACCTTCGCTTGTGTCATTCTTGTCGTGGGTCACTGGTAGTTGTTAGCTGCCATTGTCTCTATCAATTGATATGCTTCCTCATAAATTTTTGCCATAAAAGCCCCACCCGAAGCTGCATCTATACTAGTCCTGAGATTGACATGCAATCCATTGTAAAATGTGTTCATCTGCAACCACTTAGGAAATCCATGATGCGGGCACTTTCTGAGCAATCCCTTGTATCTTTCTCATGCTTCATATAGAGATTCCCCATGCTGTTATTCAAACATAGTTATCTCATTCCTCATTTTTGCAGTTTTCACTAGTGGGAAAATTTTTGCTAGAAATTTTTGAGTGAGGTCTTCCCATGTAGTTATTGATCCCGACGGTAGAGAGTGTAACCAGTTCTTCGCCTTGTCCCGTAAAGTGAATGGGAACAAATGAAGTCTAATTGCATCATCTGACACACCATTATATCTGAAGGTGTCACAAATCTCCAAGAGGCTGACTAGGTGTTCATTAAGATCATCATTTGTCAAATCCCCAAACTGAACCGAATTTTGATCATCCGAATAGTCCTGTGCTTGATTTCAAATGTGTTCGCATAATATAGTGATACTCGATCAAGCTCACCACCTTGGGTAGCAAAGTCCTCAACGCTTTCTCGATCTTCTAGCCCATTCTTCTTCTTTTTCGTAATTTTCAAGTCTTCCTTGTTTCCTTAATCCACTTACTTAGCCTTTGAAACCGTCTCTCAATGTCATCCTCAAAAGGAAGCAAGTCTGGATTTTTTGATTGAGTTTACATAAACCAACTTCAAAAACTTGAAATAAGAACGAACAAATCAAAAAGAAAAAATGTTTAAGTAAAACTGGACTAATTAAACTGATATCACAAAATATTAAAATCTATACTAATAATCCCTGACAACGGCGCCAAAAACTTGTTGGGTAAAATCTAATTACGCACAACACGCAAGTATACGTGGTCAACAAGTAATATAATAGTAAGTAGAGTATCGTTCCCACAGAGAAATTAGTATGAATTTCAACCTTACAATTACTAGTTTCCTATTAATCCCAATTTTATTAAACGGTCCAATTTAATGATTAAAATTATAAAAACTAAAATTATTAAAAATACCAAGATCGCAAAACAATCACAAATCTCAAAAACTAAATTTTTAAACAAGTATTGGAGAATTAGGCTTACAACTTCACCCTAAGCTTCACTATGATTATTACACTTTATTCCAGTTTAAATCACTATCCTAGTTTATTGATCAAGAACACTAAAGTAGAATTAGCCACCTCTCGATGCACTAACACCATATTAACTTAAATCCACAATTTAGATAGAATTAAGTTAAACATCTTAATTAACTAACTCACTATATCTCTATGTGAATTACAATCAAAGAAGGTTTAAGTTCAAGTTCTCTATTCGATTACATGCGATGTTAAGCATATCTCTACCCTAACATTCATCAAGATTCTTCTCATTCACAAAGTTCAAGAACGCATGCTATATTAACTAAGTCTAGACTCGTACTTCCTCTCTCGATTCCATACAAGTCCACAAAGAATTGTTGATCAGGCAATTCATAAATTCAAGCATAAATTAATATAGATAAACCGAGGAATAGCTTCTTAAACTGAAAATCAAAGATTACATCATCATCGTTTCACTTAAAGATCCGTCATAAGCCTAAAAAGTACTTAGTTCATCATAAATGAAATAAAAACTGAAGCCATTAAAGAAAACATCCTCTCAATTACAAATATAAAACTAAAAGATAAGAATAAATCCAGAACCACCCTTTTCTTTAGCCCAATTCGCAATTGATATGAAAATCCCTCAATTATCTTCACTTTAATGCTTACTCTAAAAATATGTCTCCTATCTCTGTTAATTGCCTTGTGTTGTATGATATGTCAATCTTGTTATTTGATGTCAGATATATCTCTAAGACATGCATTCTGATTGAAATTCCACGCCAATATGAGTCCCATACCATTCCAATTACTTAAACTTACATTCTTGCAGCATTTGAAACCAACTAAACAACTGTTCTGCCCCAGACCCCCGCCCCGGTGGGGGTGTTGCTTTGAAAATAGCCCACCCCGGTGGGCATGCTCTCTGACTTCTAAGTTCAAGACCCCCCTTGGGGTGTAAGGCATAAAAGGCCATTCAATGTGGCAATGACTTCAATCAGATGATCTCCATAAGCTCCAAACTTGCTAAGTTTTTGCCACAATTGCACCCTTTTTGATCAATTGCCACACCACCAAACCTACACACAAAATAACAATAAACAAGTAAAAACAAACAATAAAATTAATGAATTAACACCGATTAAAATTGAATTAGGAACCGATTCGTGGGTATAAAACCCACTTATCATACTCCCCTACTCAAAGTGTTTATTTATGTCTCGATCCCTCCACGTCTCGCCTTTACACTTCTCATCACGTCCATTTCGTCGAGTCTATATTTCCTTTCGTCACCACTCATACCTCCCTTCATCGTTCAACTCCATTCACAATGTTTGGGTGGTGCTTTATGTCACTTCCGGTCATAGACACATCAATACTGACTTCAGGCTTTGTACCTCCTGTCATTCCACCCTCACACAACTCGCCAAGCCCGAAGCCCCAGTAGTTGGCACAATGGCACCTGACATTATTTTCCTATTTTAGTTTAGCACAACACGCAAGTATACTTGGTCAACAAGTAATAAAGAGTAAGTCAAGTATCGTCCCACGGAGAAAAGAACTGCAATTTATACTAACAAGTATCAGTTTTATATTATCTCAATTTTATTAAATAATTAATCAATTTGTGAATTTTTTGGAAAATATAACTATTAATTAAAATAACACTAACTACCACGAGTTTAAAATCAGATTATAGAGATTTAAGATTACAACTTCAGTTATTACTTCACTTATATCAATACACTTCCTGTTAATTATGCTTACTTTTCTAAACTGTTAATCAGGAACTCATTAGTATTTATAACTACCTCCCAATACATTATAAACAAATCAATCCAAATCAATAGTTGATAGAATTGAATTAAACACCCTAAATAACTAATTCACTATATTCCTATTTGAATTACAATTAAAAAGAGTTTACAATACATGTTTCCTTATCAGATTACATGCGGTAAGTATATCTCTATCCTAAACACAAATAATGAGTTTCATCGCCATGTAGAAAACATAATCATATGCTATCATGATCAGATCTAAACCTATAATCCATTTCCCAAGTTCATACAGGTTATCACGGTAATTACTGACCATACAATTAATCAATTAAGTCCAAAACACAATAGAAAATCTTAAGAATAGATCACAATAATTAATAGATAAGCATACTAAAATAAGTTATGCAATAAGATCCATTACAATATTAAACAAGAGAATTAGTTCATTGTCATTGAATTAAAATCTAGAATCCACAACTAAAAAAGCATTAAAACACAAAAGTAGAAGTAGAGAAGAGAATAGAATCTGAGTTATGCAATCTTAAGACTTCGTTTCTGCTCCAGCTTTAAATCTTCAATACTCTCCAAGTTGTTTCAATCTCCAGGTTCCAATCTCAAAACTAGGGTTTATGACTATGAATTGGAATTCAATAAAACTGAATAAAAAAAGCTATATATAGCTTCTGACACAAATACTAGTCAAAAAATAAATCATGTATCTAATTACAACTTAATTGCAGTCATTTAATGAAAAGTAAACTTTAGTCAAACTTCAAAGTGGCGCGGCCATACTGCTTTTATCTTTGATTTGGCGCCGACCGCTACCGGTACGACAAAGAGAATTTTCGATCGAGTGTGGTCTTCATTACCGCACTTAGCCCATTTTGGGCGTGGCCGCACTACTTCTTGATCTGCAATTTTTTGGTCTTTTTAATGTTGTTCCATTTCAAATGTCGTTAACACAGTTCCCAAGCATAGAACCTATAAAAAGAACATAAAATTCATGAAAAGTAACTACAAATCACAGGAACAAGCCACAATTCAAGCCATTTAATACATGATTCATAAGTATGAAACTTACTCATCAAATACCCCCAAACTTGAATAGTTTCTTTCCCCCAAGTAACACAACACAATGCAATGCAAAATAACTCAACAAACTGATAAATATGCAACCTATCAACTAACATGGCTACGAATTCGGCCATCAATCAGTATGAAATCCAACCATATGCCTCTGAGAGATCAACAATAGTTTCAAATAGTAAATTCAACAAAAAGAAAGTCATTAACTCATATCAATCAGGAAATAAAAACATGTTATCACTTATGTAGTGTGTGTGTGTGTGTGTGCGCGCGCACTCAGTAACCATTAAAATATACTACAATTCAAATACACCACATAATACCCTTCTTAGTGGGAAAAACATAGTTTTAACTCAAGAATCTCTGTAAACAAGTTAAGCTCCGGCTAACATTATGCAATCACTAAGTTAAGAGTCAATACAAGATTTCTTTCTACTTTTATTATGTCACAGTGCCTTTTTGCTCTTTATCGAGTTTACACTTGATTGTACAATGTCTAGTTCTCTTAGGTTTTTCAATGTTACCCATGTAGCGAGTTCTCTACCAACAACTCCCAAACCATTTGGTTTTAGGGCGTTGGGTGTAGAGACGGCCCTTGGGCTTACTTATCCAAATAACAAAGGTCACATAACCAAACTAGTCAATGTATTTATTCATACATATTTTTTTCTTTTTTTATATTTTCTTATTTTATATATATATATATATATATCATAGTTTCTCCCAAACTTAAGTTTTTGCGTCATCCTAGCCTTTACTGTAAAGTTGCCGATTTTCCTTCATTAAAAGCCAAGATTTCTCCGAAAAAGACAATTGTGCAACCATTTAAACCAAGTTGATCAAAATAGTTAATCTAACATGCTATTTGATTACATCAGTATCAAACAGATAAAGATTTTCATCATGATTTGAAATTATGTCTATGCCTTGGTTATCAATACTCTTCAAATGTATATACAATACCATTCTTAGTATTAACCAAGTTAGATTCAAACCAACTAACATGCTCTGATTCATGCAATATGCTACGTGAACTAACTAAATGCAAAAAAATATGAATGAATATAAATATGATACTAACTCCCACATACCAACAAACCCAAAGCATAGTATGTAGGACTAGACTAAATGCACTCACAATGCAATCACAAAGTGAACCTACATGCAAAAACCTAATACCCCCAAACTTAAAGACAAACAATGCCCTCATTGTATTGTAGAAATGAATAAGAGTAAAAGAGAAACTCCCCTAATCCGAGGAAACATCATCTTCACCCTCCTCCTCATCGTCGAATGGTGTGTCTAGAGAAGGATAAACTAGAGGAGCTCCATACGTCGGGAACTGGACTTGGGCCCCAAGTTGAGTAAAACCGTGAGATAACATCTCAAAAAACTGTTTAGTGAATCTCCGTATCTCATTCACATTTTTTTATATAGCATCCCTCCTCCTCTGCATTTTTTGCTCCATCTGATCAAGGCGGGCAGTATAGGCATCCATCGATATATCGCCCACTGGCCACTATGGAACCTCATCATCCTGCTGTTGAGCCTCGTCCTGGTAATGACTCAGCGCCATTCCATACTTTGTACTTTTGAATCGTGACATGGTCAATATCTGTAACGCCCCTGAATTCGAACGTTGGCCGCCCGAACAAAGGTCAACGTTAACTCAACATCTTTCGTAACTTAATCAATGATCATATAATCATATTGGTTGAATTAGTCTATTATAGACTATAAAATTATAAATTTCCTTTACTTCATCTCTGGATCTTAACTTGATCTCGATCTCATTCTTTTTATAAGTATCAACTTGTAGTTCATTTAAATGTATGGATAACACCATATATATCGGTCAAATTTTTAACCTTGTGATTTAAATATTTTATACTTCAATATATCAAGTTTCACATAATTAATGATAAGATCATTCTTGGCACCAGAGGGGCGCATTCCGGTAATTTTGGCATCTTACCGGCTCTCATTAGTGTAACCTCAATGCTTACAGAACTTCCAATATCATTAATTACCCTCACTTAGACATATATCTTTATAGATATATCTCTTCATATCGATATTTCTTATTTATCTAAATTTCATAATATTAATAACAAACTTTTACTTGGAATAAAGGAACCTTGCAATGAATTTGGTTTCTTCATTGGTGCTAAATCTCTGTTCTTACAACACTCACAATGTTATTCAATATCCTCATTCAAATATATAGTTCTTTATTAACATTGTATTAATGTTTTACTATCTATCTGAAGTTCAGAGTATCGACATAACATGATCAGTCCATATTACCAATACCCTCACTCAGATTAATAGATCTTTAACAATTCTAAGTTATATCAAATTAAAGACATAACCCCATTCTGATGATAATAACGAGATATTATTAATATAATCTTCGATTACATGATTTGTTTGTTCGTATTACAAAAGTCATTATGACTTAATACAAATATAAGTAAATAAAACATGAAACTTAATCTACGCTTCTTCTTTACGTTCATGATCTTCTTATCATTCTTCTTTAACTGCAAATAAAGTTTTATTCTCAAGACTGAGCACTACGACTCATCAAGTCTATCTAATAACACATAGACAGTTTATGCTTCCATATAAACTTTACATGTTTGACTTGACATAACTTTTAGTTAAGGATCATGTTAACTCATGCTTAATGATAGAACATAATCATATATGACATAACATATCATTAAACACTTAACATTCAATCATCATATTCTACTTAAAATCACATAAGGCTTTCATACATATACTTTCATATATCAACTATCACATATGAACAAGCTTAGCAATAGTTGCACATAGGTTTAGGATAGAAAACTTGCTCACATAATCAAATAAGAGTTATAAGACTTGCAAAATAACACATAAAGGATTAGAACTTGTCTTGATGCGTAATCTCGTCTTATCGGTACACTTTAAACAACCAATATAATAAGTTACATCATGAACCCAAAGGTTAGTTTATCGAATTTTACTTCTTAATAAGTGTTTTTATAACTTAACTAAACTATATTCATTAGTGGTTATACTTACAAAATTCTCAAACTCAAAAACCCATTTTTAAAGGACTTTTTAAGAAATGGACAACTTGTTTTATAGCCTGACCTCGCTCAGTAAAACAACCATAACTTCTTCATTTTAAAACATTTTTGAGTCGTTCAAAATCCCACGCGTTCGTAACTTTCGTCTTTACAACTTTTCTTTGTATTTCATAACCAATTTCCAAACAAATGATTTTATATAACTTTTACAATAATAGTTTAGATTAGGGTTTCTCATTTCATACTTTCAATCTCTCAACTAGTTACCACTTAAGTTAATTAACTAGTTTTCATCATTTATGACTTGATAACATTGTATTACATAATAATAAACCTAAACATATATTATTTCATGAATCCAATTCAAGAACATAAGAACATAAACTAGAAATACAAAAACATGATTTCTTTACCTCTTGAAGTGCAAGCTTTATAATACTTGAGTAATTAAGCCTTTTGTTATCCTTCATTCTTTCAACTAACAAGTATTCTTACTTGTTATCTTCAATCTTCTCTTGCTCTAGCTTTGTGAATTGGTGAGAATTTATTAAGAATGGTCTTCTATTTATAGGATTTCCTAAGTTAGGGTATTTAGGACATAAAGCCACAAACTAGTTTAACAAGTTAGCTTCCTAGGCATAGCTAGTCACCATAGTGAGTTACAAGCTTTATCATCACACTTGGTGAGTCACCAAGCCTAGTCACCCATGTGCCATAACACACCACATAATTTTGGACAACACATTTTAGGAAGCAAAGTCTCATTTTCCAACTAATTAATCAAGAAAAAACCTATACATACATAAGCTATAAGCATATAAGCTTTCCTAAATGGCCATAATGCCCCCACTTTATCTACAACCTAACCAAATTCCACCTAGTTTGGTTAATCCAACTTAGTTTACTTTCTAGTTAGTCTTCTAGTTAAGTTTCCTAACTAATTTGGTTAGTCAAAAATGTTGACTTTCTCAAAGTTGACTTTACGTTTTATAAATAGTAATTTAGCGTCTTTTTCGGAAAATTTTTATTTTCTTATTCTATCCTCCTAAATATTTGGGATATTACATTCAACCTAACTTACAAGAATTTTGTCCTCAAAATTAACTTTAATATCATATTTATAAGTATTATAAACTTTCAGGATATTACATTCTCTTCTCCTTATAAGAATTTTGTTTTCGAAATTATCTCTAACTTAGTCTTCAATATGAATTTTCTTAATTCATCCTTTCTCACATCAAATTCCTAATACTTAAATTAGGTCAGCAATGTTCACTTATCTATACACATTTCCTTTCATAACACTAGGTTTTAAACCTTTAATTATACATGACTCCCAGTCTTACTCTTCCTTCATCGAGGATTTTTTTTAATTGATACATAGGGTCAACCAAGACCTTGAACTGTTTCATATTTTATGGGTGTTATTCGACCCACAAGTTTAACAATCACCAGGATTGAAAAACACAATCAATCAGTTGTTGATCGATTTCACAATCAATATATGTGTGCCAGTATACACGGTCAACAATTAATAAAGTGAAAGCAGAGTATCGTTCCCATGAGGAATTATTAATAACAATTACCAAGTACTAACTCTTAACCAAACTAATTTTATTTAAACAATCAATTCAAATTTGAAATTAAATTATTTAATTTAACTAATAATAATTACCACTAGTTAAAAATCAGATTATGGAGATTTAAAATCACAACTTTACTTATTGCTTCACTTAAATTAATACATTTCTTATCAGTTATGCTTACTATTCTGAATTGTTAATCAAGAATATAAAAATAAATATGACCATCACTCAATGCATCATACTCAAATCAACTTAAATCCACAGATGATAGAATTAAGAAGAATACCCTAACTAATTAATTCACTATATCTCTATGTGAATTACAATTAAAGAGGATTTAAAGCACAAGTTCTCTATTAGATTACATGCGATGTATAGGTATATCTCTATCCTAGACATAAATTATGAATTCTATCGTCATACAAAAAACACAATCACATGTTATTATAATCAGATCTAAATCTATATTTTTTTCTCTCAATTTCATATAAATTATCATGGTAATTTTTAGCTAGGCAATTAAACAATAAGCACAAACCATAATAGACCATCCAAGAATAATAAACAATAATTAACAAAGAAACATATTAAGGTAAGCTGCGCACGCAATAAGATCTATTGTAATCTTAAAATAGAATTTATTTCATAGTTGAATCAAAATCTATAATCCATAACTGAATAAACTTTGAAAGACAAAAATAAAAGTAGGGAAGGAAATGAAATTTGTTGTCTGCAAATCTGAATCTTCCTCCTGATCCTGTTTTAAATCTTTAATGATCTCCAAATTACTTCAATCTCCAAATATAATCTAAACTAGGGTTTTGTCCTAATATAATGAAAATCTAATCTAATGGAATATCTCCCTTAATCCTTGTGAATTCCCCTACTTTTATATCCCTCTACACGTGTCTTTTAGCCCTCCTTAAAGTTTTTGAATCAATCAGCCAAAAAAATCCTTCTTTCACTCAACTTCTGAAATCACTCTCTTTCTTCTCGACACCCCCGCCCCAGCGGTGTGACGCCCCCAAAATAGGTATACATCACCCATTTTGAGTCGTCATTAACATGGTACAGAAATAGCTACAACTTTATTAATACAACATAAAAACTGTGAGTTTAAATACAAATATTGCCATCTAGACAATATTCACACCCAAATAAGTCCTCATTACAATTATTGGTACATTATTTTACAAAAATGGTGAGGACTACTAAAATGACTTTCTAGAACCTTCATTCCATACCCCGACTAGTACTCGCTACATTCTCACCTCCTGAGAAGAAAAATGGAACAAAAAGGAAAAGGGTGAGCTCAACTAGCCCAGTAAAGAATATTATGACTAAGATAATATAGAACAAATTATCGTTAGTCTTCAATAGGGAAAAAATTTGATAAAATACAATAGACAACAAATTTCAAATCAATATTCGCAGCGAAAATAATAATTCATAGATGAGTTATGTAGAAAATGAAATCTACTATAATCTATGAATTTAAAAGTCCATCATCAATATTTTATCCATGTAACATCAATCAATAATCATCTTGAATCAAATATTCATCTTTGCACTACAGGACAAAGATATTCATCAGTCGGTCATGTTCATCTCAACACTTGTACATCTTTGCACTACGGGCCAAAGATATTCATAAGAAAATCAACCATCTTTGCACTACAGGCCAAAGATATTCAGTAATATCATCATTTAGGACTGAGGATGATGAAAAATATTTTTAAAAAAATGAATCCAGTGAAACAAAAGAACAAATATTAAGGATTCTTATTTCAAACAATCTAAGTTCAAAAATACTTCATAATAACCGTAGTGAAGTAAAATTCAAGAATGATCAAAACATGGATACAATCAAAGCTAATATCCATAATAGAATTTTGGACAAAGAAATGAAAATTTAATTTTTCTGTGAATAGTGTCGTATTCCTGAATAGTGTCGTATACGTGAATAGTGCCGTATACGTGAATAGTAACCCCGACACTAAAAGACAAGAACTTCACAAGAAAAATCTTACCAATATTCTGGCATAATGATATTAGAAGAAATAATATCATTTTTGAAAAAATAATATACCTTACCTCGAAAAGAATAGTACTACTGGCTAGAATATCAGATATAACGCTAAAGAAACTTGCACCGTATAGCAACACTCAAAGTATCAAAATACTCACAAGAATACGCTCGATAGTATAGAGAGAGAAAACTTCAATTTCTGGTGTGATTTTCAATTCTAACCTAATCACCCTATTTATAGGAAAATGCTTAGAACACTAAAGTAGAAAATTTAATAAAATATTAATATTTATTAAATATTCATACGCAGCATTTGAATTCTCATTTTAGCACATTTACCATAGCCCACTAACTCACAAAACTTACAAAAAACATTTTTCTTAAAAAAATAATTAAAACTTCCAAAAATCAATTATTTGGGAACATCGGAACTTCAATAATTCATAATAAATAGCCATTTTATTAGAAAAATTCGGACCTTATGTCTTTTCCATTGGAAATTCCATTCTCTACAACTTTGTAAGTTTAAGTTTTTCCAAATTTCAAACAGAAATTGATCGAAATCCACAAACGGGTGATTTTACAGGCTTTAATCAAATTTCAGTCAAGAAATGGGGTCCACCGACATGTTTAACATCTTTTAAATATTTTTAATAACAAAAATACTCCTCCTCCTCATATACTCATATATCCCACATTCATTATAAAAATATCACCATTATTATATTATTAAAATATAATAATATATTTAAATAAATTATTTTATCAGAAAAGATAAAATATCAATTTTTCAACAATTGTCACTTTAAAATTTTCTCCATCTATATCCACATAAAATAAATATTTTTCTTATCATATAAATCAATAATTAATTATTCACAAATAATATTACAGAATCACAATATCAACAACCAGGTCGTTCCCAGGAAAGAGGGGGCTTTCCAATAAGGATTTCTCCATACTGGCGCCCAATTAGGTGACCAAACCTCTCCTTAGACAGAACTTTCTAGACATTGCCAATAATATTATCTAATAATATTATTTAAATAATATAAATTATTGATCTGATAATGAAAATACTGTGTAGTAACAATTATTGAAACAACAATAATATAAAATATCAACGTAGCAATTATTGAATCAATAAAATAAAATATTGAATAGTAACTACTATAACAATTATTGAGTAGTGCCTTCTTACGTAAGAATCAATAATCGGTGCAATATTGTGTGCTACTGTGCTTTAACCACTGGGTATTCCAACAGTATTAATAGTAACAACTACGCCGTTATTTATAAACAACTTATACTTGTCATTTTCTTCATCCAATCACTTTTCATTATGGGGCCCACACAAGGCTACGCCGTCGTACAAATATTCCCCGATAGTAAGAATATTCCACGACCAACCAAATATTCCCCGACAACAATGAATATTTTATAACCACTTGCTTATTTGAAATATTTGCGCATTTTTCCCATAACTAACCACAATAATCAAATCAACCCTTACTATTTCAAAATAATAAATATAGGAAATTTAATTTCATTTATAATAAGTTGGGGTCTTACAACTTCCCCTCCTTACGAAATTTCGTCCTCAAAATTGATGTACGTACTTGGTGTTTCAAAAAGGTGAGGATACCTCGCTTTCATTTCTGTTTCCAACTCCCATGTTATTTCCTCAATAGTATGGTTCCTCCACAAAACTTTGACTTGTGGTATAACCTTTGTGCGTAGGACATGCTCCTTCCTATCAAAGATCTTGACAGGTACCTCCTCGTACGTTAAGTTTTCGGCTATCTCGTCCGGTTCTAACTCAATAACGTGGTTCGGGTCTTTCACATATTTACGTAACACAGATATGTGAGAAACATTATTAACACGAGACATACTTGGAGGTAACGCGAGTCTATAGGCTACTTTTCCTACTCGGTCAAGAATCTGAAATGGACCAATAAATCGTGGATTGATCTTTCCTCTTTTCCCAAATCTTGTAACTCCCTTCCATGGAGCAACACGCAACAATACATGATCCCCAATATTAAATTCAACGACCTTTCGATGAAGATCCGCATAACTCTTTTGTCGATCTTCTGTCGTTTGTATACGTTATCGAATCATTTGGATCTTTTCTGTAGTTATACGTAAGAACTCTGGTCCCAACAATGTTGCTTCACCAACCTCATCCCAACATATTGGAGAGCGACACTTACGTCCATATAATGCTTCGAATGGAGCCACACCTATACTTGCCTGATAACTGTTGTTGTAAGAGAATTCCACCAAAGGTAAATACTTATCCCAACTCCCTTTGAAGTCTAGGACACGAGTCTTAATAGATCTTCAAGAGTTTGAATAGTCCTCTCGATTGTCGATCTGCTTTGAGGATGGTATGCCGAACTAAATCGTAAATCCGTGCCCATAGCTTTTTGCAAGCTAACCCAAAATCGTGAAGTGAATCTTGGGTTACGATCCGAAACTATGGATACTGGTATGCCATGCAATCTCACAATCTCATTTACGTACATACAAGTAAGATGTTCAAGGGAATACGTCTCCCGTATCGGCAAGAAATGAGCAGACTTGGTTAATCTATCAACAATAACCCAAATAGCATTTATGCCTTGAGAAACCGTGGGAAGATTCGTAACGAAATCCATGGTAATGTGTTCCCACTTCCATTTTGGAATCTCAAGTGGTTGCAATGGACCTTTAGGTACTTGATGCTCCGCCTTTACACGTTGACAAGTTAAACACCTCGAGATAAACTTTGCAATCTCTCTCTTTATATTGTTCCACCAAAATGTATGTGGAAGATCACGATACATTTTGGTACTTCCAGGATGGATTGGAAATGATGTATTATGTGCCTCCATCATGATCTTGTTCTTTAAATCATAATCGTTAAGAACACAAAGTCTGGAGTGGACTCGAAGTATTCCTTCTTCATCGATTCTTGCCTCTAGGATAACACCTTCTTGTACTTTCTTCTTCATACGCATCAGCTCCGAGTCTGTGGCTTGAGCAACTTTAACTTTATCGATTAAAGTTGGTTCTATGCGTATACTTGACATCATCGCACTCGTTCCTGCATATGATCTTCTACTCAACGCGTCAGCTACCACGTTTGCTTTTTCAGGATGGTATTGAATGGTGTGGTCATAATCTTTTAACAACTTGAGCCAATGTCGTTGCCGCATGTTGAGTTCCTTTTGGGAGAAAAAATATTTGAGGCTTTTATGGTCTGAATATATCTCCACTTTCTCCCCATATAGATAATGCCTCCAGATCTTTAGCGCAAAAATGACTGCTGCCAACTCTAGATCATGAGTAGGATAATTCCTCTCATATTCTTTAAGTTGTCGCGAGGCATAGGCTATGACTTTCCCATGTTGCATGAGAACACATCCTAACCCTTTGCCTGAAGCATCATTGTAGATAACAAATCCATCCGAACCAGATGGTATTGTCAAAACAGGTGCCGAAATGAGTCTCCTCTTAAGCTCTTGGAAACTCTTTTCGCATTCCTCGCTCCATACAAATTTTGTATCTTTCTAAGTCAGCTGAGTTAACGGAGTAGCGATTTGAGAAAATCCTTCCACAAATCTCTGATAATAACCAAATTTAAGCCCGTAAAGTCGATACTTTGGCCACCGCCTTCTTGGTTGCTCCCAACTTGTATTGCTTCAATCTTCACCAATCAATGAGATACTCCATGTTTTGACACCACGTGCCCAAGGAATGCTACTTCCTTAAGCCAAAACTCGCATTTCTTCAACTGGGCATATAGCTTATTTTCACGAAGCCTTTGGAGTACCAGCTTCAAATGGTGCTCATGATCTTCACGGCTTTTGGAATATATGAAGATGTCATCAATAAAGACAACAACGAATCCGATCCAAATAATCGTTGAATACTTTGGTTCATCATATCCATGAAAGTCAAGAAGAGCATTAGTCAATCCAAAAGACATATGACTAAGAATTCATAATGCCCGCATCGAGTTCTCAAGGTAGTTTTGAATATCCTCGCCTAATCTTCACCGATGATATCCGTAATCGAAGATTGATCTTTGAAAAGAATTATGCTCCTTGCAATCTGGTCAAACAGTCATCAATGCGAGGTAGTGGATACCTATTCTTGATGGTGACATGGTTCAATTCCCGGTATTCAATACAAAGTCGCATACTCCCGTCTTTCTTCTTTACGAATAAACTAGGAGCACCCCAAGGAGATGTACTAGGACGAATGAAACCGATGTCAAACAACTCCTGTAGTTGGACCTTTAACTCCTGAAGTTCAATAGGAGCCATTCGATATGGGGTTTTAGAAATGGGCTTTGAACCAGATTCAAGATCAATAAAGAATTCAACTTCACGTTCTGGGGGTAGACCGGGAAGTTCTTCAGGAAATACGTCAGGAAATTTACTAACAACAGGAATATTATTCAAATCTCACGTGTCTTTATTCAAATCCATAACATGGGCTAAGAAAGCTTGACATCTGTTTTTCAATAAATGAATAGCTTTATGATTTGATATGACAGTGATTGATTTTAGTGGTTTAGTTGCTTGAATTCGTACAATAGGTTGGTTAGGAATATGAAAACTAACAACCTTACTAAAACAATCAATTTTGGAATGATGAGTAGGTAACCAATCAATCCCTAAAATCACATCAAAAGCAAGTATCTTTAAAGAGATAAGGTCAACAGGTAATGTGATAGTGCCAACTTGAATCAAACAAGATTTATAAACAGTGGATGTAATGAAAGTTTCTCCTAACAGAGTCTCCACAGATAAATCAAAGTCTAATTTCTCCGGAGTCAAGTTTAAACGTTGAGCACAAGCAAGAGAGATAAATGAATGGGTAGCACCGGTATCTAGTAAGGTATAAACTTCGCAAGAATTTATGATTAGCTTATCCGTGATCACCTCGTTTGGGTTCCTCATATTTTGACCAGTCACGACAAACGCTCTTTCAGGAACTGTTGACATTGACTTTTCTGGGACAGCCTTTTGAGTCACCATCCCCACTTGACTTGGTTTCGCTACTGTACAATCTCGAGCGATATGTCCTTCTTTTCCACAATTATAACATACCTTGAACTGTTGTGGGCAGTTTGGGCTGATATGTCCTTCTTTCCCGCATTTATAAGATATATGACCCAGGTCGTTCTCCTCCCTTAGAACCGATTCTTCTTCTTTGGTGCCGACGCCTTTCACATTGTCATTGTTGAATCTCCTCTTTTTAAAATCTCCCCCCGACTCGCTTCTTCTATTTTCATGGCCATGGCTACCACCAGAGTGGTTACCGCTTTTGTCCGTATTTTTCTTTCTCCGCTGGTTATCGTTGTTCTGATGACTGCTATCACCGGTATGATCCTGGTTGTGGTCCCTAGGTTGAACATACTCGTTATCTCGCTCTAATAATTGAGCCCTATTGACAACATCTGAATAGAGAGAAAATTTATGAGAAATGAGATATTGACGTATGTCGGGCTTCAAACCTCTCAGAAACAACCGCGTCATACATTCCTCATTCTCCACCAAATGAGGTGCAAACCTGGATAACTCTGCAAACTTCGCCTCGTACTGGGACACCGTCATGTTATTTTTTTTCAGTCTAATAAACTCCACTACCTTCATATGACGAATACTTTCAGGAAAGTACTTGTCATTGAACAGTTTCTGAAACGTTTCCCATGACATGCTGAGTGCAGCTGGATGGGTACGCTTCACAGATTCCCACCAGTAATCTGCCTCATTACGGAACATAAAAGTGGCGAATGAAACCTTCTGTTCCTCTGTTCATCCCAAGACATCAAATATCTTGGTAATTTGTATGACCCACGTCTCTGCCTTAATCGGATCCGCTTCCCGAATACTCGTGGTCCCAACTCTTTGAATCGCTTTGTACAGTAACAAACCGAGTGTTGTTATCATTTCCACCTATATTTTGGACACGAGTCTCCCTCGTCTGATTTTGCATGAACTGCAATAAGTTTCTAAACATCCCGTCGTTCATCATCTGCTCAGTGGTGTTGTTCACAGGAGGAACATTGCCAGCCTGTTGCACGTTCTCCTCATTGGTGAGCAAAGGTGTCTCCATGGTCTCATTTACTCCACTGTTAACATTCTTAGTCGACATTCTCAAATACTTCCATAAAACAAGGTTTAATTAAGGAAATCAACATATCACATAATATCCCTATATACTGACCAACTAACAAATAATACTTGCAGGACTAAATTAAAAATGAAAGAAAAGTTTGACGTATTGTACTGTAATATTTTGAGCCCCAAAACGTGCACTTATCGAAACTATATTTTCCTATAAATAGAAGCTCAGTCTTCCTTCATTTCTCACCAATTCACTAAAGCTATAGAGCAATTATTATAGAGAAAAATTTTAGAGAGAAAGAAGAAGAGAAGTCTGCTACCTCTCTACTCCAGTATCCAGTTTCTTTCTAAAGTAAGGGGTATTATTTCTTTCGTAATCATGAAGAGAGCTATTGTTATTCCATTCCCTATTATTCTGTTGGAATAACATGTATATGTGACGCCCCCGAAATAGGTATACATCACCCATTTTGAGTCGTCAATAACATGGTACAGAAACAGCTACAACTTTATTAATACAATATAAAAACTGTGAGTTTAAATACAAATATTACCATCTAGACAATATTCACACCCAAATAAGTCCTCATTACAATTATTGGTACATTATTTTACAAAAAAGGTGAGGACTACTAAAATGACTTTCTAGAACCTTCATTCCATTCCCCAACTAGTACTCGCTACATTCTCGCCTTCTGAGAAGAAAAATGGAACAAAAAGGAAAAGGGTGAGCTCAACTAGCCCAGTAAAGAATATTATGACTAAGATAAAATAGAACAAATTATCGTTAGTCTTCAACAGGGAAAAAATCTGATAAAATATAATAGACAACAAATTTCAAATCAATATTCGCAGCGAAAATAATAATTCATAGATGAGTTACGTAGAGAATGAAATCTACTATAATATATGAATTTAAAAGTCCATCATCAATATTTTATCCATGTAACATCAATCAATAATCATCTTGAATCAAATATTCATCTTTGCACTACAGGCCAAAGATATCCATCAGTCGGTCATGTTCATCTCAACACTTGTACATCTTTGCACTACGGGCCAAAGATATTCATAAGAAAATCAACCATCTTTGCACTACAGGCCAAAGATATTTAGTAATACCATCATTTAGGACTCAGGATGATGAAAATATTTTAAAGAAAACGAATCCAGTGAAACAAAAGAACAAATATTAAGGATTCGTATTTCAAACAATCCAAGTTCAAAAATACTTCATAATAACCATAGTGAAGTAAAATTCAAGAATGATTAAAACATGGATACAATCAAAGCTAATATCCATAATAGATATTTTGGACAAAAAATAAAATTTAATTTTTCTATGAATTGTGTCGTATTCGTGAATAGTGTCGTATACGTGAATAGTGCCATATACGTGAATAGTAACCCCGACACTAAAAGACAAGAACTTCATAAGAAAAATCTTACCAATATTCCGGCATAATGATATTAGAAGAAAAAATATCATTTTTATAAAAAATAATATCCCTTACCTCGGAAAGAATAGTACTTCTGGCTGGAATATCAAATATAACGCTAAAGAAACTTGCACCGTATAGCAACACTCAAAGTATCAAAATACTCACAAGAATACGCTCGATAATATAGAGAGAGAAAACTTCAGTTTCTGGTGTGATTTTCAATTCTAACCTAAGCACCCTATTTATAGGAAAATGCTTAGAACACCAAAGTAGAAAATTTAATAAAATATTAATATTTATTAAATAATCATACGCACCATTTGAATTCTCATTTCAGCACATTTACCATAGCCCACCAACTCACAAAACTTACAAAAAACGTTTTTCTTAAAAAAAAATTAAAACTTCCAAAAATCAATTATTTAGGAACTTCGGAACTTCAATAATTCATAATAAATAGCCCTTTTATCAGAAAAAATTGAACCTTATGTCTTTTCCATAGAAAATTCCATTCTCTACAACTTTGTAAGTTTAAGTGTTTCCAAATTCCAAACAGAAATTGACCGAAATCCACAAACGGGCGATTTTATAGGCTTTAATCAAATTTCAGTCAAGAAATGGGGTCCACCGACATATTTAACATGTTTTAAATATTTTTAGTAACAAAAATACTCCTCCTCATATACTCATATATCCCACATTCATTGTAAAAATATCACCATTATTATATTATTAAAATATAATAATATATTTAAATGAATTATTTTATCAGAAAAGATAAAATATCAATTTTTCAACAATTGTCACTTTAAAATTTTCTCCATCTATATCCACATAAAATAAATATTTTCCTTATCATATAAATCAATAATTAATTATTCACAAATAATATTACGAATCACAATATCGATGAACCAAAGTAGCTCCCCGAAGGAGGGGGCTTTCAATAAGGATTTCTCCTTAACTGGCGCGCAATTAGGTGACCAAACCTCTCCTTAGACAGAACTTTCTAGACATTGTCAATAATGTTATCTAATAATATTATTCAAATAATATGAATTATTGATCTGATAATGAAAATACTGTGTAGTGACAATTATTGAAACAACAATAATATAAATTATCAACGTAGCAATTATTGAATCAATAAAATAAAATATTGAACAGTAACTACTATAACAATTATTGAGTAGTGCCTTCTTACGTAAGAATCAATAATCGGTGCAATACTGTGTACTACTGTGTTTTAACCAATTGCATTCCAACAAGATAATTGTGAATAACTACGTAAGTTATTTATAAACAACTTATACTTGTCATTTTCTTCATCCAATCGCTTTTTCGTTATAGGGCCCACATAAGGTTCAAGTGCTGCCGTCGTTTAATAATATTCCCCGACAAAAGAATATTCCACGACCAACCAAATATTCCCCGACAACAATGAGTATTTTATAACCACTTGCTTATTTGAAATATTTGCGCATTTTTCCAATAACTAACCACAATAATCAAATCAACCCTTACTATTTCAAAATAATAAATATAGGAAATTTAATTTCATTTATAATAAGTTGGGGTCTTACAAGCGGACTTTCTGTTCCAAAAATTATATAAATGCCACTAAGCTCCATTTTCATGTTTTGACCTTCTGAAGCCGTTTCCTACAACACAAACACAAAAATAAGTAAAATGACACTAAAAATACTTAAAGTTAACAAAGAATTAAATCTTAAAGATTTTCAAATTATAGGTATAAAACCTGTCTACGTCGGGATTTTTATTTGTCCCTTTTCTATTCTTGTTCTTTGGTGTTCTCATGTTATGTGAGATTTGTTTGAAAAAACAAGTGAAAAAGGTCCAATATGTATATATCTACGATTTGACTGTAAGAGTCGACAGTTGGTGTTTTTAACTGGTTGCACCAACGCAACAGAGAAAAGGTTTGCACATTGACCCAGTGATGTGACACTGTTAAAAGGGTCTGTGAAACCGAGATTCATTTGGGTTCGGGAGATTGATTACACGGAGGGAAGGTGTTAGGCACCCCCCGACATCCGTGTTACCACGGTGACCGACACTTTTCAATAAACTGTTATATGAATGTGTGGGGGGGGTCAATGTACTGTTATTTGAAAGTAGTGCGAGGTCTCGTTCGCACCTATACACAAAGGGTTTGAATTTGTATAAAAAATTTAGTTTTAAACATGATATAGCAGTGTAGTTTTGTAAAAGAGGTTTTTCAAACCCTGTGCTCAATAGTAATTGAGACCTTTTCATACTTCCATTTTATTATTAAATATTCGACTTAATTGCTTTTATTTTTGAGATGCGAGGCATCTTCGAGAAAATAATATATAGCAGTGCCGAACTCCTCATGGGCATGAAAGACATCTAAGGAAATTTAAACACCATGAATAATTTACAAGCTGCTTACAGCTGAAAAAGAACATCACGGGAACCGAATCTAGATTCAATGGACTGAATATGTGATCACATGATTCATAGGCTCACATGATGCCACAGTTTATATGAAAAGCAGTAAGCAGTTATATATATAAGCTGTAAATATATACAGACGTGATCAACCACCACGAAGCACCTCCATGGGGGATCAAAAATATAAATAAATAAAAGAGGTAAATATATGTATAGAGATATGATCAACCACCATGAATCACCTCCATGGGGGATCAAAAATGTAAATAAAGAAATAGATGCGATCAACTATCACGAAGTGAACTCCAGGCGGGACGGAATGTAAAGAAAGCAGTAAAAATGATCAACCGCCACAAAGTAAACTCCAGGCGGGACAGAATATAAAGAAAGCAGTAAAAATGATCAACCGCCACAAAGTAAACTCCAGGCGGGACAGTATGTAAATAAAGCAGTAAAAGGCCACGAATTAACTCCAGGCCTGACAAAAATGTATATATATATATATATAAGCGATAAACCCACGTATATATATAAGCAATAAACGCACCGAATATAAAATTCAGGCTCATCGAACAAAGTTCGACAATAATTCATATATATATATATATATATATATATATATATATATATATATAAAAGCGATAAATATAGAATATAAAATTCAGGCTCATCGGACAGAGTCCAACAACAGTTCATATATATAAGTATATATATATATATGTGTGTGTGTGTGTGTGTGTATAAAAGCAAGTAAACGCTCCAAACATAAGTCTAGGCTCAATCGAGGCATAACTCGATAATGTTAGTCCATATATGTAAATATATACATATATAAGTATATATATACAGACAGAAATGAAAACCACGGACCGAAGTCCGAGCATACACACACAACACGACTCTCAATGTGAAGAAGAGTGTGTGCAAAGATGAAGAGAAAGGCTTTATAGAGTGTAAGAAGGCTTACAGTGGGCTGCCAAAGAAGACTTCTATGACTCTAAATGGATGAACACTCGACTCCCGCCGGTAAAAATATAGCTATATGTGAGCTAACAAGTGTTTAAAATGAGAAAACACTCAATATGGGGTGTGTACAAAGCAAATTGGACAGGGTTTCCTCGCCTTTTTCTCTTGAATTATGGCCACCCCAATCTCTATATTTATAGAGTCGGTGGTCAGTGTACTGCATGCTGTGAAATAGATGCACTTTTCTGACGACAACAGCAGATGCACTTCTGTTGCCCGGATGCCCCAGTTCATGCAGTCTCCGCCGTCTCAAGCACGTTCACTCGTACATTATGATGTTCGCTCGAACTTACAGAACTTCAATCCGATCATCCGATTGAGGTGTACAAAACCTTTTTTGGACCGTCATTGTCGAGAGTTACGCAATGACATGGGATTAGAGGTTGTACGAAGTCAGGAAGAGGGGACCATGCCCATGGTCTTTAAGCTTCAAATTATATTCGGTGTGCTACTCTACATAATTGTCACTCGGGATTGGAACTCTTTGGCTCTTGTGGGACATTGTTGTGTAGAAATGTATGTATGAGATGTTAAGACGGCGCAATGTGGGGTTGAGGTGGCAAGATGAAGATTTTGCCCCTCACCGGGGTTATCTCCGGTTTGGGCTGATAAAGCAGACGTTGCTTAGGGTTATCTCTAAGATTGGATTGCTGCAAGTGTTTGAATTCCTCAGGGTTATCTTCAAGTGTGCCTGTCTTCCAGGTGTTATCTCCGGGTCTTTGGAATGAGTGCCTCGACGGGAATTCCAAGATTGAAGCTGATTGCATGCATTTGGAACAAGAATTTTTGGGGTTATTGCTGGAACTGCAACGGCATTCCTTAGGGTTATCTCCAAGGATGAAACTCAGGGTTATCTCCAAGGTTGGGCCGATACTCCTTGCTTTTTGTGTTCCGGTTAAGATCGAACTTCCTGCTATCCGAGAATAGATATGAGCCGCCTTCCGTGGTTATCTCCGAAAGACGAATCGCCCCTACTAATGTTAATAATAATTGTGTGAGAAAATTTTGAGTGTCTACAGATGCCCTTCTTTATCATATTCATGCAATTCAAGGCATGGATAGGATAAAGAATCCTAGAAACTTGAAATGCAACAAGATAAACATGATGCCATGTGTAGCAGCATGATGCAAATATATGATGCATGTGTTTTGTTGGATTATTTTCCAACATGATGGGATGATTGTCGGTCCCTTGTTAATCTTGCCGGGGATGACAATCAGTGATGTCTTGGACGTGTTATCCAAGTCTTCTAGGATGTTGACGTTGGGGTTATCACCAAAGTCCCGAATCCTTGATACAGACTTTACTCTGAAGATGTGTCTCTCGTGTGCAAGAGATCTGTGGGGATAAAGCTTTGTCTGTTTGAGGATGTGTATAACATATTCCATCATCGGTCCTCTCCAATGAGGATGGTCTTCTCTGGTTTGTGTCACCTGCATATACCACAATTTTGTTGGAGCACGCTAACACGGTATGTATTGTCAAGGTTTGCGACCTTCGATGTGTGTATTACCGGATAGATCCCTGTTGGGTGAACTGTCAAGGCTGTTTGACCTTCAATGATGTGTGTATCAACGAATAGAATGCGTTGTAACCCCCGACGGGGATACGTGGATATGGGTACCACTCATCGAATAGTTTCCGATGCTTTGATGGGTTTACTTGTCATCGGCTGAGATGACGTCAAGGCTGCTTGACCTTCATTGACATGTACATCAATGGATGAGAATGCGTTGTAACCCCCGCCGGGGATTCGTTCAAGGACGAAGAATGTGTTGTAACCCCCGTCGGGGATACGTTATCAATGAATGAAATTTGTGTTGTAGCCCCCACCGGGGAAAGGCTTTTAGGGTTACGACCCTATATTTGGCGGCATCGGACCTGTGTGAGGCATTGCCGAGTATAATTTGCAAAAGCTGAGCTCATCGATATAGTATATGTGAGACCCCAGATTTTATAAATAAAGATTTAAATTTCTCAAAATATTTTTTTGAATATTAAGGTGTGGATTTGAGATAATGTTATAGTTGGGGGTAGTATTTAAAAATTTTACAAAGTATGCAAGTTGTTATATAATATTTGATTGGTCGGGAATATTCTTTTTGTCTTGGAATATTCATAATGATTTACACAATCATTAGTGGACCCACAATGTAAGAACTATCGTAGTTAAAAAATGACAAAATATATTTTATGAAAATAACGGCGGAGGTTTTACTGGTTGATACTATTGAACTACCTGGTAGTAAAGTACAAAGATGTCGCTGTGGTTGCATAGTAGCTGCACACGGTATTGATTATTGATGCTTATGTGATAAGTCACTCGGTTTATACTCAATTATTGATACAAGAATTCTTTGCATCATATCTCTCTCATATTATTGATTCAATTATTGTCACAGTATCATGTGCATAATATGTTATTTTATTAAATCAATAATTGAGACGACAAAGTTATTCATATTATTAAATTGCAATATTTACAATGTCTAGAAGTTCTGTCAAGGAGAGGTTTGGTCATTTAATTGCGCGCCAATAAGGAGAAATCCTTATCGAAAAGCCCCCTCTTTCCTGGGAACGACCTGGTTATTAAATATTGTGAGTTATGATATTAATGATGATTAAGTTCATGTTAATTAAAGATGAATTTGATAGTTTCATTGTGTTGGGATTATTTGTGTTAATAAAATTGACATCTATTCCGATGATAATTGATGTCTGGAGGTTATATTGTTCAATTGGGTATTCGAGATATTTTTGTGTCGAAGTTACTATTCACGAGTTACTATTCACGAGTTACTATTCACAAGTTACTATTCACCTGGTTACTATTCACTCTATTATTGTGCATCCGGGTATTTGGGTACAATATTATTCCATGAGGAGATGTGCTAATTTTTCAGACCATTAGTTGAATGAATTAATATGGACCGCTGGTGGAAAGTTATAATAGTGAATCAATATGGGTCGCTGGTTTAAAGTTTTAATAGTAAATCAGTATGGACCGTCGCTTTAAGTTTTAATAGTAAATCGATCTGGATCGTTCGTTTAAAAGTAAATCGATCTGGACCGTTCATGAATTAGTTACTATTCAATCCATTCTTCTATAAATAGAAGCTCTTTCCTTCATTATTTTCTTACGAATTCACTGAAACTCTAGACAGAGAAATTATAGAGAGAAAGAAGAAGAGTATTCTGCTACTTCACTACTTTGATATCAAGTGTCTTTTACGGTAAGGGATGTTATTCTTTCTTCATGAAGAGAACTTCTGTTATTCCATTCTTTATTATTTTGTTGGAATAACCTGTAAAAGTGGCATACCCTATACATAACTCAGATACGCCAGCATACCCTATACTTGGTGAAATCCTTATGTTATTCCATTCTTATTTATTCATTGGAATAACTTATGATACGCTAAAGATACCCTATACTTGGTGAAATCCTTATGTTATTCCATTCTTTATTATTCATTGGAATAACTTTGTATCTGGCTTTACCCTATACTTGGTGGAATGGCCGATATGTCACGGTTTACCTAATACTTGGTGATCTTCTTCATTATTCCATTCTTTATTATTATGTTGGAATAACTTTGTTGCTAAGTGCACCGCATACTTGGTGAAATTCTTTTATTATTCCGCTCTTTATTATTACTGTTGGAATATCCTGCATGCGATTGTGAATTTCACCCGACACGTTCCATATTTATTATTCCGTATTTATTATTCCATTGGAATATCCTCATGTGTGTGTTTTACAGGGACTGGTTCCGCTTTTATTATTACGCCTTTATTATTTTGTTGAATAACTTTTGTCTGCCAAGTACCGCATGCATGGTGATTTCTTTTATTATTCCATTCTTTATTATACTCAGTTGGTTAAAGTTTTAACTTCTATACTCCATGAAATTAGTGGACTATCCTTGATATTTGCGCTTCATCCAGTATTATTTCATGGAAATATTCTTCTGAGCATTCTTCAATTTTACTTTACAAAGAAGTATCATGTTGACAATTTGGACGTTATTGGTTCCTGGACAAATTAATTCTTGAACTTGTTTTATTGAATTATTATGTCATTGTCATCATCCTCATGTTATATTATGTTGAAAGTCATCTTTGGCTTACGTGCATAGATGGACTTAGTATGATTATGACCAGGGATCATTCGGTATAATCATGACCTGTTATAAATAATATGATAAAAGTCCTCAGTGGCCTGTAATGCATTGATGAATAGTTTTTGTATGATTATGACCAGGGTTATTCGGTATAGTCATGACCATTGATGATTTAATGAAAATCCTTGGCCAAGTGATGCGAGGATGATTAGATGTGGTGGTTTATTTATTAAGCTGAGTCTTGGCAATAAAAATTGATGAAAACCTTTTAAAACATAAAAGATAGTAGACTTTATTCTCTACTTGACTCTTTTAATGGATTGCATATTCCGTTGCAGTTAAACTTGATGTCTATTATATATTATCAGTTTAACATTGTTGAAGACTAATGATAATTTATTTTGTATTATCTTAGTCATAATATTTCTTACTGGGCTAGTTGAGCTCACCCTTTCTTTCAATGTTCTCTTCAGGAAATGAGAATATAGCTGGGATGAGTCGGGGAAAGGAGTGATGGTCTAGAAGATAGCATTAGTAGTCCTCACTATTCTGTTAAATAATGTGATAATAAATGTAATGAGGACTCCTTGAGTATGGATATTGTCTAGATAACAATATTCCTATTAGAACTCTCAGTTTATGTATTATCGTATGTTACACGACATTTGTATAATTAAGTTTGTATTTGTATTTTGTACCATGTATTTGGCGACTCAAGATGGGTGATGTATACCTAATTTTGGGGGCGTCACAGTATACATTGTATTTAGGCGAATACCAATGAATGACATGTAAAGCCATAATTTGACTTGTGACAACCAGGATTCTAGGCTATTTCGCTCAGTTGTGTAGCATTTTTACTCCATATTTGGCCTTTTCAGCTTGTGAGATCTCCTTTGCAACTCGAACTGGACTGAGCCGGAGGGGTGGGACGCATGTAGGGGTGCCACAGGTGGACCTGCGGCCAACCGTGAGTATGAAAAGACTACAGGTTGCTTTCATAAGTCATTTTCAAGTGGCGCCGCGAAGGAAATCTGAGAGCTCTTCTTCAAATCTACTGAGTTTGGGCGACTTTCTGCAAATTATGCCACCGTACAAGTGTTCTACACTGTCCTGGTAACGTATGCATGTATTCTTTTCCAGTTTTTATCCGTTGGAAAATGACTTATCACATGAAATGCATCTAAACACATAGTAGTGAATATGCATGCTGATATGACTTTATAAAATATTCAACATAGTAAATGTTAGTATTAAACCATGAAAAACATAATGATGTAAAAAAATTGACTTTTGAAATAGTCAAATTGGCAGCTTTTACTGTCATTTCTTATCCTATTTGAGGACAAATGAGTAAAGGTAGAAAAGCAAAATAATCCTGGTAATTAGACTACACTTACAGATTTTTTTACTATGATGTATTAATGCATGTAGGATGTATATGACTGTGGGTAGGTGTGCTACTGAATGGCCACCTAGTCATGCCTATGTGCATGTGGATAGTCCTATTTACAAAGGGGACTATGGCAAAAAAAATTCCAAAATGTAGGCATTGGATAGTCATGCACTTTTAACTCTACTATAGACGTATGTTAAAATAATGCATGCATGCATGTAGTCATAAAATGCATTTTAAAAAGCTCCAAATAAGAATTTACCACACCCTTTCTGAGGTGATTTGGAGACTTGTTGTCCAGATATATGGATCTGAATCAGCCGAGTAGTTCTCGCAGGACCACTTCTGGTATACGGAGAAGGGCTTCTAAAGTGCCTCGACCCCGTTCTGTTAGACAGCCTCGTCGTTTGGTGGAGGCGATGATACGTTCAGTCCAGGTTGATGTGACGGACGTCGAGGATGAGGAGGAGGATGTACCAGTTGAGGCTCCCGCTCCTGCTGCACATGTTCCCCGTAGGGACATCCTGAGTATTCAGGTGGTGAACCCAGAGTTGTTGGGAAATTTGAGTAGACATCCCTCAGTTTACTTGCATGGAAATGAGGTACAAAGATAGATTTTAATCTTTCTTTTTTCCTTTTGATGAGGAGTAAAGGGTTCTGATGTTGATCTGTTTTATAATGTAGGTTCCCGGCTTTACACAGCCTCAAGGGAACTGGTTCAGCATCCACTCTATGTATCAGGCTTTGCATGATGACTATAGAGCGATTGTATATGGTTGGGGATTCGGGACATTCTTTTCCATCCTTCTCTGTCGTTGTCCCTGGGGTTACCTCAGAGAATTGTCTGAGCGCTGGTTTCACCAGACTCAATCACTCCATTTGCTGGATTGTGAGGTGATGATGACGCCGATGGATTGGCAATTTATCACAGGTGTGGAGTTTGGAGGGGCATCAGTGCCTTGTACGACGGATATTACCCCTACTGCCATTAGATCCTTGCTAGGAGTTCCCAGCAGAGGCGCTTCGAGGGCGGGGCTATGCGTGCAGGTCCTTTGAGCGTAGATGCTATAAGCGGGCTGTTGAGTGAGCCCATACCCGATGATGTGAGAGTCATGGATCGCATTCTTCGGCGATTGTTCCTGATGATCATTAGGGGTTGCTTTATAGCAGATAACTCTTCTGCGGTGTCTTTTGCTTTGATCAGCGCCACTCGACACGTGGACCGCATTGGAGAGTATGATTGGGGTTCCTACACCTTTGTCTATTTCCTCAAGGGAATGCGCATGCGTTCGCAAGGTTTGACCGAGGCTTGGTTAGGATTCTACCCATTTCTACTGGTGAGTGTTTCTCTTGTATTTTCCCATGTACAAATTAAGAGTGTTAACTGACAACAGATGTTTATCTTTACATTGACAGTTTTGAGCCTATGAGAGACTCCCATGTTTACGTCCTATGAGTGTGTTAGGCCTAGATACCTATCCACAAGGACGGAGATGGCATCATTCCATACTGGTGGAGGTCCCTGTTGTGGAGGGTTTCACTCATTTCCACCTACAGCTTAAGTTGTTGACAGCGGATGTCATCACATGGGTTCCCTACTCTGGGGAGCACTTAAGCATTGGATTTGAGGATGGGTACCTGACTAGAGTTGAGCACATGATTTCCACCCGTAGGATTCCTCTCTTCACAGATGGAGGATGGGAGCTCTACTTAGGAGAACGTGCTATCAGGAGCACCACAAGAGAGATTCGTATACTGATCTTGCCTCCTGCTAGGTGTTATTAGCATGTTTCGCAGTCACCCGTCATTGATATCCCATTGTTGGGTGTTGACAGTTTTACATTATCAAAGGGTCCCTGCACTCAAGAGATATTCCAGCATTGGTGGTTCCCTCGTACCATTGGAGCCCAGACCCGCGTCACTCAGTTCATGGGGGATATGGTTCCAGGATCCGTGATGATAATGGATTGGCTAGCCTGTGTCAGAGATCCGACTCATATGACACAAATTGACAGTTTGACCCGGCAGTTGGACCAGGCACATTTCTCTATCCAGCACTTGGGCAGAGATCCTTCAGAGGCAAATACTTTTGATCCTTCCAGCTCTGGCGCTGGCCCGTCAGGTGACCCATATGGTTTTTCCGGTGCAGATCCTCCCTTGTATAGGCCTGACATCCCTATGGATAGAGATCCAGTAACTCAGGATGAGTTACATCATGTGGACAGGATTAATGATGTAGACATTGACACCATTATCTTCTTCTAATGTATATTCTCGTTATCTCTTTTGATAATCCTCTGTTAGACATTGGGTAGCTTCGCCCCATTCTCGTTATATCTTTTGATAGGCCTCTGTTAGTTGTAGGGTAGTTTTTCCCCATTTCCCTGTATTTTAGCTGTACAGAGATGTATTAGATGATGATATACTTAGGAATGTATGTACAGTTTTCCATTCCCTATATCATATTTCCATCTATTGTTTATCATGTATGTATTATGTTATGCATATGTATGTATGTCTAGAGATATTCAGCATTGACCTCTGGATGGTCTTATGACACGGCCCGTACAGATGTCTTCTTCGACAGTTAGCCGTATTGATCATACCCCACCATTATTGGTGGCATCTAGTATGAGATCGTGGTATGATAGTATGTCACCATCAGACAGGGTGACTGTAGATCAGCTGTTGCAGTATACTATGACCCTCTTGATGTTTCAGGTTCCTGTAGGATTCGTGGAGGGCATGCTGGAGCACTAGGTATCGGTGAGGCAAGTTTTCTGATTTGGGACCCAGGAGTTGACTCCTACTCTGGAGGAGTATGCACGTTTGACGATGCTGCCACTGGACAAACCTTGCGTGCATATGGCGATTGGAGACATGAGCCGGTAGTTCATGACCCTCACTGGATTGAGACGTAGGGTGGTGCAGGATGAGCTCACATCCGGCCACGTGATATCCTAGCATTTTCTATTTGATAGATTTAGCTCGGAGGATAGTTAATCACGGCATTCCGGGGATTTCACCACACCGGAGGATCATTGGCGTTTGGCCAAAGTGGATGTACTGCTATTATGCGTACTATCGTATGTCTACATGCCACGGTACATGGATAAGCTAGATATTGGCGTTATCATGGCAGTGAGAGCTCTCAAGGAGGGTCATACCATTATACCGATGATTATAGCAGAGACTCTGAGGTCGGACACATACTGTTGCACTTATCCAACGGGAGTGTTTATAAGCGACTTCGATTCATGTTGTATGTGTGGTTTATGTCACACTTGAGACCGATTGGCACTTTTAGAACGATATGGGTATTGTTTCACCCATGATATAGCCATGTCATACTCCTTTTCGACTGCGAGTGTATAGATCTTGCATCTTGGTCGACTTTCTCCTGGCGGGATCGGAGATCCGTTTGATATATTTCCGTGTATAGGGCTCAGCTCACCCTACAGCTTCATCACTCATGCTCCGGGCATGGATTATCTCCCTCTAGCTGGTTTGAGGGGCATGATTACTTACCACCCACTAGCCGTGATGTGTCAGTTTGACCTGTTCTAGGATTTTCATCCTTTTGAGGGGGCATTGAGTCAGCGCTTCGCTTCTCGCCACTTATCAGCAGAGGATAGATCCAGGTTGTATGCTTGTTGGGATCAGCGTGAGCTAGCTGAGTTTTTCGTCAGGCATCTGGGTTGTTCTGCAGAGTATTCCGCATGGATGGAGATAGAGATGGCATTGACTATGGCAGTATCCATAGTGCAGGGGATTGATTCCGATGATGGGGAGCCTATGAAGGAGTTTGATATTCCCATAGAGGAGGATTTGAGTACTAGGTTGCCAGTAGTTGTGATGGATTCTCCCACTATGAGTGCTACTGTGATTCAGTATTCAACACAGTATCTGGAGAAGAGTCTACATCTGATGACCTTTGAGAGAGATCAGGCTAGGGCCTTGATGTTGATAGCTCTTGATGGGAGAGACGCAGTTCTATTAGAGAGAGATGAGGCCATATCAGCCAGAGATGCATTGATTGTAGAGCGGGATGCTGCCCTACCTGCTTGGGATGTGGTCGTCATAGACAATACTTCAGTAAGATCCCTTACGACTAGCATCCTTGCCGATATGAGTGAATACATTGATGAGCATCATGCCACCATGCAGTTAGCCTCGGATCTGCTAGCTCGTGTAGATACCATTGGGCAGGAGCTTGCAGCGTTACCTCCTTCTTCGGAGAGGGATGCTATGTTAGATCTGATAGTCAGCATACACACAGATCCGTAGATAGACTTATATTTTCCTACACAGACTAGCTTAGCCATTTTGTCATGTACAGCACATATGTATATATCAAAATGTATTATATATGGCAGGGAAATATATTTTGATTCACTTTCCTTTTACTTGTGCCTTGATACTTGCTTGATATTTGCCTGTTTCTTCAGGGCTTGTGATCTTGATGCATTTTGAACTCATCCTTGATGTGTGGACATTGAGACGTCGCATGATTTCTCAGAATGGATCATTAATCTGTGTGTATCCCTACCATCTTTGGTGTCTTGGAACTGGTTTCTGTATGTAGATGTGGAGAGGAGTGTGGCTTTTCCTCTCTGAGATTGACCGCACCATAGATAGTCGCCAGTACTCCTATTTAGGATGAGCCCAGTTAGTTCCATCTCTTATGGATTGGTGTTGCTTTTAAAGGTACAACCGTAGCTTAGATGGTCGTCGAATCTCCTATTTGTAAGAGGTTAGGTAGTTCCATCCCTTTGGTCTGAAGCCGATGAAATATGGTGGATTAAAATTTGATCCCAGTACTAGATGACAAGTTCTTGTATTTTGGTAGGGGGTTAGACCGAACCATAAATGGCTGCCTACGTACTCCTATTGAAGAGGAGATCAGGTCTGTGTAGTTTGAACCTGATGTAAGAGGTTCAACGCTGAATGTAAAAGTGTGTAGGAATGTTTTTGTTGTTTTTGTTGTTTTTGTTTATGTAGAGAAAGGGTAGAAATGTTTTTGTTTATTTTTGTTTTTTGTAGAGAAAGGGCATAAATGTTTTTATTTTTTTTATTGCGACCGGGCCATATAGAATATGGTTGCCTATGTACTCCCGGGTATCAGGGAGATCAGGTCGACGTAGTTCGTCCCTCAGGATGATTTGTGACCGAAGAAATTGAATCCCATGTGCAGGCTATACTACGGGGAAAAGAATGTTTGATCCCATGCTTGGGACAAACTGCAGGTGTGAAAAGTTTAATCCCGTCTTCAGGATAAACTGCAAGCGTGAAAAAGTTTGATCCTAAGTTCTGGACAAACTGCAGGTGTGAAAGGTTCAATCCCTGGTGGGATAACCGGAGTTGTATGAAGTGAAACCAGGTTGCTGGTTTGAAAAGTGTGTTTTTCCCTGAGGGGTAGATGGATAAAAAAGAAAGGTTGTGTGTAATGAGGGTTAAAGAACATAAAATGACTGGTGATCTGATAATCCAAAACCATGATGTTTTCTTGATGGTAACCTCAGACATAGTACCGTTTCACGGTGTTCGAGTTGATGAGTTGTGGAAATTCATCGTCGTCCATTTCATGTAGTCTGAGAGCACCTCCTGTCAATACCTCCTTGACAACAAACGGGCCTTCCCAGTTAGGAGCAAATTTTCCCTTGAATTGATCTTGGTTGTCAATGATCTTCTTCAAAACCAAGTCGTGCTGTTTAAAATGTCGTAGCCAGACTTTTCTGTCATAGGATCTGGCGATCCTTTGCTGATATAACTGACCATGGAAGATAGCCACGGTTCGCCTTTCGTCTATTAGAGACAATTGGTGATACATGTCTTGTACCCATTGCTCTTCATCCAGCTGAGCGTCTATCAACACTCTGAGGGATTCCATTTCCACCTCTATAGGGAGCACTGCTTCCATCCCATAGACTAATGAGTAGGGGGTTGCCCCAGTGGAAGTACGCATTGAAGTTCTGTAGGCTAATAAAGTCAGAGGCAAGAGGTCAGGCCATCTTTTATGATTGGCGGACATCTTCTGCATGATCTTCTTGATGTTTTTATTAGCCTCTTCAGCAGCACCATTCATCTTTGGACGGTAGATGATGGAGTTAAGGTGTTTGATGTGGAATTTACTGCATAACTCCTCCATCATTTTGTTGTTGAGGTTCTTAGCATTGTCTGACACAATTACCTTTGGTTGTCTATATCTACAAATGACATTGTTTCTGATGAAAGCAATGATGACTTCTTTGGTAACCCTGGGGATGGAGGCTGCTTATACCCACTTGGTGAAGTAGTCGGTCATGGTGAAGATAAACCGATGTCCATTACTAGCTTTGGGCTCAATGGGCCCGATCACGTCCATTCCCACACATTGAGAAGGGCCATGGGGAACTCATATTGTGGAGTTCCCTTCGAGGGGCGTGGATAGCAATCCCATGAATTTGGCATTGATAGCACATCTTGACGTGATCATCACAGTCAGCTTTGAGGGTAAGCCATTAATGCCCTGTTCTGAGGATCTTCTTAACAAGTAGAGGGTCGCTCATGTGTGGGTCACATACTCCACCATAGATCTCATCCATGAGCCTCTGAGCTTGGTCCTTGTCCAGACATCTAAGGAGACCTAATCCTGCATCTCTCTTGTAGAGTGCATCTCCGCTCAGGTAGAATTTTATAGCAAGTCGATGGATCCGCTTTCTTTCAGTTGGGCTCGCCTCAGCGGGTGTAGTAGATCCATCTCGTAAGTACTCCTTGATGTGCTGATGCCAAGGGTTGTGGATGGGAGGTAGCTCATCCGATACTTCTCTAACATAGTTCCCATAGACTGGGGCCTTTTGCAGGGTAAATGTGATGTTTCGCATGTTTTCCTTGTCAAATAAGTGAATCAAGGAGGCCAATGTTGCTAGCGCATCCGCAAAATCATTCCTATTACGAGGAATGTGTAGAAAGGAAATTTCTTCGAAATCCAAAGCCATTTGTAAAACTTGCTGATGGTAAGGCAGCAAATATAGATCTTTGGTTTGATAGATTCCCGTGGATTGTTTGATTACCAACTCAAAATCCCCAAAGATAGTTAACCGTCTGATGCCCATTGAGTGAGCAAGTTTTAGCCCCATGATCTGACCTTCATACTTTCGGTTGTGTTGTTGGTGCTTGACAAACTACAATTTGTGGCGACGGATCTTTGCTCCCCGTCTGGGACACTAGAAGCTGCTCGGCTCCAGAGCCTTCTGTGTTAACAGATCCATCAAAATACATTTTCCACATACGACATGTATCGTACTGATGGTTTTGCTGAATTGCCATTACCCCGTCATCAAGGAAGTATATTTCCAAGGGTTTGAAGTCCCCTGCAGGTGCGGTAGCCAGTTGATCCGCAATTCCTTGACCTTTGATAGACTTTTGCGTCACGTAGACGATGTCAAATTTTTGTTGGATCAACTGCCATATGGAGAGCTGACAATTTAACATAGGTTTACTGAACACATACTTGAGAGGATCCATGCGGGATATGAGATGGGTTGTGTGACCATGGAGGTAATGTTGTAACCTCATGGAAGCCCATGCTAAAGCACAACAATTCTTCTCAATCAGAGTGTACTTGTGTTCACTGATGCTGAATCTTTTACTGAGGTAATAAATAGCTCGTTCTTGGCCTCTATCGTCTTTCTGTCCCAGCATGCAGCCCATGGCATTGTCATTGACTGAAAGGTACATGAATAGGGGAACACCATCCCTAGGAGGTACCAAAATGGGAGCTTTAACTGGCTACTCTTTGATTGTAAGGAAGGCTCTTTGACACTCATCGTTCCATTTTATGGAGGAGTTCTTCCTTAACAACTTAAAAGATGGGTTCACAGGTTGTTGTGAGTTGAGAAATAAACCTGCTAATGAAGTTGATTCTTCCCAAAAATCCTCGTATTTCCTTCTCTGTTTGAGGAATGGGCATTTCAGTGATGGCCTGGATTTCGGTGGGATCCAGCTCAATCCCTTTGTGGCTGACTAGAAATCCTAGTAACTTGCCTGATTTAACGCCAAAGGCGTATTTGGCTAGATTCAACTTCAAGTTGTACTTATGTAACCTGTTGAAAAGCTTTCTGAGATGGTCTAGGTGGTCTTCCTCCCTTCGGAACTTGACAATAATGTCATCCACGTAGATCTCTATCTCCTTGTGCATTAAATTGTGGAAAAGAGCCATCATAGCTCGTTGATAGGTTGCTCCGTCATTGATGAGGCTAAATGACAACTGTCTATAGCAGAAAGTTCCACAAGGTGTGATGAAAACAATTTTCTCATGATCCTGCTCAGCGACCATAATTTGATGGTACCCCGCAAAGCAATCAGCAAAGGAGCACATGCCGTATTGAGCAGTATTGTCAATAAGAATGTGGATAAAAGGCACGGGAAAGCTATCTTTAAGGCAAGCTTTGTTCAAATCCTGGTAATCCACGTAAACTCGTACCTTTCCTTCCGGTTTAGGCATGGGAACTATGTTGGATATCCATTCAGGATACGTAGACACCATGATAATGCCAGCTTAAAATTGTTTCACAATTTCTTCTTTCACCTTTAAACTCCACTCGGGTTTCAATCGCTTTGAGCTTACTTTGGCCGGCTTAAATCCCTCTTTAATGGGAAGGCGATGAAGGACAATGTCGATGGATAAACCCACCATGTCTTCATGAGACCATGCAAACACATCCTGGAATTGGGTTAGTAAGCTGACCATGTCATTCCGTTGGTTTGGGGTAAGGTTTGAACCAATCTGGATTAACTTAGGGCTTTCTAAGGTTCCGAGATTGAAAGAGGTGGTTTGATCAAGATTAGGTTTAGGTTTGTCTTCGACCCATTCCTTAATCTCCTAAGGTATCTCAATGTCCTCTTGTATTTCCATCAAGTCTGAGTCTAACTTTTCATCAAAGTTCTGATCCTTGTGGAGAAAAGGCACCTCATCGGCAAGTACATATACATCTAAATTGAGTCTGAAAACAAAATATGCTTTCACTTAATATATGAAATTGTTTAATCATACAAAGTGTTAGCATGTACTGATAAAATAACTGCTAATACTGTACAGAAAAGTAAGCAGTTAAAGTTATCTACAGGGCAGATGGAATTTCTACCCATTTTACCCTCATCGACCAATGCATAGAGTGCTGCTCCAATTGTCAAGGGTAAAGTCATGATGGACCGCAGTGATGGAAGGGTTATCATCATCCTCCTTCTCCTGAATGATGACCATAACATCTGGACATTCATCATCTGGGGTGTATCTGTTTGTATGCTCATCATGGACAATGATGCGTATGCCTGACATCATCAGGGCGATGTCTTGTTTATGTTTATGTTCCCTCTCTTCCACTTTGGGATCAGGGATCAGGACTTCTTTTGCTTTAACCAATACTGGTTTGGGAAATAGCATAGCCATAACATGGGCTGGCACCTTTACCGGAGACTGTACAAGCTCAGGAGTTGTAGGTGTAGATAATCATCGTGTGGCAGAAGCTTGAGGAATCTGCTTATGCTTATGAGGATTCCTATGACTGGAACTGGCAGAATAGCCTAGTCATTTGTCCCGGTTTATTTGGACATTTGAATTGGGTGCTTAATACCACGATGATTTTGCCCACCCTTGCCAGGTGATGACCCAATGATATCATTTCTTGTGTATTGCCATCACTTGACGAAAAATCTTGGAGTGGAAGTGGCACTCCAATAGGATGGTATTGCGTGTTGCTCACTTCCAAAGTATGAAAACTGGCTGGCTCAATTTCTGAATTGAAGCTAATGAGTGGTATGTCTCCTTGTTTAGGACATTCTGGCTCAGTGTTGACAGTGACTAGGCTATTATTAACAATGTATTTAAGTTGTTGATGAAGTGTAGAAGGGACGTCTCCAGCCATGTGGATCCATGGTCTCCTAAATAGCAGGTTATATCCTGAATCTATCTTGAGGATGTGAAAAGATATGCAAAATGTATGGAGACCAATCTCAATTGGCAGCTCAATCTCTCCGACAGAATTTTGTCGGGATCCATTAAAAGCTTTGATAAACATATGGTTACTTCGGATCCATTTGAGATTGACGTTCATCTTTACTAAAGTTGTATAAGGACAGATATTCAGAGACGAACCTCCGTCTATCAAAACTCCGGCTAACATATACCCGGAGGACAAAACTGCAATGTGCAATGGCTTACAATGACCGGTCCCTTCGGGCGGTATGTCGTCGTCAGTGAATGATATCACATTGTTGTTAAAAATTTGATCAACCAAAAGTTGAAATTTTTCCACATCCACTTATTTCGGCAAGTAGGCTTCTTCCAAAACCTTCAGTAAGATCTTCATGTGATCCTTGGAAGAGAAAACCAAGTCTAGTATTGAGATTTAATGTGGAGCTTCTCTTAAGCTTAAAACCACCTTGGCTTCATTATGGCCCATAATGCGGAGGAATTTCTCAATCTTCTCTGTGGGAATCTTCCCCTTTTCTTTTATGGTAGGCTTCATCACCCTCTGAGGAAGATACAGTGGATTTTCCTTCGACACTGTAGGAGTAGTATGAGACGTGGATCCTTTATCTTCTCCATAATTCCATGGGATTTTTGTAAGCTAATAACAGGATGCTGTGGTCTGAATGGTAAGTAAATTGGCTCTGGTGCAGCCACTTTCAAAGGATTGTCACTACCTTTGAGTTGAATTGCTTGTATGGGAAATGGCCCGACAGTCTCATCAGTCTCAGTGGATATAATTGCTACTAGCCCCTTCCACTTAGTAGGATAGGTATTCCCACTCTCGAGTAGCACAGTGTCATCGTCTGCTAACTGCAGGACACCGCTGTCAATTAGATTCTGGATAAGGTGGCGGAGTGCCCAGCATTCTTCTATGTTGTGACCGCGAGAGTGGGAGTGATATTGGCATTCTTCCTCAGAGTTGAACCGTCTTGAACGGGGATTAATTGAGGTAAAAGGGAGGTGATTCTTCCTTCGTTGATTAGTATCTGAAATATCTCCTCCATAGGTTGGCCCAGGTATATAAATTCCCTTCTATTGGCAAAATCCCGACGGGCTTTAGCACTTACTCTCTTCACAACCTTGTCCTCCAGTGCGTCACTTTCTGAAGGTGATGATGGAGCATTCATAACAAAAGGAAGGATACAGACATGCTCATGGCTGACTAACTAGCGTGTGACTTAATGCTGATGGATCACCAGTTCTGCCAATTGTTCAACTTGCTTACAAAGAGCTTTCATCTTTCGTTTCATAACAAATTGAAACTTTGCGTAATCCCATCTATCAACACCATTTTTGATGGTCTGGGATGATTCATCATTAAAATTGGAACTCTGTCCATTGCTCCAACTAATCATATTAACCTCTTCTTCTTTGTGTCGAGGAAGAGGGTTGTCTAGCATATGAGGTTGATCTGGTTTGGTAACCACGATTTCATCGTTGTCTATTAAATCTTGGATCTTGTGTTTTAAGGCCCAACAATCTTGAGAATCATGTCCAGGTGCCTCAGAATGATAAGCACACTTCCGAGTAGCATTGAAACCCCTCCCATTAGGGTTGGCAGGTGGAAAAAGATGCATGATTTTCTTCTGAGTAGTCAGAAGACCAAGAATTTTCTCGAGCGAGTCCCCTAAGGGTGTGAACGTTCGAGGGCACTTTGTTTCTCAACCTTTAGGCAATGGAGGGTTTGAAGATTGTGCTTGAAAAGGGGAGTAGTTTCTCCTCTATATAGGCATATTCTGACTGCCTTTTTGACCTTGTAGTATCAAGGAAACATCTTCCTCTTTCTTTTTATGGACCCTCCGGGGGTTGTTTCCATAAATTCAGGACTGGATGTGCTCAGCAACTGCCTTAAAAACGGCTAGGTCTTGAATCTTACCTGACTTCAATCCCATCTCAGCCATCTTCGGTGCTTGATCATTTCAGAAAATGGTTTGCCAATGCCAGCTAAAACTCTTTCATAGAAAGGAGCTTCTTTTATGTCTATAAAGGTCATGACCATTTCTGATTCCGTCATAAAGGGAATAACTTGAGCAGCAAGGCGCCTTCACCTTTGAGCATACTCTCTGAAAGACTCAGTAGATTGTTTCTTGACCTTCGTAATCTGATACCGGTCAGGAGCCATCTGAGACTGGAAGCTGTATTGAGTGAGGAAGGCATGAGCTAGCTCTTCCCAGCTATGGATCTTTAAGTTGTCTAATCTGGTATACCATGAATGGGCTTCTCCAGTCAGACTCTTCTGAAACAGCTGCATTCTGAGCTTCTCATTTTCTGCATAAGATTCAAGTTCTCCAACGAACACCTTCAAATGTGCGTAAGGATCCCCTAATCCATCATACTTTTCAAAGTCAGGGGTTTTAAATTTCTCTGGATAATGAACACCAGGGAATATGCAAAGGTCAGCATATGAAACACTTCCATGTGCTCCAATCCCCTTGAGAGAACGAATGGTTTCTTCCATTTGAAGGACCTTCTTTCTGATATCACCGGTGTCTGGATCTCCTTTAAGATGGGTGTTTTTAGAGTCTTTGTTGGTCATATCCAACCGAGGTTCCGAATTTTTTTTTATCCAAACCTTGAATTTTTCCTTGTGCAGAGGATTCTATATGTACGGGTATTTGCGAACCCTGAGTAGATTGATGTAATTCTTTAAGCAGAATAGCCAAGTCTGTAATTTGTTTACTTAATCCATCAAATTCTTCTCGTGAGACAGGAGCAGGATTAGATTGGTCAGACGAAGACATGATTGGCTGTAGGCTCGTGGCCTTTTTGGATTTTGAGTGGGTAACAGGCCCAATTGTTTCCCTATAAAAAACTTATGTAGTTTAGTCTTAGAGATAATGTAAATGTTTACATGCTATGTGAGGTACCCGTGTTACGAATATTATCCTGCAAAACGGATGTTAGCTATTTTGTAATACAGGATAGCATGCTAATTTTAAATATGCATGTGCACATATTTCTTCATATTTTCCATTACGATGGATTTGACATGAAATGATATTTACAAGTAAATGCTTTTACAAGTAATTGAAAATGGAAAGCATGAAGAGACTTTCCTCCGCGTTTGGTTTATCAGAGGCTGACCTATCTTAGGTTACTCTCGCGGCTTTTTGGCATGAAGGTTCCCAGATCATCGCAATCTACTTGATGGGAGTTAATCTGGTCTTTCAACCGGAAGCGAATCTGGTGGTGCCTTTCACGAGCCTCGTTGGAATTAGTCTCCCTACGAGTCCAGTAATCAAACACCGATAGGATAGCCTCCTGATGGAGGAACCACACAACATACATTCACATACAACGTGTCTACCGTTTATGAAAATGGTGACATGTGCGAAGCACTAATATCACAGATAGATATTTTGCAGTGCAGTAATTAAAATGCATTCGTACACATTTATCAAAAATGTAAATGCAACATTCACACACAAGCATATAACAGTTTTGAAAAGCTTGTAGTAGTGGCTTAAGCCCTCTTATTGGTGTCCCCAGCGGAGTCGCCACCTGTCGACGTCGGGATTTTTATTTGTCCTTTTTTTTGTTCGTGTTCTTTGGTATTCTCATGTTATGTGAGATTTATTTGAAAAAACAAGTGAAAAAGGTCCGACATGTATATGTCGACGATTTGACTGTAAGAGTCGCCAGTTGAGGTTTTTAACTGGTTGAACTAACGCAACCGAGAAAAGGTTTACACATTGACCCAATGATGTGACACTGTTAAACGGGTTTGTGAAACCGAGATTCATTTGGGTTCAGGGGATTGATTATGCGGAGGGAAGGTGTTAGGTACCCCCCGACATCCGTGTTACCACGGTGACCGTCACTTTTCAATAAACTGTTATATGAATGTGTGTTTGTGTGTGTGGGTCAATGTGCTATTATTTGGAAGTAGTGTGAGGCCTCGTTCGCACCTATATACAAAGGGTTTGAATTTGTATGAAAAATTCAGTTTTAAACATGATATAGCAGTGAAGTTTTGTAAAAGAGATTTTTCAAACCCTGTGCTTAATAGTAATTGAGACCTTTTCATACTTCCATTTTATTATTAAATGTTCGGCTTAATTGCTTTTATTTTCGAGATGCGAAGCACCTTCGAGAAAATAATATATAGCAGTGCCGAACTCCTCATGGGCATAAAGTCATCTAAGGAAATTCAAACACCGTGAATAATTTACAAGCTACTTACAGCTGAAAAAGTCCATCACGGGAACCGAATCTAGATTTTATGGACTGAATCTGTGATCACATGATTCCTAGGCTCACATGATGCCGCAGTTTATATGAAAAGCAGTAAGTAGTTATATATATAAAAGCTGTAAAACCCCAGCTATTATAAATAAAGATGAATTTTCTATAAATATTATTTTTGAATATTATGGAATAAATTTGATATAATGTTATAGTTGTGGGTAATATTTATAAATTTTGCAAAGTATGCAAGTTGTTATAAAATATTAGTTTGGTGGGGAATATTCTTTTTTGTTAGGGAATATTAAATGCAAACGGCTCAATCATTGGTGGACCCCTGTGAAATTATTATCGGATTGAAAAACGACAAAAATATTTTATAAAAATAACGGCGGAGGTGTTTCTTTATTAAAGCTGTTGAACTACCCGTGGTAAAAAAATGCGATGTCTGGCATGGTTTCATAGTAGTAGCTGCAGTATTGATTATTGATGCTTACGTGAGAAGTCACTCGGCTATATGCTCAATTATTACTCTGATAATTCTTTGCATCATATCTCTTATATTATTGATTCAATTATTGTCACGATATCATCTCATATAATATGTTATATTATTAATTGAGATTGACAAGTTATAAATGATTAATAATTATTAAAAGATTAAAAATGTGTTGATTAAAATAAAATGATTTGTGGTAATATTTATTCAATCCTTAATGTATATAAAGTACATGCATTATGAGGCGTTTGTGGTAAGTTTGATTATTTTATGGGGGGCCCATATGTCATCATCTAAGAGTCTCTTAAATCGATAGTAATTACCTTTGTGAATAGTAATTACCTTCGTCGATAGTATTTTACCTTTACCTTCGATAGTATTTACCTTCGTCGATAGTAATTACCTTCGTCGATAGTAATTACCCTTGTGAATAGTAATTACCTTCGTCGATAGTAATTACCTTTACCGGACGTCAAACCACTTGCCGTTTCACATTACGAGTCGAACCACTTGTCGTTTCACATTACGAAATCGAACCACTTGTCGTTTCACATTACAAAGGCGTCGAACCACTTTTCTTTTCACATCACCGGTCGTCGAGCCACTTGCCTTTTCACATGGTAGGTCTTAAGCTAGAAATCTTCTATAAATAGAGGCCTAGTGCTTCATTATTTTTCACGAATTCATTCAAGCTTTAGAGAGAAAAGTATAGAGAGAATAAGAGAGAAAGAAGAAGAGTATTTTGTTACTACACTCTGCGCGATATTCAATCTCCTACCAAAAGTAAGGGGTGTTATTCTTTCTTATTCATGAAGAGAAGCTGTTGTTATTCCATTGCTTATTATTACATTAGAATAACTTTGTATCTGTGGTTTACCCTATACTTGGTAACATTCTTCTATTATTACATTAGAACATCATATGCATGTGTTTTACAGGACTGGTTCCGTCTTTATTATTATTACATTGGAACATCACATGCATGTGTTTTACAGGACTGGTTCCGTCTTTATTATTATTACTGTTAGAACATCACATGCATGTGTTTTACACGACTGGTTCCGTCTTTATTATTATTCTATTGGAACATCACATGCATGTGTTTTTACAGGACACAGTTCCGTCTTTATTATTATTACATTGGAACATCCTCACATGCATGCGTTTCTTGGGACTTTGGTTCCGTTTATTTATTATTACATTGGAATAACTTTTGTCTGCGATCTATCGCATGCATGGTGATTTCTTTTGTTATTCCATTCTTTATTATACCCGGTTGGTTAAAACTTTGACTTCTATACTCCATGAAATTAGTGGAATATCCTTGATATTTGCGTTTCATCGATATCTTTTCATGAAAATATTCTTCCGATCATTCTTGAATTTTACTCTACAAAAGCGATGATCATGTTGATAATTTGGACGTTAATAATTCTGGATAAAATAATTCTTGAACTTGTTTTATTGAATTCTTATATCATTGTCATCATCCTCATGTTTATATTATGTTGAAAGTCATATGTGGCACCACATAGTGCATAGATGGACTTGGTATGATTATGACGAGAGACTATTCGGTGTAATCATGGTAGTAATGTTACAAATGATGTGATAAAAATCCTCGATGGTAGTAGTGTGCATTGATGGACGATTGTTGGCATGATCATGACCATTAATGAATACACAACTATTCTTGGCCGTAGTGCATGAATAATTGTGGTGCGTGATACTTAAAGAATATCCTTGGCCGTAGTGCGAGGGTGATTCGATGATGTGGATTATTTATTAAAGTGAGTCTCGGCTATAACGATGATGAAAAACCTTTTAAATCATAAAAGATAGTAGATTTTATTTTCTACTTGACTCTTTTAATGGATTGCTTGTTCATTAGCAGTTAAACTTGATGTTTATTATATTTTATCGGTTTAACAACATTGAAGGCTATTGATAATTTATTACGCATTATCTTAGTCATAATATTTCTTCTTGGGCTAGTTGAGCTCACCCTTTCTTTCACTTGTTCTCTTGAAAATGAGAACATAGCCGGGGACGAGTCGGGGAGCGGAGTAATGGTCGAGAGGATAGCATTAGTAGTCCTCACTATTACGTGAAATAGTGTGATAATAATTGTAATGAGGACTCCTTTTGAGTTTGTATAATATCTAGTAGACAATATTTGTATTCAAACTCACGGTTTATGTCGTATTGTACCACACAGATTATATTAGTAAGTTGTATTTAAATTACATACCATGTATCGACTACCCAAGATGGGTGATGTATACCTAATTTTGGGGCGTCACGGTTTAATATCGAGATCTTAGGGATATGATCCACAGCTAAGATGTGAGAATAGTACTAGGAGGGAGAGCAGAAGGGAATACCTTAGCTAGTATGACTTACCTAAGTTTATGTGCTATTTTTATTGGTTGGTCGGAAGATAGGGATAATTTGTTACATGTCAATTAACCTTTTGTTTTGTGGCGATGTCTAAAAAATGACATCCGAGAATGTTGAGAATAGCAATGGAGCGCTGACGATCGTTGATTCACCACATATCAATAATCGGGGATAATGTGCATCGAGGAAGGCGACAATCCTCATGCAAACAACAACAACGACCAAATGATGAATGATCAAATGTTCAAAGGCTTTATGCGATTTATCAATGACAATGAGGCGAGGCGACTCTGTCCAAAAGCGTGGGTGGAAACACGGAAAACTCTCGGGCGGTCACCACTAAACAATTCAAGGAGCTGGGACCACCGGAGTTTAAGGGAGAGCCAAAACCACTTCTGGCGGAAGCATGGATAAAGCAGATTACCAAGATATTTGATGTCTTGGGATGCTCAGAGAGCAAAAGGTTCCCTTCTTGCGCCTTTTATGTTTGCTGCGGAGGCTGATTCTTGGTGGGAATCGGTAAAAGCGTACTCAACTTCTTTGTCTTGAAGATATCTTGGGAGAAGTTCGAGGAGGCATTCAACGACAAATACTTTCTGAAAGTATTAGCCACATGAAGGAGGTGGAGTTTATCAAGTTGGAACAAAACAATATGGCCAGGTAGTGTACATGATACGAGGCAAAATTTGCGGAGTTATCACGGTTTGCGTCCCACTTGGTGGATAATGAAGAGAGAATGGCGCGAATGTTTTTAAGAGGTTTGAAGCGGGAATACGTCGACATCTTATTTCTCATAAAGCGTGTTTTTATTTCAATGTTGTAAATAGGGCTCGATTAGTGGAGCGCGATAATGAGTCAACCTTAACTAAAAAGAGGCGGTAAAACAAAATTATAATACCGGCGAGTAGTCATCGAGCGGTGATAACAAGCGTGGAGGAATCAACGGGCGGATATGGTAACCACTTGGTGGTAATCGAGGCCAAAACAATAAGATTGGACATTTCAAGAAAAGGAGATTCAACAATGATGGAAAGCGTCGGCACCGGACACCGTTGTTAAGGAAGGAGAAAGACCACCTATCATATGCTTCAAATGCGGAGGAGAGGACACATCGATCAAAGCTGCGCCATGCCGTCAAAGCATGTTATAATTGTGGAAGAAAAGGTCACTTAGCTCGATTTTGTCGTTCACAGAAGACAAATTCAGCTAGGATGGAGCACCAAAGGCCGTCTCGAAAAAGTCAAAATCGGTAGTCTGAGGGAGGCGTTTGTTGTGACCTCCCAAAGAGCAAGGAATCGAATGAGGTCATCACGGGTAAGCTTATCATAAACTCTAATGAAGTCTATACTTTATTTGATCTGGGTTCTACCCATTCTTTTATTTCTCCTACTTGCGCTCATCGATTAAATTTGACTCGGAGAAATTAGACTTTGACTTATCTGTGGAAACTCCGTTGGGAGAAACCTTCATTTCATCCACTTTGTTTATAAGTCTTGTTTGGTTCAAATCGGTACCCTCACATTACACCGATCTTATTTCATTAAAAATACTTGCATTTGGCGTGATTCTAGGGATTGATTGGTTAACTACTTATCATGCAAAAATTGATTGTTTTAAATGGGTTGTTAGCTTTCATATTCCTAATCAACCTATTATGCGAATTCAAACGACCAAACCATTAAAATCAATCACGGTCATCTCAAGCCATAAAAGCTATTCGTTTATTGAAAAGCGGATGTCAAGCTTTCTTAGCTCATGTCACTGATTTAAACAAAAATACGTCGGTTTTGAGCGATATTTCTATTGTTAATAAATTTCTGACGTATTCCCAAGAACTTCTGGCCTACCCCGGGCGTGAAATTGAATTTTGTATCGACCTTGAACCCGGTACAAAACCTATTTCAAAGCCCCATGTCGAATAGCTCTATTGAACTTGAGGAGTTAAAGACCCAATTGCGAGGAATTGTTAGACGTTGGCTTTATTAGATCCTAGTACTTCTCCTTGGGGTGCTCTGTTCTATTCGTGAAGAAGAAAGATGGGAGTATCGACTTTGTATTGATTATCGGGAGTTGAATCATGTCACCATCAAAAATAGGTATCCATTGCCACGTATTGATGACTGTTTGACCCGGTTGCAAGGCCAAATTCTTTTCAAAGATTGATCTTCGTTAGGATATCACCAATTGAAGATTAGAACCGTGACATTCCAAAGGCGGCTTTCAAAACTTCGATGCGGGCATTATGAATTCCTAGTCATGTCTTTTGGATTGACTAATGCTCCTCTTTGCCTTCATGGATATGATGAATCAGTATTCAAGGAATATTTAGATCACTTTGTGGTCGTCTTTATTGATGACATCCTTATTTATTCCAAAAGCCGTGAAGATCATGAAGCAACACTTGGTGACGTGACACTCCAAAAGCTTTGTGAATATAAGCTTTATGCGAGTTGAAGAAATGTGAGTTTTGGCTTGAAGAAGTAGCATTCCTTGGGCACGTGGTATCAAGTCATGGAATATCTGTTGACCCGGCAAAGATTGAAGCTATTCAAAGTGGGAACAACCTAAATCGATGGCCGAAGAAATCGTAGCTTTCTCGGTTTAGCTAGTTATTATCGGAGATTCGTGGAAGGATTTTCTCGAATCGCTACTCCATTGACTTCGGTGACTTTCGAAAGATCTGAAGTTCGGTTGGAAGCGAAGAATGTGAGAGGAGTTTTCAAGAACTCGAGGAGACTTATTTATTTTTGTTACGACAATACCATCGGCTCGGAGGATTTGTCATCTCTATGATGCTTGAGGCAAAGGGTTGGGATGTGTTCTCATGCAACATGGAAAAGTTATAGCCTATGCCTCATGACAACTTAAAGAATATGAGAGGAATTATCCTACTCATGATCTAGAGTTAGCATTTGTTGTCTTTACACTTAAAATTTGGAGGCATTACTTGTATGGGGAGAAAGTGGAGATCTTTACGGATCATAAAAGCCTCAAATATTTCTTCACTCAAAAGGAACTCGACATGCGACAACGGCGTTGGCTTGAGCTGTTGAAAGATTATGATCATACCATCGATACCATCCTGGAAAAGCGAACGTGGTAGTAGCGCATTGAAGCGAAAGATCGTATGCAAATCTGAGTGCGTTATTGTCAACACAAAGGCCCATTTTGTGTGACTTGCAAAGGATGGAGATAGAGTTAAAGACTCTAGGGACGCGTGTGATGATAAGCGAGTATCGAGTAGAACCAACTTTAATCGATAAAGTTAAAAAATTGCTCTCGAAGCTACTGAGACACGGAGTGATGTCATTATGAGGAAGAAAGTGCAAGAAGGTGCTATCTTAGGAAGCAAGAATCGATGAAGAAGGAATACTTGAGTCAACTCCGGACTTTGTGTTCTAACGACCACGATTTAAAGTATAATATCATGATGGAGCGCTGACACACCATTTGCAATCCATCACAGGAGTACCAAAATGTATCATGATATTAAATCATACATTTTGGTGGAAGCAATATGAAGAGAGAGATAGCGTTTATTTATCTCAAGGTGTCTAACTTGTCAGCGAGTTAAAGCGGACATCAAGTACCAAAAGGTCCATTGCAACCACTTGAAATTCGAATGGAAGTGGGAGCACATTACCATGGATTTAGTTCTGGGTCTTCCTAAGGTTTCTCAAGGCATTGATGCGATTTGGGTCATTGTTGATAGATTGACCAAATCTGCTCATTTCTTCTGATACTGAAAACTTATACACTTGAACGTCTTGCTCGTATATACATAAACGAGATTGTAAGGCGCATGGTATCTTGGGATATCCATAGTTTACGATCGAGACCCAAGATTCACTTCACGATTTTGGGTTAGTTTGCAAAGCTATGAGCGCAGGACTTACGATTTAGCTTCGGCATATCATCCTCGGGACGGACGGACGATCGGAGAGGACTATTCAAACTCTTGAAGATCTATTAAGACTACTGTGTCCTTGATTTCAAGGGAGTTGGGACAAGTTCTTACCATTGGTGGAGTTTTCCTCTGACAACAGCGATTATCAAGCAAGTATTGGCATGGCTCCATTCGAGCGTTGTATGGAAGAAAGTGTCGTTCTCGATTATCTTTGGGATGAGGTGGGTGAAGCAACGTTGTTGGGGCCGGAGTTGATGCGTATGACTACGGAAAAGATTCAAACGATCCGACAACGTATAAAACCCTCACAAAATCGACAAAAGAGTTATCTTGATCTTCATCGAAAGGGCGTGGAATTCGATATAGGAGATCATGTGTTGTTAAGAGTTGCTCCATGGAAAGGAGTTACAAGATTTGGAAAGAGAGAAAAACTTAATCCTCGATTCATCGGTCCATTTTAATCCTCGATCGAGTAGGAGCGTGTGGCTATATACTACGCTTCTACTGCCAAATATGTCTAAATGTTCATAACGTTTTTCACATATCCATGTTACGTAAATATGTAAAGACCCGAACCATATTATTGAGTTAGAACCGGACGAAATAGCGGAAGATTTGACGTATGAAGAGGTTCTGTTCAAATTTTGGATAAGAAGGAACATATTCTACGCTCGAGGTTATACCTCAAATCGAAGTTTTGTGGAGGAACCACGATGTTGAGAAATGACTTGGGAGTTAGAATCGAAATGAAATCAAGGTATCCTTACCTCTTGACATACCGTCGTACCCTAATTTAGAGGACGAAATTTCATAAGAAGGGAGGTTGTAAGACCCGACTATTATAAATAAAGATGAATTTTCTATAAATATTATTTTTGAATATTATGGAATAAATTTGATATAATGTTATAGTTGTGGGTAATATTTATAAATTTTGCAAAGTATGCAAGTTGTTATAAAATATTAGTTTGGTGGGGAATATTCTTTTTGTTAGGGAATATTAAATACAATGGCTCAATCATTGGTGGACCCCTGATGAAATTATTATTTGGATTGAAAAGCGACAAAAATATTTTATAAAAATAACGGCGGAGGTGTTACCATTTAAAGCTGTTGAACTACCCGGTTGGTAAAGAAATGCGATGTCTGGCGTGGTTGCATAGTAGCACACGGTATTGATTATTGATGCTTACGTGAGAAGTCACTCGGCTATTATGCTCAATTATTACTTTCTGATAATTCTTTGCATCATATCTCTTATATTATTGATTCAATTATTGTCACGGTATCATCATATATAATATGTTATATTATTAATTGAGAGGCGACAAGTTATAAATGATTAATAATTATTGAAAGATTAAAAATGTGTTGATTAAAAATAAAATGATTTGTGGTAATATTTATTCAATCCTTAATGTATATAAAGAGTCTCATTATGAGGCGTTTGTGGTAAGTTTGATTATTTTATGGGGGCCCATATGTCATCATCTAAGAGTCTCTTAAATCGATAGTAATTACCTTTGTGAATAGTAATTACCTTCGTCAATATAGTATTTACCTTCGTCGATAGTATTTACCTTCGTCGATAGTAATTACCTTCAATCGATAGTAATTACCCTTGTGAATAGTAATTACCTTCGTCGAATAGTAATTACCTTTACCGAGACGTCGAACCACTTGCCGTTTCACATTCTGATTAACCACTTGTCGTTTCACATTACAGGCGTCCAACCACTTGTCGTTTCACATTCTGACGCGCGTCGAACCACTTTTCTTTTCACATCACCGATCGTCCAAGTCACTTGCCTTTTCACGTGGTAGGTGCTTAAGCTAGAAATCTTCTATAAATAGAGGCTAGTGCTTCATTATTTTTCACGAATTCATTCAAGCTTTAGAGAGAAAGTATAGAGAGAATAAGAGAAAGAAGAAGAGTATTTTGTTACTACTCACTCTGCGATATTCAATCTCCTACCAAAAGTAAGGGGTGTTATTCTTTCTTATTCATGAAGAGAACTTTTTTTATTCCATTGCTTATTATTACATTAGAATAACTTTGTATCTGTGGTTTACCTATACTTGGTAACATTCTTCTATTATTTTGGAACATCCTGTCACATGCATGTGTTTTACATTGGTTCCGTCTTTATTATTATTACATTGGAACATCACATGCATGTGTGTTTTACACCTGACTGGTTAAAATCTTTATTATTATTACATTGGAACATCACATGCATGTGTTTTTACGGACTGGTTAAAATCTTTATTATTATTCTATTGGAACATCACATGCATGTGTTTTACACGGACACAGTTCCATCTTTATTATTATTACATTGGAACATCACATGCATGCGTTCTCACGCGGGACTGGTTCCGTTATTTATTATTCTGCATTGGAATAACTTTTTGCATGTCTGATCTATCGCATGCATGGTGATTTCTTTTGTATTCCATTCTTTATTATACCCAGGTTGGTTAAAACTTTGACTTCTATACTCCATGAAATTAGTGGAATATCCTTGATATTTGCGTTTCATCCAATATCTTTTCATGGAAATATTCTTGATCATTCTTGAATTTTACTCTACAAAACAAAGTCGTGTTGATAATTTGGGCGTTAATAATTCTGGATAAAATAATTCTTGAACTTGTTTTATTGAATTCTTATATCATTGTCATCATCCTCATGTTTATATTATGTTGAAAGTCATCTCATGGCACATGGTGCATAGATGGACTTGGTATGATTATGACCGAGAGACTATTCGGTGTAATCATGGCCGTAATGTTACAAATGATGTGATAAAAATCCTCGATGGTAGTAGTGCATTGATGGACGATTGTTGGCATGATCATGACCATTAATGAATACACAACTATTCTTGGCCGTGTAGTGCATGAATAATTGTGGTGCGTGATACTAAAGAATATCCTTGGCCGTAGTGCGAGGTGATTCGATGATGTGGATTATTTATTAAAGTTTGAGTCTCGGCTATAACAAATGATGAAAAACCTTTTAAATCATAAAAGATAGTAGATTTTATTTTCTACTTGACTCTTTTAATGGATTGCTTGTTCATTGCAGATTAAACTTGATGTTTATTATATTTTATCGGTTTAACACTATTTGAAGGCTATTGATAATTTATTACGCATTATCTTAGTCATAATATTTCTTCTTTGGGCTAGTTGAGCTCACCCTTTCTTTCACTTTATTCTCTTGAGAAATGAGAACATAGGCTGGACGAAGTCGGGGAGCGGAGTAATGGTCCGAGAGGATAGCATTAGTAGTCCTCACTATTACGTGAAATAGTGTGATAATAATTGTAATGAGGACTCCTTTTGAGTTTGTATAATATCTAGTAGACAATATTTGTATTCAAACTCACGATTTATGTCGTATTGTACACCAGACAGTTATATTAGTAAGTTGTATTTAAATTCTGTACCATGTATCTGACTACCCAAGATGGGTGATGTATACCTAATTTTGGGGGCGTCACAAAAGCTGTAAATATATATATATATATATATATATATATATATATATGTATATATATATAGAAGTGATCAACCACCACGAAGCACCTCCATGGGGGATCGAAAATATAAATAAATAAAAGCAATAAATATATGTAAAGAGACATGATCAACCACCACGAAGCACCTCCATGGGGGATCAAAAATGTAAATAAAGCAATAAATGCGATCAACTGCCACAAAGTGAACTCCAGGCGGGATGGAATGTAAAGAAAGCGGTAAAAACAATCAACCGCCATGAAGTAAACTCCAGGCGGGACGGAATATAAATAAAGCAGTAAAAGGCCACGAAATAAACTTCAGGCCTGATAGAAATGTAAATATATATATATATATAAAAGCGGTAAATGCACAGTATGTTTCTCAATCCCGGCTCGGTTTCTCATTTCAACGATTTGTCGCTATATATATATAAAAGCAACTAAACGCTCCAGACATAAGTCTAGGCTCAATCGAGCCATAACTCGATAATGTTAGTTCATATATATAAATATATACATATATAAGTATATATATTTATATAGACAAAAATGAAAACTACGGACCGAAGTCCGGGCATACACACACAACATGACTCTCAATGTGAAGAAGAGTGTGTGCAAATATGAAGAGAAATGCTTTATAGAGTGTAAGAAGGCTTAAAGTGGGCTACCAAAGAAGACTTCTATGACTCTAAATGGATGAACACTCGACTCCTGCCGGTAAAAATATAGCTATATGTGAGCTAACAAGTGTTTAAAATGAGAAAGCACTCAATATGGGGGGGTGTACAGAGCAAATTAGACAGGGCTTCCTCGCCTTTTCCTCTTGAATTATTGGGACCCCAAGCTCTATATTTATAGAGCTGGTGGCCGCAGGTGTACCTGCAACAGCCGCAAATGAACCTGCGGCTGCCCGGGGTGCCCCAGGCTCCATGGATCCCGCCGTCACGAAGTACGTGCACTCGTGCATTGTGATGTCTGCTCGAACTTGCAGAACTTCAATCCGAGCATCCGATTGAGGTGTACATGACCTTTTTCAGACCGTCGTTGTCGAGAGTTACGCAATGACATGGGATTAGAGGTTGTACGAAGTCAGGAAGAGGGAATCATGCCCATGGTCTTCAAGCTTTAAATTTTATCCAATGTGCTGCCCTGCGTAATAGTCACTCGGGATTGGAACTCCTTGGCTCTTGTGGGACATTGTTGTGTAGAAATGTATGTATGAGATGTTGAGATGGCGCAATGTGGGGTTGAGGTGGCAAGATAACGATTTTGCCCCTCACCGGGGTTATCTCCGGTTTGAATGTCATGAGCGACGTTGCTCATGGTTATCTCGAGATTGAATTCTTTGCAAGTGTTTGAATTCCTCAGGGTCATCTTTAAGTGTGCTTGTCTTCTCAGTGTTATCTCTGGGTCTTTGGAATGAGTGCCTCGGCGTGAATTCCGAGATTGAAGCTTATTGCATGCATTTGAAACAAGCATTTCTGGGGTTATTGCTGGAACTGCAACGACATTCCTTGGGGTTATCTCCAAGGATGAAACTTCGGTTATCTCCAGGGTTGGAACTGATACTCCTTGTGTGTGTTTCGGGTTGAGATCCGAACTTTCGGTGGTATCCAGAATGGATATGAGCTGTCTTCCAAGGTTATCTCCGAAAGACGAATCTGCCCTCCTACAATGTTAGTAACAGGTGTGCAGAAAATTTTGAGTGTCTACAAAACCCACTCATCATCAGTACTCTAGGTGATCAGCCTATCGTACCACATGTTATGTATAACATAATATTTTTAAAGATGAGGTATGTTGCGTCTAATGGAATCATATGTTCGTTTACTTTATAACCAAATGTGTCTAGCCAAAAAAATTGACATTGACTCATCTTTAAACCATTCAAAAATTTTGAAAATCAATTGTATGACTGTATACCATACCTTGCAAGAGTACGTTGATGACTCATCATTTATCATACCACACCAAGTTAAATAATGTGTTGATGAAAAATTCATTTTTATTTTTCATATTAAATCTGTCTAGCCAAAACAATTTGCATAGACTTATGAATAACATAGTTAAATCAATTTTATGACTTTATCATGACCACACAGATAACAATGTGTTAATCTTCACACCTCAGGCTATCGTGTGTTGATGATAAAAATCATTTTATCTTTTTTAAATCAACCCTATCTAGCTTGAAAAATTAGCATAGACATAGGTTCAAAAAAATTCCATTTCAATCATTTTAACAATTCTTTTTCAAAGGCACCCAAGTGCGAATATATGCATGAATGTCTAACATAGCTAAAAGATTTTGGAATACCCTTAATCCTCTATCATTTCACTTTCCTCTAACCATAATGCAATTTTTACAAATATATAGTAATATAGTAAACTGATTGGTTGTAAAACCAAGTAGAAACAAATATATCAGTTCCCCTTCTTATTAACACGGGATTGAAATTGTCTCAGTTCGCATTGATTTGTTTCAATACCCCCTTAATTCATTTTGTAGCCGCATCTCATAGTTGGTTCGACTGACATATCATAGCTCATGCGCATACAAGGGTTCGTTCTCTCTATAACTAACATACAAATATAATTGACCAACAATAACTAATTAATATACATATGAGAAATCTTTTCAGGATATATACAAAGAATAGTTTGACACAAGATTTCAATTTATTATCATGATAATCAGCTGAGTGTTTCCTCCACCCAAGAACTAATGAATCAGTTCCCCGTCTCATGTACACTATCCCCAAATGATCTCATTCAGTGTGTAACCCGCTTTTAAAACATTGACCATGAATCAGTCGTACCAACAATGTAATTAGATCAGTTCACTTATGCATATTAAACTCCTGCCCATTCAACAGAGTCATTCAACTTAGCTGACAACATAAATTTTCAAATAAAATCCCTACTCATTTCTTAACTATCTTATGAATTTTTTTAATCCATATTACTTACATTTCTCTATAAGTTTACTCCTCTACTTACTCAAGGTTTATGCTATAATACTATAATTACACATAATACCAAACATACCATTTCATTCTGATGAAACAATTTCACACAAAAATAATTATAAATTTGTGTGCACATTAAATAGCCAGACTCGAGAAAATTTTGTCGTTGTAAACTACCGTTAGAGTAGGCATCGAGATAGTCCGGTGATCAACCATTGTTAACTACCAGCAAGGTAGGCACCGTTGTCAACTACTAGCAGGGTAGGCACCGTTTTCAACTACCAACAAGGTAGGCACTGATGTCAACTACCAGCAGGGTAGGCACCATTGTCAACTATCAGCAAGCTAGGCACCGTTGTCAACTACCAGCAGGGTAAGCACCATTGTAAACTACTAGCATAGACATCGGGAAGGTCCAGTGATTTCAGAACATCATCCTCAGCAGAGATGTAGAAAACATCTCAGTTTATCTTTATCAAATAAGCATCGACAACACCGACAAAAATCAAATCGTTGGAGTCAACACCAGTATAGGCATCAGCAGTGAAAGTAGTATGCACTCAAGCTAATCATGTTTGATGATAAAGCATATACTTTGTAACAATCTTATTCATTTATTAATTAAAAGTATTAATTTAATTAAAGACTTTTAATTATCTACATGATGCTGCTTTATAATATGTGACATCCATAGTTTTAATCAATGCTTTTAGAATAATGATTATGATCATTCTAATGAGATCTAAATTCTTAGAAAGCTTAAAACTAAAATAGTTCCCAATCATTGGATTACTAAATTGGGGATTAGTGAATCCAGATAGATTGGTACATACGTTTCTTGCTCATTGGAAGAGGTTGAGGATGATTGATCTCATGATCATTTGTGTGGAGACACTAAAGCAAGTATGTAGGTGCTTATTAGAGAATAATTTCACTGAACGTGGCTCGCTAAGGAATATCTAATAGAGTTTTACTTGTCTGTCAATAGGAATTCCTGTAGTGATAGTAGTACAAGTGATCCTTGGACTTGAGATCATCATAGTATCTTGTGTATGATGAGTTATACTTTGACTTATTCCTTAAGACCCTTAGGGTATATCAAAAGGTACGCTTGGGTATAATAAGTTGTACATGGAGATAATGTATGATCAATAAAGATTCTAGCACTTCTAGTAAAAGAAGAGAAATGTCCTATGTAATTCGATAAATGACATCCCAGTAGTCCTTGGCCAAGGCAGAATGAAATTAAAAAGGAGTTTCTAATTTGTATTATTTGGAGTTGTGCATTTAAGAGTCAAAATACATATAATTAAATAAAATAAGACTTGACAGTAATTCCATGTCTTATATTTAATTGGGACATTGTATGGTGGAAGGATTGAATTAGACAAAGAACTATTTACTCAAAGGTTCTTTTATGATTAATCTTGAAATCTATATTATCCTAAAAGTCATTAATCGCTAGGGAGGCTTATCCCTATTGTAGAATAAATATTATTTATTTAAATAAATTAATAGTTTAATTTATTTATTTAAATAAGATTAGAATTGTTATAATTGATTTATTCGTAAAGCGATTTAATATGGAGAACCTAAAGGGTCACACCATAAAAGGAAGAATAATTATTTAAGAAGTTAATGGCATAATCATAATAATAAGTTAAGTATACTCAATTTAATCTATGGTGATAGAATAAATTAAATAGCTTAGTATTTATTATTTAATATTTTGAAAATGTTAAATATAAATTAATAAGAGGATTCTTATTATTATTATTACTATTATTATTATTTAATTCCTAAAGGAGTTTGGAAATTAATTAATAAAAGTACTCTCATATATCTTAATAAGATTAGGAGGCTAATTAATTAAAAGAGTTTAATTAATTATTCCTAATAAGATTAGAGCCTAATTAATTAAAGGAGTTTAATTAATTAAAATAAAACCTAATTCCTTAATTGTTAAGGAGGGTTACCTACATCTATAAATAAGAGAAGTCTTATTATGGGTGGTTGTTGTTGACGTTTTCACAACAGACGTAATTCCAATAGTTGGGAGAGTACTCCCTTTTCTATGAGAGATAGAAAAACTAGAGTTTTGCCAAACACTCATCTTCTTGAATCTTTCTTTTTCCTTGGTGGATCACCTCTGGAGACCAAACACTTGGGTGGCTAACATTGATCAAAGGAAGGAACCAAACCCGGCGGATTCAAGTTGAACGCGAAAGGATTTGAAAGTGAACTTGTACCTGAGAAAGATCGAATCTTCAAGGGTATAATTCTTGTTCTTTATCTTTTCGTTTAATTAATAATTGTGCATAAAGGATGATCCGGGTATATGGTTTGTAAAATTTTAAAACATTGTTTTTCATGTTTCCACTTATTATGTGCAATTTGATTGCGTTCATGAATATTAAAAACCTAACAAGCAGCACTAATGTAATATAACCGTTGGAATCAGCCCCAACATAGGCATTAGCAATAACCGGTAATGGTAAAGCAATTTGCGATGCAATGTGCGATTTGCGAAGTGCGAAAACATTTTATCAGTTATCATACTTTACACATGACATTGCATCATTAAATATACCTTGTTATATTTCAAGTGTTTAGTAATCTTTGTCATGTTCATTTTGTTGCATTGCATAAAAATGATAAAGAGGGGCATCTGTAGACACTTGAAATTTCATTTTCCTGTTACTAACCATGCAGGAGGGCAAAAATGTATTTTCCCACACTAGAAACAGCCCCGAAGGATTACAACATCTACTCCAGAGATAACCTCGTATGACTACAATATAAACCCATAGAGACAGTCCCATGGGACATCAAATCAAACCCCAGAGATGTTCCCAAGAGAAGACAGCATCACCGCTTATACCCGGAGACAAACCCGTGGGACAGCAACAACCACTTCAACCCCGGAGGAAACCCTAGGAAGGAAAAGATGTCATTTTGACAAAAAAAAACATAGAAAACAATCATTCGGCTGAGGATAGGCTCACAAAGAACCGCCACAGTAATCCCAAGTACAAACTATGCGAGACAGCTCTACAGACTACGTTCGGGGTACTTGAAGACGTTACTATGGCAATGGACATATCTTCCTGGATTCAGAAATGGGCAAGTTCAACTTCATTGCATAGCCCTCGAAAAAACTTTCCAGGATGGTATGGCACATCTCCTAAGTATTCTTGGATTGAAAGGAGCTAGCTTCCCAGCGCACAGCAAGGCGAATGGTTAGTTGGCATCTACCCAAGGATATTTTTTACCTTTTTCTCTGCCTTTCTGAACTCAAAATTGGGAAAATAATATATCATTGTGAAGCTAACAAAAAGATCTTTTCGGAATGATATAGCACGTCTTCTAACTCATCTCGGATTGAGAGTTATGATCGTTCCAGTGCACAGCATGAAAACTTGACTTCACGAGATGAATACCGAGAAAGTAGGGCCCACTTCAGGGGTGCCGCATGTGTACCTGTGGTAGCAGCATGTACACCTGCGGCTCCCCTTATTTCCTTTATAAATCTGATTTTAGCTCATTTGGAGAGATGGGGAAGCTAGAGAGAAAGCTCAATTTAGAGAGAGAAAGAGACTAGATTTCATTCTTAAATACTGTAAATCTCAATTTTAAACACTCATATACATATAACCTCATACATATTAAGTTTTAGTCAGTGAAAATCGAGTTTAAAGGCGGCTAAAGCTGTTCGATAGCCAATCTCGTGCCAGACTGTAAGATCTCTTCAGATTTGTTTCTATTTCTTGCTTTACTACATATATAAGTGCTATATATATAGTAGTTAGTATTGGTTAGATCTAGCTTTTTAAACGTTCATTTTGTGTAAATAGTCAATATTTATCAATGTATTGACTAGATCTATACTAGATTTAGCCAGATCTAGCTTTTAACCGGTTCAAAAGTTGTAAAACCTAAACCTTTGAGATAGAATGGCTAAGATCTGGATAGATCTAGTTTTCTTTCTAGTTTTTATAAATATTTAGCAACCATATAACCCTAGATCTGTATTTAGAGGAAACGGGAAGCTTGTTTACTCGCGTACAAGGATTTGATCAATAAATCTCTTGTTTAGTGAAGTTTTAAGTTAGATGTATATATTATATTTAGATATATGTCTTGCAAGCTTTTTAAATGATATGATGTGAGCCTAGGAACTGCAATGGATTGAAGATCCAATCAATGGATTTAGATCCGGTTCCAGTGATGGACTTGTTTAAGTTGTAAATGTCAGCTTGCAGCCCTTTGTACATGTAAATCCAGGGCCTTAAAGCGGTTATCCAGATTTAAGGCCTAAAATAGTGAAAATCATGTATGTGGTGCTCAGGATTACTTCGATGGCTTACATACCCATAAGAAGTCCGACCCTTATAAATAGTTTATATTTAGCCTTGTAGATATTTTGCATCTCGAGAAATAAAATCAAATAAAGCCAAATATGAAATAAAATGGAAGTATCAAATGCCTTAATTCCTATACGGGTAAAAGGGTTTGAAAATCAGATTTCAAAACCTCACTTTCAAATCTTGTTTAAAAATAAACTTTTATGTAAATTAAACCCTTTGTACATAGGTCCAAAGAGGCACAACACTACTTTCAAATAAAGCACAAAATATATTTTCAAATTAAAAGCTTTCAACACACACACACACACACAATGCATAGAGAATGAAAAAGTAGCAGTAACCATGTTTCACGAAAGTCGAGGGATGCCTAACACCTTCCTCTCGCTTAAGTAAGCCCCCAAACTCTATGAATCTCGAGTTTCTGACCAATTAAATGGAGTCACATATTGGGCCATATTACAAAAACCTTTCAAAACTCGGATGAGTTGATACATCCATTTTAAACTCATATCAACTGGCGGCTTTGTCTAATTCGACCCAATCATTAAAATTAATCTTTTTAAATCATCGACATTTATGTCGGTCTTTTCTAAAATCTCACATTTAAGAAAGATAAAATCAAACATAGCAAAAATCTAAAGGGTAGAGTGTAAGACCCCAACTTTAATGAATAAAGAATAATTTTCTCAAAATATATTTTTGAATATTATGGTGTGGATTTGATATAATGTTATAGTTGTAGGTAATATTTACAAATTTTGCAAAGTAAGCAAGTGGTTATATAATATTCGATTGGTCGAGGAATATTCATTTTAAAAGGAAATATTCATACGACGGCACAATCATTGGTGGACCCCACAACGAAAGTATTGTCGTAAAACGACAGAATTATCTTTTTATAAAAATAACGGTGGAAGTGTTACCGTTAAAACTGTTGAACTACTCGGTAGTAAAAGTAAAAGAATAACGATGTCGCATAGTGCATAGTAGCACACGGTATTGATTATTGATGCTTACGTGAGAAGCCACTCAGTTATACTCAATTATTGCTACAATAATTGCTGTATCATATCTCTCATATTATTGATTCAATTATTGTCACGGTATCATCTGCATAATAGTTATATTATTAAATCAATAATTGAGACGACAAAGTTATTTATATTATTAAATTACAATATTTATAATGTCTAGAAGTTCTGTCAAGGAGAGGTTTGGTCATCTAATTGTGCGCCAATAAGGAGAAATCCTTATCGGAAAGCCCCCTATTTCCTGAGAATGACCTGGTTGTTAAATATTGTGAGTTATAATATTAATGATGAATAAGTTCGTGTTGATTAAAGATGAATTTGATAGTTCTATTGTGTTGGGATTATTAGTGTTAGTGAAAATCGACATCTATTCCGATGATAATTGATGTTTGGGGGTTATATTGATAAATTGGGTAATTAATCGGATAAATGAGCAATTAATTGCTACTAATTCACATGCTTATATAACTATTTGTTCACATGTGTGTACTATTGAATCACATTCATATACTATTAGGGGAATTGGTGCAAGATTGATAATACTTGCATGACTAAGTTAAAAATGGAGGTATAGATTGAGGAACTATACTGTAATTCGTATTTTCACATGATTATAACTATTGATTCACATGATTGAACTATTGATTCACATTATTTACTATTAGGGGAGGTGGTGCAAGTTTGATAATACTTGCAGGACTAAATTAAAAATGAAAGAAAAGTTGGAGGTATTGTACTGTAATATTTTGAGCCCCAAAACGTGCACTTATCGAAACTATATTTTCCTATAAATAGAAGCTCAGTCTTCCTTCATTTCTCACCAATTCACTAAAGCTATAGAGCAATTATTATAGAGAGAAAGAAGAAGAGAAGTCTATTACCTCTCTACTCCAGTATCCAGTTTCTTTCTAAGGTAAGGGGTATTATTTCTTTCGTATTCATGAAGAGAGCTATTGTTATTCCATTTCCTATTATTCTGTTGGAATAACCTGTATATGTGACGCCCCCAAAATAGGTATACATTGCCCATTTTGAGTCGTCAATAACATGGTATAGAAACAGCTACAACTTTATTAATACAACATAAAAACTGTCAGTTTAAATACAAATATTGCCATCTAGACAATATTCACACCCAAATAAGTCCTCATAACAATTATTGGTACATTATTTTACAAAAATAGTGAGGACTACTAAAATGACTTTCTAGAACCTTTATTCCATACCCCGACTAGTACTCGCTACATTCTCGCCTCCTATGAGAAGAAAAATAGAACAAAAAGGAAAAGGGTGAGCTCAACTAGCCCAGTAAAGAATATTATGACTAAGATAATATAGAACAAATTATCGTTAGTCTTCAACAGGGAAAAATCTGATAAAATACAATAGACAACGAATTTTAAATCAATATTCACAGCGAAAATAATAATTCATAGATGAGTTACGTAGAGAATGAAATCTACTATATTCTATGAATTTAAAAGTCCATCATCAATATTTTATCCATGTAACATCAATCAATAATCATCTTGAATCAAATATTCATCTTTGCACTACAGGCCAAAAATATTCATCAGTCGGTCATGTTTATCTCAACACCTGTACATCTTTGCACTACGGGCCAAAGATATTCATAAGAAAATCAACCATCTTTGCACTACAGGCCAAAGATATTTAGTAATACCATCATTTAGGACTAAGGATGATGAAAAATATTTTAAAGAAAACGAATCCAGTGAAACAAAAGAACAAATATTAAGGATTCGTATTTCAAACAATCCAAGTTCAAAAATACTTCATAATAACCGTAGTGAAGTAAAATTTAAGAATGATCAAAACATGGATACAATCAAAGCTAATATCCATAATAGATATTTTGGACAAAAAAATGAAAATTTAATTTTTCTGTGAATAGTGCCGTATTCGTGAATAGTGTCGTATACGTGAATAGTGCCGTATACGTAAATAGTAACCCCAACACTAAAAGACAAGAACTTCACAAGAAAAATCTTACCAATATTCCGGCATAATGATATTAGAAGAAATAATATCATTTTAAAAAAATATCCCCCTACCTCGAAAAGAATAAGACTTACAATGGAATATCGATATATATTACTTGAAGAAACTTGCACCGTATAGCAACACCCAAAGTATCAAAATACTCACAAGAATACGCTCGATAATATAGAGAAAGAAAACTTCAATTTTTGGTGTGATTTTCAATTCTAACCTAAGCACCTTATTTTTAGGAAAATGCTTAGAACACCAAAGTAGAAAATTTAATAAAATATTAATATTTATTAAATAATCATACGCACCATTTGAATTCTCATTTCAGCACATTTACCATAGCCCACCAACTCACAAAACTTACAAAAAAAGTTTTTCTTAAAAAAAATAATTAAAACTTCCAAAAATCAATTATTTCGGAACTTCAGAACTTCAATAATTCATAATAAATATCCCTTTTATCATAAAAATTCAAACCTTATGTCTTTTCCATAGGAAATTTCATTCTCTACATCTTTGTAAGTTTAAGTTTTTCCAAATTCCAAACAGAAATTGACTGAAATCCACAAACGGGCGATTTTATAGGCTTTAATCAAATTTCAGTCAAGAAATGGGGTCCACCAATATGTTTAACATGTTTTAAATATTTTTAGAAACAAAAATACTCCTCCTCATATACTCATATATCCCACATTCATTGTAAAAATATCACCATTATTATATTATTAAAATATAATAATATATTTAAATGAATTATTTTATCAGAAATGATAAAATATCAATTTTTCAACAATTGTCACTTTAAAATTTTCTCCATCTATATCCACATAAAATAAATATTTTCCTTATCATATAAATCAATAATTAATTATTCAGAAATAATATTACAGAATAACAATACAGAATAACCGTAGTTCCGCTCCTGAAAGAGGGGGGCTTTCCAATAAGGATTTTTCCTTACTGGCGCGCAATTAGGTGACCAAACCTTTCCTTAGACGAAACTTTCTAGACATTGCCAATAATGTTATCTTACGTAAGAATCAATAATCGGTGCAATACCGTGTGCTACTGTGTTTTAATCACTGGGTATTCCAACAGTATTAACGGTAACAACTACGCCGTTATTTATAAACAACTTATACTTATCATTTTCTTCATCTAATCGCTTTCCGTTATGGGGCCACACAAGGTTGCGCCATCGTACGAATATTCTCCGACAGTAAGAATATTCCACGACCAACCAAATATTCCCCGACAACAATGAATATTTTATAACCACTTGCTTATTTGAAATATTTGCTCATTTTTCCCATAACTAACCACAATAATCAAATCAACCCTTACTATTTCAAAATAATAAATATAGGAAATTTAATTTCATTTATAATAAGTTGGGGTCTTACAGTATATGCGAAGTACCGCATACATGGTGAAATTCTTTTGTTATTCCATTCTTTATTATTATGTTGGAATAACCTGTCTATGTGAAGTACCGCATACATGGTGAAATTCTTCTGTTATTCCATTCTTTATTATTTTGTTTGAATATCCTGTAGGTGCGTTTTACGGAAGACCTGGTTCCATTATTTATTATTCTGTTGGAATATCCTGTTGGTGTGTTTTACACAAAACCTGGTTCTATTATTTATTATTCTGTTGGAATAACCTGTCTGTGCGGTCTATCCCATGCATGGTGAATTTTTCTGCTATTTATTCTTTAATATTCTATTGGAATAACCTGTCTGTGCGGTGTATCGCATGCATGGTGAATTCTTCTGTTATTCCATTCTTTATTATTCTGTTGGAATATCCTGTCGGTGCGTTTTACGCATGACCTAGTTCCATTATTTATTATTCTATTGGAATAACATGTCTGTGCGGTCTATCGCATGCATGGTGAATTCTTCTGTTATTCCATTCTTTATTATTCTGTTGGAATAACCTGTCTTTGTGGATTACCACATGCATGGTGAATGATCCTTCGTATTCATTCCTTATTAAATTGTGGAAATGATCTGTCTACGTGGATTACCGCATGCCTGGTGAAAATCCATTTGCAGTTTCATATATTCTATGATACTCATTTGGTTAAAGTTTTGACTTCTATACTCCATGAAATTAGTGGAATATCCTTGATATTTTGTGCTTCATCTAGTATCTTTTCATGGAAATATTCTTCAGAGCAATCTTGAATTTTACTCTACAAAGAAGTATCATGTTGACAATTTGGACGTAATTGATTTTAGGATAAATTAACTTATAAATCTTTAAAATTTATTCTTGAACTTGTTTTATTGAATTATTATGTCATTGTCATCATCCTCATGCTTATATTGTGATGAAAGTCATCTTTGGCTTACGTGCATAGATGGAATTGGTATGATTATGACCAGGGATTATTCGGTATAATCATGACCTGTAATGTAATAAATGATGTGGTAAAAGTCCTCAGTGGCTTGTAGTGCATTGATGAACAGTTTTTGGTATGATTATGACCAGGGATTATTTGGTATAGTCATAACCATTGATGATTTAATGAATATCCTTAGCTCGTAGTGCAGGGATGACTCGATGATGCAGTTTATTTATTAAGCTGAGTCTCAGCGATAAAAATTGATGAAAACATTTTAAATCATAGAAGATAGTAGATATCATGTTCTACTTGACTCTTCTAATGGATTTCTTATTCTGCTGCAGTTAAACTTGATATCTATTGTATTTTATTAGTTTTACATTGTTGAAGACTAATGATAATTTATTCTACATTATCTTAGTCATAATATTTCTTACTGGGCTAGTTGAGCTCACCCTTTCTTTCACTGTTCTCTTCAGTAAATGAGAACGTAGTCGGGACTAGTCAAGGAACGGAGTGACGGTCCAGATGGTAGCATTAGTAGTCCTCACTATTCTGTTAAATAGTGTGACAATAAATGTAATGAGGACTCCATTGAGTGTGGATATTGTCTGGATGATAATATTCTTATTAAAACTCTCATTTATGTTACGTCAGTATTTTACACATTTGTTGTATAATTAAGTTGTATTTGAATTTATGTACCATGTATCTGGCGACTCAAGATGGGTGATGTATACCTGTTTTGGGGGCGTCACAGTTGGTATCAAAGCTTAGGGATATGATCCCTGGTTGAGATGTGAGACAAGAACTAGGAGGGGAGAGAGGGGGAATTTGTAAGACCCCGGATTTTATGAAATAAAAGTATTCAATTTTTCTTATAATTATTATTTAATAAATGGTTAAATTGATAAAAGTTTAAAGTTAAGGGTGATATATGTAAAATTTTCAAAATACGCAAGTGGTTATAAAATACTCATTTCTGTCGGGGAGTATTCGTTTGGTCGTGGAATATTCTTGTTGTTGAGGAATATTCGTACAACGGTGCAGTCATTTGTGGGCCCCATAATAGAATAATTGTCGGATGAAGAAAACGACAAGTTTGAGTTTTTATAAATAACAACGTAGTTGTTACCATTAACACTGTTGGAATACCCGATGGTTAAAATACGATGTCTGCGCATGGTTACGACAAGACGTGGTTACTTGCATTATTTACGATTTCAATTATTGATTCTTACGTGAAAGGCACTACTCAATAACTTTTACGGTAATTCTTTGCTCAATATTTTATTTTATTGATTCAATAATCATTTGTGTTGATACTTTATATTATTGTTGTTTCAATAATTGTCAACGCATAGTATTTCCCATTATCGGATCAATAATTCATATTATTTGAATAATATTATTAGATAGCATTATTGGCAATGTCTAGAAAGTTACATCGAGGAGAGGTTTGGTCACCTAATTGCGCGCCAATGAAGGATAAATCCTTATTGGAAAGCCCCTCTTTCCGAGGACTACTTTGGTTGTCATAATTGTGATTACAGTAATATTATTTGTGAATAATTAATTATTGATTTATATGATAAGAAAATATTTATTTGATGCGGATATAAATGATGGATTTATTTATGTGGTTATAAATGAAGAAATTAATGTTGAGGTGTTTTATCAGTATTTTTGTCGGAATAGAAGTATTAAAAATCAAATCAGTGTTTTTGCGATATATTGCGTGAGTTATAATTTTTAATCCGACCGTTGGATCGTTGTGATTTTTGAATATGTTATACATATATAAGTTGAGTATATTTTCACAAATTTTTAACCGTTAAAAATGAACGTATAAATTGTTATAAACTTTAAGAGGTGACTGGTTCAAAAATTATTAAAGTTTCGGAATTTATCATTTTGGTGAAAAATTCTAGAATGCGTGGGCCCCACCTATGGTTGGTGAAGAAATGTGCTGAAATTATAATTCAAATGTGGTGGGTGGCAATAGTAGCAGGTCAAGCCATCAGGTAGCAGGTCAAATCTGCTTCAGCGTGCTAACATTTTCTTATAAATAGAGGGCTAAGTTAGAATTGAAAATCACACCAGAAACATAAGCTTTCTCTCTTTCTCTCTCTATATTATCGAGCGTATTTTGTGAGTATTTAGATACTTTGAGAGTTGCTATTCAGTGCAAGGTTCCTTCGGCTTTACATTCCGATCAGAAATACTGCTCTTTCGAGGTAAGGGATTGTAAAGGATTTTAAGGGTTATTATGTTTTTCAGTTTCGTAATTTTTCCGAACCCTCAAAAATTCTGGAAAAATTTGAAATGATATTTTGATGAGTTTTCTTGATTGTGTCCAAAAATGACGATTTTTGGATGGATAGATCAGGAGTTATGGATTTTATGAGAAAAGACTATTTTAAAAGTAAACCCTTATAACTCCTTATGGTTAACTCCAAAATTGATGAAATTTTTATTGGGAGTACATCTATATAATATTAGTATACCCTGTAAATTTCGGAAATTTTTGGATAAAAATACAATATATGATAAATATCTAAATATTCGACAGTTTTGGCCATATGAAAAATAGTAAATGAATTTTAAAAATTCCGAGAAAAATATATGTTCAATATAGGACTATATTCTGCTAAATCCCAGAAAAAAAAATTTGTTTGTACTGATTTGGTATTTTTCATGAAAATTTTCTAGTTATGAGTAAATGAATTAAATATGTTATGTGAAGTAACAAAATTAGAAAATAGGATTTTATGGTTTGAGAATCCTATATGAGGTATATGCAGATTTGTGATGAGGGTTTTGGTTATTGGTGATGAAATTTTATGATTTTGGCATTTTAGGATGACTAAATGCATTAATTGGTAAAGTGTAAACAATTAAAATAAATTATTTATAAGTTTAAGAAATGATTAAAATATTGTGGTAATATTAATAATATTAGATTATGAGATTATTAAGTGATTTATAACATTTGAATTAAGGTGTTATGAAATCATTGATTCATGAATATTACTCTTGAAATTAAATGCAGTTGTTGATCGTATTGTTTTTATTATCATATATAACATTTTTATAATCCCGGTGATGATATTTCTCTTTGACTTAAGTGTAAAGATGGGTAGATTATTGGTATGATCGTGACAATGGGTTCTCTTTGGCCAGTAGTGCAAAGTTGAATTGTTGACTAGTATGATCATAACCATTGAATTTATAATTGAATATCTTTAGTTTAAGTGCAAAGGTGAATTGATCAACATGGTTATAATTATTGTTTATATAAATTCTGAAATGATTATGTATTTCTTTGAGATATTACTATCTTTGGCCTGTAGTGAAAAGATGAATTATTGATGAATATCATTGGCCCGTAGTGCAGAGATGATATGTTGTTGAATATCTTTGGCATGTAGTGCAAAGATGAACTGTTAATGAATATCCTTGGCCCGTACTGCAAAGATGAACTTATTAGTATGATTATGAATAGGAACTGTGATTTGGTATAACCATGATCTTTGATGTTTCAGGTAAAGACATGTGATGAAAAATATCTTCGTCTTGGATGAGAAGAGAAAATTAGAACTACAATTATGATTATGAGTTATTCACATGACCGTGAGCAGGATCTCGATGATTAATGTTACGGGGTTAAAAGCATTGTTGGTGGAATTTTAACATGGAAGATAATAGACTTTATTGTCTATTTGACTCTTCTAATGGATTGTTCATTCACGCAACTATGGTTGAAAAGTTTTATCATCTACCATATGTTCTAAATCTACGATTTATTATCTTGATGAAGGCTATTGATAATTTAATTATCTTAATATTCTTTCTTGAGCTAGTTGTGCTCACCCTTTTGCTTCACAATTCCTTTCGTAATAAGAGTGTAGGGTGGGTTGGCCGGGATAACAGGGGAATAGTGTGGTGGTCCGAGATCATCAAAGTTTCTCAACACATTATAAAATCAGCGGCATGACATACAATATATAATTGTATTGAGGACTTAAGATGTGTGTGTGTATTATATTATCGTCACTTAATAATTGATTTTGGTGAACAACAATAGGGTGAGGTGAACCCAACTTTGGAAGGGTGTTTTGCCACTATCATACAAGATGTCTAATGACATACAATATCGTGTTATCGTAAGACAGGGTTGTGCACATCCACTTGATGAGTATATCTACGAGCACTACCTATATGATCTTGGAGTTTGGTTGAAATGTAATTCTCAATTGCAGACAGTGGAGATAGTTATATCTCAAGAGAAGACTCACAATTGGAAAGAACATGATAGTAATTTTCTCATTTTTCTTTGGGGTCTATTTGGTCAACCAAGGATAATTTTGTGGGCATATGATATCTATCATAACCTAGACGCATGGTCTCCCATGTACGAAGGTTTCCTTGAGCACTTTCCAAAGATTTTAATTTCTAAAATAGTTTTTGACTGTACCTTTATGTAAGGTGCCATTGTAACGTGCTATCCAAGTTGGTGTCAAGAGTCACAGTTGGTATATATATTTGTATCAAAACTCACAATATATGTGTTGTTGTATTTTGCACGACAATTGTAGTAATAAAGTTGTGGTTGTTTTCTGTACTATGTATTTGGCGACTCAGAATAGGTTGGATGGATTGGACCTATTTTGGGGGCGTCATAGTATTCCTTCGCTAGTATGACCTACCTAAGTTTATTTGGTATTTAATTGGTTGGTCAGAGTATAGGGATAATATGTGATATGTTAATTAACCCTTGTTTTGTGGCAGTATTTGAAAATGGCATCCGAGAATGTTGAGAACGTCAATGGAGCACAAGAGACCGTTGAGTCTCCACAGATCAATAATTAGGGCAATGTGCATCAGGAAGGCGACAATCCTCATGCAAACAACAACACTGACAAAATGATGAATGATGGAATGTTTAGAGGCTTTCTACAATTCATGCAGCATCAGGCAAGAGAGACTCCTGTCCGAAATGCAGGTGGAAACACTGGCAACTCTCGGATGGTCACAGCTAAGCAGTTCAAGGAACTAGGACCACCGGAGTTTTTTGGAGAGCCAAAACCACTTAAGGCGAAGACGTGGATAAAGCAGATCTGCAAGATATTTGATGTCTTAGGATGCTCTGAGGATAAAAAGGTTCCCTTTGCCACTTTCATGTTGCGTGCAAAGGCAGATTACTGGTGGGAATCTGTAAAACGTACTCAACCTGCCGCACTGAAGATGACTTGGGAGAAGTTACAAGAATTGTTCAACGACAAGTACTTTCCCGAAAGTATTCGTCACATGAAAGAGGTAGAGTTCATCAAGCTGGAGCAAAACAACATGACAGTGTAGCAGTATGAAGCCAAGTTTTCCGAGTTGTCCCAGTTTGCGTCCCATTTGGTTGATAATGAGGAGAGAATGACGCAAATGTTTCTAAGAGGTTTGAAACCCGAGATACGTCAATATCTTATCTCTCATAAACTGTGTTTGTATTTAGATATTGTTAATAGGGCTCAATTATTGGAGCGCGATAATGAGTCAACCCAACCAAAAGAGAGCAGCCGGCAAAATGATAATACCAGTGATAATAGTCATCGAAGCGGTGACAATAAGCGTGGAGGGAATCAACAGGCCAGATATGGTAACCACTTCGGTGGTAATCATGGACAAAACAATAAGAATGGACATTTTAAGAAGAGGAGATTCAACAATGATGGAAAGGCGTCAGCACCAGCACCCGTGGTTAAGGAAGGAGAACGACCACCTATCATATGCTTCAAATGCGGAGGGGAAGGACACATCAGTCCAAACTGCGCGATGTCGTCCAAAGCATGTTATAATTATGGAAGAGAAGGTCACCTAGCCCAATTTTTTCAGTCACCAAAGACAAGTTCAGCTAGGATGGAGGCACCAAAGGACATCCCAGAAAAGTCAAAGCCAGTAGTGCAAAGGAGAGCGTTTGTCGTGACCTCCCAGAAAGCAAGGAACCGGAACGAGGTCATCACGGGTAAGCTTATCATAAACTCTAGCAAAGTATATACCTTATTTGATACTGGTTCTACCCATTCTTTCATTTCTCCTACTTGCGCTCAACGTTTAAATTTGACTCCGGAGAAATTAGACTTTGATTTATCTGTTGAAACTCCGTTGGGAGAAACCTTCATTACATCTACTATTTATAAGTCTTGTTTGGTTCAAATCGGTACCCTCACATTACCTGTCGATCTTATTTCATTGAAAATACTTGCATTTGACGTAATTCTAGGGATTGATTGGTTAACTACTCATCATGCAAAAATTGATTGTTTTCGTAAGGTTGTTAACTTTCATATTCCTAACCAACCTATTATGCGAATTCAAGCAACCAACCCATTAAAATCAATCACTGTCATCTCAAGCCATAAAGCTATTCATTTATTGAAAAACGGATGTCAAGCTTTCTTAGCTCATGTCACAGATTTAAACAAAAATACGTCAGTTTTGAATGATATTTCTATTGTTAATGAATTTCCTGACGTATTCCCCGAAGAACTTCCTGGCCTACCCCCAGAGCGTGAAATTAAATTTTGTATCAACCTTGAACCTGGTACAAAACCTATTTCTAAATCCCCATATCGAATGGCTCCTATTGAACTTCAGGAATTAAAGCCCCAGCTGCAGGAATTGTTAGACATCGGTTTCATTCATCCTAGTATTTCTCCTTGGGGTGCTCCTATTCTATTCGTGAAGAAGAAAGATGGGAGTATGCGACTTTGTATTGATTATCGGGAGTTGAATCATGTCACCATCAAAAATAGGTACCCATTTCCACGTATTGATGACTGTTTGACCCGGTTCTGGTAGGCGCCAAATTTTTTCAAAGATTGATCTTCGTTTTGGATATCACCAATTGAAGATTAGAACAGATGACATTCCAAAGACGACTTTCGGAACTTCGATGCGGGGCATTATGAATTCCTAGTCATGTCTTTTGGATTGACAAATGCTCTTCTTTTGCCTTCATGGATATGATGAACCGAGTATTCAGGAATATTTGGATCACTTTGTCGTCGTCTTTATTGATGACATCCTTATTTATTCAAAAGCCGTAAAGATCATGAGAAACACTTGAGGTTGATACTCCAAAAGCTTCGTGAATATAAGCTTTATGCCAAGTTAAATAAATTTGAGTTACGGCTTGAGGAAGTAGCATTCCTTTGTACGTAGTATCAAGTCATGGAATATCATTGACCCAAAGAAAGATTGAAGCTATTCTAAGTCGGGATCAACTTAAATCGATGGATAGAAATCGTAGCTTTCTCGGCTTAGTCATTTGGTTATTATCGGAGATTCAGTGAAGGGTTTTCTCAAATCGCTACTCCCTTAACTTTCGGTGACTCGGAAAGATACAAAATTCGGTTGGAACGAGGAATGTGAGAAGAGTTTTCAATAACTCAAGAGAAGACTCATTTCAGCACATGTTCTAACAATGCCATCTGGCTTAGAGGGATTTATCATCTACAGTGATGCTTCAGGCAAAGGGTTAGGATGTGTTCTCATGCAACATGGGAAAGTCATAGCCTATGCCTCTCGACAACTCAAAGAATGTGAGAGGAATTATCTTACTCATGATCTAGAGTTGGCAGCTGTTGTCTTCGCACTTAAAATTTAGAGGCATTACTTGTATGGGGAAAAAGTGGAGATCTTTACGGATCATAAAAGCCTCAAATATTTCTTCACTCAAAAGGAACTCAATATGCGACAGCGACGTTGGCTTGAACTGTTGAAAGATTATGATCATACCATCCAATACCATCTAGGAAAAGCAAACGTGGTAGTAGCGTTGAGTAGAAAGATCATATCTTGAATGCAGTGTGTGATATTGTCAACGCAAAGGCCCATTTTGTATAGCTTGCAAAGGATGGAGATAGAGATAAAGACTCTAGGGACCCACGTGATGATGGCAAATATACGAGTAGAACCGACTTTAATCGATAAAATTAAAGCTGCTCAAGCTCCAAGACTGGGAGCGGATGCGTATGAGGAAAAAGTAACAAGAAGGTGCTATGCCGAAGCAAGAATTGATGAAGAAGGAATACTTCGAGTCAACTCCAGACTTTGTGTTCCTAACGACCCTGATTTAAAGTATAAAATCATGATGGAGGTGCACAACACACCGTTTGCAAATCCATCCTGGGAGTACCAAAATGTATTATGATCTTCGACATACATTTTGGTGGGGAAATATGAAGAGAGAGATAGCGCAGTTTATCTCAAGGTGTTTAACTTGTCAACGAGTCAAGGCAGAGCATCAAATACTAAAAGGTCCATTACAACCACTTGAAATTCCAGAATGAAAGTGGGAGTACATTACCATAGATTTCGTTACTGGTCTTCCCAAGGTTTCTCAAGGCATAGATGCAATTTGGGTCATTGTTGATAGATTAACCAAGTCTTCTCATTTCTTACCTATACGAGAAACATATACACTTGAACGTCTTGCTCGTATGTACATAAACGAGGTTGTAAGATTGCACGGTATGCCAGTATCCATAGTTTCTGATCGAGACCCAAGATTCACTTCACGATTTTGGGTTAGTTTGCAAAAAGCTATGGGCACGGATTTACGATTTAGTTTGGCATATCATCCTCAGATGGACGGACAATCAGAGAGGACTATTCAAACTCTTGAAGATTTATTAAGACTCTGTGTCCTTGACTTCAAGGGAAGTTGGGACAAGTTCTTACCATTGGTGGAGTTTTCCTACAACAACAGTTATCAAGCAAGTATTGTCATGGCTCCATTCGAAGCGTTGTATGGAAGAAAGTGTCGTTCTCTAGTATGCTGGGATGAGATGGGTGAAGCAACGTTGTTGGGACTGGAGTTAGTATGTATGACTACGAAAAAGATTCAAACGATCCGGCAATGTATAAAAACCTCACAAGATCGATAAAAGAGTTATGCTAATCTTCATCGAAAGGACGTGGAATTCAATATTGGAGATCATGTGTTGTTACGTGTTGCTCCATGGAAAGGAGTTACGAGATTTGGAAAGAGAGGAAAGCTCAATCCTCGATTTATTGGCCCATTTTTAATCCTCGGTCGAGTAGGGACTGCAGCCTATAGACTCGCTTTACCGCCAAGTATGTCTCATGTTCATAACGTTTTTCATATATCCATGTTACGTAAATATGTGAAAGACCCAAACTACATTATTGAGTTAGAACCGAACGAAATAGCGGAAGATTTAACGTATGAAGAGGTTTCTATTAAAAATCTTGGATAAGAAGGAACATATTCTACGCTCCAAGATTATACCTCAAGTCAAAGTTTTGTGGAGGAACCACGATGTTGAGGAAATGACCTGGGAGTTAGAATATGAAATGAAATTATGGTATCCTTACCTCTTCGATATACCAGGTACGTACCCTATATCGAGGGTGAAATTTTATAAGAATGGGAGATTGTAAGACCCCAACTTTTATGAATAAAGATAATTTTTCTATAAATATCATTCTTGAATATTATGGAATAAATTTGATATAATGTTATAGTTGTGAGTATTATTTATAAATTTTGCAAAGTATGCAAGTTGTTATATAATATTCGATTGGTCGGGGAATATTCATTTTAACAGGGAATATTCATACGACGGCACAATCATTGGTGGACCCCACAACGGAATTATTGTCGAATTGAGAAAACGACAAAAATATTTTATGAAAATAACGGCGGAAGTTTTACCATTAACTGTTGAAACACCCGGTGTTAAAATTACAGTGATACGCATGGTTGCATAGTAGCACACGATATTGATTATTGATGCTTACGTGAAAAGTTACTCAGTTTTGTTCAATTATTGCTACAGTAATTGTTGCATAGTATCTCACATTATTTGATTCAATTATTGTCAATATTTTATATATTATTAAATCAATAATTGAGACGACAAAGTTGTTAATATTATTATTTGCAATATTAACGATGTCTAGAAGTTCTGTCAAGGAGAGGTTTGGTCACCTAATTGTGCGCCAATAGGTTGAAATCCTTATTGGAAAGCCCCCTCTTTCCTGGGAACGACCTGGTCGATTAATATTGCGAATTATAATAATGATGATAAATGTTGTTTAAAATATTGAAGGGATTTTTTTTATGAAATCTTTGATGTAAATTTTGCTTATTATATGAACCTCCATTTACCTATTTTTTTAAATAATCGGTAGAAAGTTATTCAGTATATATATATGTATGTATATATATAATCTGTATATATATATATATATATATATAAATGTGCAGGTGTGTGCATGTGACTATATGTTGCGTGTGTGTGTGGGATAAGGAAATGGAAGGATTAAATTAATTGTGGTGGGAGATTTTAATATATATATATATATATATATAACATGTGCAGATAAGAAAAAGGAGACAAAAGTGATGAAAAGTGGTGGGTGAAGAATGATGGTATTGATATGTAATTATATATATATATATATATGTTTTTTAGGTTTTAGTTTTACATGTAATTCTTTTCATCCATGATTATTAGTAGACAGTCCGTGAAATTTGTTCATGTTGCGTCCGTGATAATTCCTCACAGTGCCCCTTCAATTCTCCTATAAATAGGATGCTTAGTTAGAATAGAAATCACACCAGAAATTAAAAAAAATCTCTTCTATAATCTTGAGCGTATTTCTTTAGAGTTTTAAGAAGCTTTGAGCGTAGTACAAGTTTTCTTAAAGAATATCCTCGCCTACCAATTAATACTCTTCTTTTACGATGAAAGGGTATTATTATTTTACATATTCATGAAGAGAACTTACATTATTCCAGGTCTTTATTATTCATTGGAATAACTTTGTATCTGCCAAGTTACCCTATACTTGGTAAAATTCTTACATTATTCCATTATTTATTATTACATTGGAATAACTTTTATACATCTGAATCTGCATACATGGTGAAATTACATTGTTATTCCATTCTTTATTATTACATTTGGAATATCATGTATGCATGCGTTTCTGCCAGGCACAGTTCCGTCTTTATTATTACATTTGGAATATCACATGCATGCATTTTACACCGGACCTGGTTCCGTCCTTATTATTCTATTGGAACATCCTGTCGGTGCGAATTTCGCCTGACCTGGTTCCATTAGTTATTATTCTGTTAGAATAATCTGTCTATGCGAAGTACCACATGCATGGTGATTTCTTTTGTTATTCCATTCTTTATTATACTCAGTTGGTTAAAGTTTTGACTTCTATACTCCATAAAATTAGTGGAATATCCTTGATATTTGCGCTTCATCCAGTATCTTTTCATGAAAATATTCTTCTGAGCATTCTTGAATTTTACTCTACAAAGAAATATCATGTTGACAATTTGGACGTTATTAGTTCCTGAATAAATTAATTCTTGAATTTGTTTTATTGAATTCTTATATCATTGTCATCATCCTCATGTTTATATTTTTTGAAAGTCATCTGTGGCCTGTAGTGCATAGATGGACTTGGTATGATTATGACCAGGGATTATTCGGTGTAATCATGACCGTAATGTTACAAATGATGTTGTGACGCCCCAAAATAGGTATACATCACCTATTCTGAGTCGCCAAATACATGGTACAAAATACAAATACAATCTTTAATATACAACAAGAAAGCTGTGAGTTTTAATACAAATATTGTCTTCTAGATAATATCCACTCTCAAAATAAATCCTTATTACATTTATTGTCACACTATTTAACAAAATAGGGAGGACTACTAATACTATCATCTAGACCGCCACTCCGTTCCCCGACTAGTCCCGGCTACGTTCTCATTTCCTGAAGAGAACAGTGAAAGAAAGGGTGAGCTCAACTAGCCCAGTAAGAAATATTATGACTAAGATAATGCGAATAATAAATTATCATTAGTCTTCAACAATCATTAAACCGATAAAATACAATAGACATCAAGTTTAAGCTGCAAAATAAACATGCAATCCTTGAAAGAGTCAAGTAGAGAATAAAATCTACTATCTTTTATGATTTAAAAGGTTTTTCATCATTTTATCATTTGGAACTCGACAATAAATAATCAACATCATCCTGCGCACTACTGACCAAGGATATTCATAAGTATCACGACCACAAATTATCCATGCACTACGGGCCAAGGATATTCGTGTATTCATCAATGGTCATGATCATGCCAACAATCGTCCATCAATGCACTACGGGCTAATGAGGACTTTTACCACATCATTTGTAACATTACGGTCCATGATTATACCGATTAATCCTCGTCATAATCATATCAAGTCCATCTATCCACTACAGGCCCACGAGATGACTTTCAACATAATATAAACATGAGGATGATGACAATGATATAAGAATTCAATAAAACAAGTTCAAGAATTAATTTATCCAGGAACTAATAACGTCCAAATTGTCAACATGATACTTCTTTGTAGAGTAAAATTCAAGAATGCTCAGAAGAATATTTTCATGAAAAGATACTAGATGAAGCGCAAATATCATAGATATTCCACTAATTTCATGGAGTATAGAAGTCAAAACTTTAACCAACAGAGTATAATAAAGAATGGAATAACAAAAGAAATCACCAGGCATGCGATAGACCACACGCATACGGGTTATTCCAACGTAATAATAAATAATATAACCGGTCAAATCACGTGTAACGCACAGACGGTGATATTCCAATGAGAATGATAAATAACGGAACCAGGTCATGCGTAAATGCATAGACAGGATATTCCAACAGAATAATAAAGAATGGAATAACAACAGAATTTCACCATGTATGCGGTACTTCGCATAGATAGGTTATTCTAGCAGAATAATAAATAATGGAATAACAGAAGAATTTCACCAAGTATAGGGTGAGATCACAGATATCAAAGTTATTCCAATGAATAATAAAGAATGGAATAATGTAAGTTCTCTTCATAAATATGAAAAAATAATACCCCTTACTAATACAACAAATAATATCCCTTACCTTTGAAAGAAGAGTACTCCATTTGGTAGGGCGAGGATATACTCGAAGAAAACTTGCAGACTACGCTCAAAGCTTTCTTAAACTCCAAAGAAATACGCCAAGATTATAGAAGAAGAATTCTCTATAGTTTCTCTCTAGAGTTTGAAGAATTAAGTAAGAAATAATGAAGGAATGAGCTTCTATTTATAGAAGAATGGACTGCATAGTAACTAATTCATCAACGGTCCAGATTGATTTACTTTTAATCGGACAGTCCAGATTTAAAGCAAAATCTTTTAAATAAAATATAATATATTCTATTTATAATCAAATAAAACGAATAACTTTATAAAAGTATTACATTTTATATAAAAAGATTTTACTATGCAAAATACTATGCATGAGACACTATACAACACTATGCATAATAAAATATAATATATTCTATTTATAGAATAACTTTATAAAAGTATTCATTTTATATAAAAAGATTTTACTATGCAAAACACTATACATGATAGAATATAATATATTCTATTTATAGTATAACTTTATAAAAGTATTACATTTTTTATATAAAAGCTTTTACGCTTTTATTACATTAATAATATCAATAAAACAAAACCGGTGACTTATCACGTAAGCATCAATAATCAATATCGTGTTACTACTATGCAACCACGCATATTCTTGTATTTTTAACAATTTAAGTGTTTCAACAAGATAACGGTAAAACTTCCGCCGTTATTTTTATAAAAATATTTTTTTCGTTTTCTCAATCCGACAATAATTCCGTTGTGGGGTCTACCAATGATTGTTCCGTCGTACGAATATTTCCCGACACAAAGAATATTCCCCGACCAATCGAATATAATATAACAACTTGCATACTTTGCAAAATTTATAAATATTACCCACAACTATAACATTATATTAAATCCACACCATAATATTCAAAAAAAAATTCGAGAAATTTAAATCTTTATTCGTAAAATTTGGGATTTTACAGATGTGGTAAAAGTCCTCATTGGCCCGTAGTGCATTGATGGACAGTTGTTGGCATGATCATTACCATTGATGAATACACGAATATCCTTGGCCCGTAGTGCATGGATAATTTGTGGTCATGATACTAATGAATATCCTTCGCCGTAGTGCAGGGATGATGTGGATTAATTATTAAGCTGAGTCCCAGCGATAAAAGTGATGAAAAAACCTTTTAAATCATAAAAGATAGTAGATTTTATTCTCTACTTGACTCTTTTAATGGATTGCTTGTTCCGCTGCAGTTAAACTTGATGTCTATTATATTTTATCAGTTTAACATTGTTGAAGACTAATGATAATTTATTCGCATTATCTTAGTCATAATATTTCTTCTTGGGCTAGTTGAGCTCACCCTTTCTTTCACTTTTTCTCTTGAAATGAGAACGTAGCCGGGACTAGTCGGGGAACGGAGTGACGGTCCAGATGATAGTATTAGTAGTCCTCCCTATTCTGTTAAATAGTGTGACAATAAATGTAATAAGGACTTATTTTGAGAGTGGATATTATCTAGAAGACAATATTTGTATTAAAACTCACAGCTCTTGTTGTATATTTAAGATTGTATTTGTATTATGTACCATGTATTTGGCGACTCAGAATAGGTGATGTATACCTATTTTGGGGGCGTCACAGTCAAGCTTTCTTAACCCATGTCACGGATTTAAATAAAGATACGTCAGATTTGAATGATATTTCTATTGTTAATAAATTTCCTGACGTATTCCCTGAAGAACTTCTTAGCCTACCCCCAGAGCGTGAAATTGAATTTTGTATCGACCTTGAATCTGGTACAAAACCCATTTCCAAAGCCCCATATCGAATGGCTCCTATTGAACTTCAGGAATTAAAGCCCCAACTGCAGGAATTGTTAGACATCGGTTTCATTCGTCCTAGTACTTCTCCTTGGGGTGCTCCTGTTCTATTCGCGAAGAAGAAAGATGGGAGTATGCAACTTTATATTGATTATCGGGAGTTGAATCATGTCACCATCAAAAATAGGTACCCATTTCCACGTATTGATGACCTGTTTGACCAATTGCAAGGTGCCAAATTTTTTTCAAAGATTGATCTTCATTCCAGATATCACCAATTGAAGATTAGAACCGATGACATTCCAAAGACAACTTTCAAAACTCGGTACGGGCATTAAGAATTCCTAGTCATGTCTTATGGATTGACAAATGCTCCTGCTGCTTTCATGGATATGATGAACCGAGTATTTATGGAATATTTGGATCACTTTGTGGTCGTCTTTATTGATGACATCCTTATTTATTCCAAAAGCCGTGAAGATCATGAGCAACACTTGAGGCTGATACTCCAAAAGCTTCGTGAATATAAGCTTTATGCCATGTTGAAGAAATTTGAGTTCTGGCTTGAGGAAGTAGCATTCCTTTGGCACGTAGTATCAAGTCATGGAATATCTGTTGACCCAGCAAAGATTGAAGCAATTCAAAGCTGGGAGCAACCAAAGTCAGTGATTGAAGTTCGTAACTTTCTCGGCTTAGCTGGTTATTATCGGAGATTTGTGGAAGGATTTTTTCGAATCGCTACTCCATTAACTCAACTGACTCAAAAAGATACAAAGTTCGGTTGGAGCGAGGAATTTGAGAAGAGTTTTCAAGAACTCAAGAGAAGACTCATTTCAGCACCTGTTCTGACAATACCATCTGGTTCGGAGGGATTTGTCATCTACATTGATGCTTCAGGCAAAGGGTTAGGATGTGTTCTCATGCAACATGAGAAAGTCATAGCCTATGCCTCGCGACAACTTAATGAATATGAGAGGAATTATCCTACTCATGACCTAGAGTTGGCAGCAGTCGTTTTTGCGCTTAAGATTTGGAGGCATTACATGTATGGAGAGAAGGTGGAGATCTATACGAATCATAAAACATCCTGGAAAAGTGAACGTAGCAGCTAACGCATTGAATAGAAGATCATATGCAGGCACGAGTGCAATATTGTCAATGCAAAGGCCCATTTTGTATGACTTGGAAAGGATGGAAATAGAGTTAAAGACTCCAAGGACCCATGTGATGATGGCAAATATTCGAGTGGAACTGACTTTAATCAATAAAGTTAAAGCTACTCAAACTACAGACCTTGAGCTGATGAGTATGAGGAAGAAAGTACAAGAAGGTGCTATACCGGAAGCAAGAATCGATGAAGAAGGAATACTTCGAGTCAACTCCAGACTTTGTGTTCCTAACGACCCTGATTTAAAGTATAAAATCATGATGGAGGCACACAACACACCGTTTGCAATCCATCCTGGGAGTACCAAAATGTATTGTGATCTTTGACATACATTTTGGTGGAGCAATATGAAGAGAGAGATAGCGAGGTTTATCTCAAGGTGTCTAACTTGTCAACGAGTCAAGGCGGAGCATCAAGTGCCAAAAGGTCCATTGCAACCACTTGAAATTCCATAATGAAAGTGGGAGCACATTACCATGAGTTTCGTTACTGGTCTTCCCAAGGTTTCTCAAAGCACAGATGCGATTTGGGTCATTGTTGATAGATTGACCAAGTCTGCTCATTTCTTATCGATACGAGAAACTTATACACTTGAACGTCTTGCTAGTATATATATAAATGAGATTGTAAGATTGCATGGTATGCCAGTATCCATAGTTTCTGATCGAGACCCAAGATTCACTTCAAGATTTTGGGTTAGTTTGCAAAAAGTTATGGGCACAGATTTATGATCTAGCTCGGCATATCATCCTCAAATGAATGGGCAGTCGGAAAGGACTATTCAAACTCTTGAAGATTTATTAAGACTCTGTTTCCTTGACTTCAAGGGAAGTTGGGACAAGTTCTTACCATTGGTGGAGTTTTCCTACAACAACAGTTATCAAGCAAGTATTGGCATTGCTCCATTTGAGGCGTTGTATGGAAGAAAGTGTCGTTCTCCAGTATGTTGGGATGAGGTGGGTGAAGCAACGTTGTTGGGACCGGATTTGGTACGTATGACTACGGAAAAGATTCAAACGATCCGATAACATATAAAAACCTCACAAGATCGACAAAAGAGTTATGTTGATCTTCATCGAAAAGACGTGGAATTCAATATTGAAGATCATGTGTTGTTACGTGTTGCTCCATGGACAGGAGTTACGAGATTTGGAAAGAGAGGAAAGCTCAATCCTCGATTCATTGGCCCATTTATATTCCTCGAACGAGTAGGAACTGTGGCCTATAGACTCGCCTTACCGCCAAGTATGTCTTGTGTTCATAACGTTTTCCACATATCTATGTTACGTAAATACGTGAAAGACCCAAACCACATTATTGAATTAGAACCAGATGAGATAGAGGAAGATTTAACGTATGAAGAGTTACCTGTTAAAATCTTGGATAAGAAGGATCATATTCTACGCTCCAAGGTTATACCTCAAGTCAAAGTTTTGTGGAGAAACCACGATGTAGAAGAAATGACCTGGGAGTTAGAATCTAAGATGAAGTCAAGATATCCTCACCTCTTCGATATACTAGGTACGTACCCTAATTTCGAGGATGAAATTTCATAAGAAGGGGAGATTGTAAGACCCCGACTTTTATGAATAAAGAATAATTTTCTCGAAATATATTTTTGAATATTATGGTGTGGATTTGATATAATGTTATAGTTGTGGGTAATATTTACAAATTTTGCAAAGTAAGCAAGTGGTTATATAATATTCGATTAGTTAATGGGAATATTTGTTTTAATAGGGAATATTAAATGCGACGACAAAGACAATCATTGGTGGACCCCACAACGGAAGTATTGTCGTAAAATGACGAAATTATCTTTTTATAAAAATAACTATACCGAAGTGTTACCGTTAAAACTGCTGAACTACTTTCATTAGTAAAAAAATACGATGTCTGGCGTGGTTGCATAGTAGCACACTTTAGTATTGATTATTGATGCTTACGTGAGAAGTCACTCAGGTTATACTCAATTATTGCTACATAATTCTTTGCATCATATCTCTCATATTATTGATTCAATTATTGTCACAATATCATCTACATAATATGTTATATTATTAAATCAATAATTGAGACGACAAAGTTATTTATATTATTAAATTGTAATATTTACAATGTCTAGAAGTTCTGTCTAGAAGAGGTTTGGTCATCTAATTGCGCGCCAATAAGAAAAAATCCTTATCGGAAAGCCCCCTCTTTCCTGGGAACAACCTAGTTGTTAAATATTGTGAGTTATAATATTAATAATGAATAAGTTCGTATTAATTAAAGATGAATTTGATAGTTCCATTGTGTTGGGATTATTAGTGTTAGTGGAAATCGACATCTATTCTGATGATAATTGATGTCTGGGGGTTATATTGATAAATTGGGTAATTAATCGGATAAATGAGAAATTAATTGCTACTAATTCACATACTTATATAACTATTTGTTCACATGTGTGTACTATTGAATCACATTCATGTACTATTAGGGGAGTTGGTGCAAGATTGATAATACTTGCATGACTAAGTTAAAAATGGAGGTATAGATGGAGGTACTATACTGTAATTCATATTTTTACATGATTATAACTATTGATTAACAAGATTGAACTATTGATTCACATTATTTACTATTAGGGGAGGTGGTGCAAGTTTGATAATACTTACAGGACTAAATTAAAAATGAAAGAAAAGTTGGAGGTATTGTACTGTAATTGTGAGACCCCAGATTTTATCAATAAAGATTTAAATTTTGTTGAAATAATTTTTAATATTATGGTGTGAATTTGAGATAATATTATAGTTGTGGGTAGTATTTATAACAAAGTATGCAAGTGGTTATATTATATTCGATTGGTCGGGGAATATTCGGTTTAGCGAGGAATATTCGTATGGCTACTCAATCATTGGTGGACCCTATGAATGTAATTATTGTCGGATTGAGAAAACGACAAAAAATATTTTATTGAAATAACGGCGGAAGTTTTACACCGTGGATCTTTGTTGAACTACTTTCGGTAGTAAAAGTACGATGTCGTGTGGTTGCATAGTAGCACACGGTATTGATTATTGATGCTTATGTGAGAAGTCACTCGGTTTGATTCCATTATTGTTTATTAATAATATGAATTATTATAATGATAATGACGTTTTGTTTTATTCAGTATTATTAACGTAATAAAAGCGAAACATCTTTTATATAAAATGAAATACTTTATTAAAAGTTATTCTATAAATAGAATATATTATATTTTATTATGCATAGTGTTGCATAGTGTTTTGCATATAGTGTTGCATAGTGTTTGCATAGTAAAATGTTTTTATATAAATAGAATATATGATATTTTATTTAAAAGATTTTGCTTTAAATATGGACCGTCAGATTAAAGTAAATCAATCTGGACCGCTCATGGATTAATTACTATGCATTCTATTTTCCTATAAATAAAGCTCATTCCTTCATTATTTTCTTACGAATTCACTTTGAAACTCTAGAGAGAGAATTATAGAGAAGCTATAGAGAAAAAATCTATAGAGAGAAAGAAGAAGAAGAGTATTCGGTACTTCACTACTTTGATATCCGGTGTCTTTTACTGGAAATGAGAACATAAATTTGGGACGAGTCGGGAACGAGTAATGGTCCAGAGGATAGCATTAGTAGTCCTCACTATTCGTGAAATAATGTGATAATAGTTGTAATGAGGACTCCTTTTGAGTTTGTATAATATCTAGTAGACAATATTTGTATTCAAACTCACAGTTTATGTCGTATTGTACACGACAGTTATATTAGTAAATTGTATTTGAATTTATGTACCATGTAAGTGGCGACCCAAGATGGGTGACGTATACCTAATTTTGGGGGCGTCACAGTAATATTTCGAGCCACAAAACGTGCAATTATCGAAACTATATTTTCCTATAAATAGAAGCTCATTCTTCCTTCATTTCTCACCAACTCACTAAAGCTATAGAGCAATTATTATAGAGAGAAATTTTAGAGAGAAAGAAGAAGAGAAGTCTGCTACCTCCCTACTCCAGTATCCAGTTTCTTTTTAAGGTAAGGGGTATTATTTCTTTCGTATTCATGAAGAGAGCTATTGTTATTCCATTCCTTATTATTCTGTTGGAATAACCTGTATATGCGAATTACCGCATACATGGTGAAATTTTTTTGTTATTCCATTCTTTATTATAATGTTGGAATAACCTGTCTATACGAGGTACCGCATACATGGTGAAATTCTTCTGTTATTTCATTCTTTATTATTCTGTTGCAATATCCTATCGGTGCGTTTTACGCAAGACCTGGTTCCATTATTTATTATTCTGTTGGCATAACCTGTCTGTGCGGTCTATCGCACGCATGGTGAATTCTTCTGTTATTCCATTCTTTATTATTACATTGGAATATCACGTTTGCCGTCACGTTTTACGCATGACCTAGTTCCATTATTTATTATTCCGTTGGAATAACTTTTATCTGTCTTGGTCTATCGCATGCATGGTGAATTCTTCATTATTTCATTCTTTATTATTACTCGTTGAATAACTTTTTGTCATGTGGATTACCACATGCATGGTGAATGATCTTTCGTATTCATTCATTATTAAATTATGGAAATGATCATACTACGTGGATTACCGCATGGCGGTGAAAATCCATTTGCGGTTTCATATATTCTATATGATACTCATTTGGTTAAAGTTTTGGCTTCTATACTCCATGAAATTAGTGGAATATCCTTGATATTTGCGCTTCATCCAGTATCTTTTCATGGAAATATTTTTCAGAGCATTCTTGAATTTTACTCTACAAAGCAGTATTATGTTGACAATTTGGACGTAATTGATTTCAGGATAAATTAACTTATAAATCTTTAAAATTTATTCTTGAACTTGTTTTATTAAATTATTATGTCATTGTCATCATCCTCATTCTTATATTGTGATGAAAGTCATCTTTGGCTTACGTGCATAGATGGACTTGGTATGATTATGACCAGGGATTATTCGATATAATTATGACCTTGTAATGTAATAAATGATGTGGTAAAAGTCCTCAGTGGCTTGTAGTGCATTGGTGGACAGTTTTTGGTATGATTATGACCAGAGATTATTCGGTATAGTCATGACCATTGATAATTTAATGAATATCATTGGCCCGTAGTGCAGGGATGACTCGATGATGCAGTTTATTTATTAAGCTGAGTCTCAGCAATAAAAATTGATGAAAATATTTTAAATCATAGAAGATAGTAGATATCATGCTCTACTTGACTCTTCTAATGGATTGCTTATTCCGCTACAGTTAAACTTGATGTGTATTGTATTTTATCAGTTTAACATTGTTGAAGACTAATGATAATTTATTCTGCATTATCTTAGTCATAATATTTCTTACTGGGCTAGTTGAGCTCACCCTTTCTTTCACTGTTCTCTTCAGGAAATGAGAACGTAGCCGGGACTAGTCGGGGAACAGAGTGACGATCCAGATGATAGCATTAGTAGTCCTCACTATTCTGTTAAATAGTGTGACAATAAATGTAATGAGGACTCCATTGAGTGTGGATATTGTCTAGATGACAATATTCTTATTAAAACTCTCAGCTATGTTTTGTCGTATTTTACACGACTGTTGTATAATTAATTTTTGAATTTATGTACCATGTATCTGCCACTCAAGATGGGTGATGTATACCTGTTTTGGGGGCGTCACATAGAGAATATGGTAAGAAAAATTCCTAGCATTGACAATCATACCCTTGTAGACCCAAGCTTCCACGTGTACAAGTTCACCTCCAATTCCTTCACGTTCTCCTTGAATTCCACTGATTAGATTCCTTCTTTAGATCAATGCAAGTCACCCAAGTATTTAGCCTCTAGAGGTGATCCGCCAAGGAATAATATGTATTGAAGAAGTTGGGTGTTTGGCAAAATCCTAGTTTTCTCTCTCCAAAGAATATGTCAGTACTCTCCCAACTATTGGAAGTATGGCTGACTGTGTAACCCTACCCATAATAAGACTTCTCTTATTTATAGATATATGCAACCCTCCTAAACTATTTAGGAATATGGTTTTATTTAATTAAACTCGTTTAATTAAATTAAATTCTTAATCCAATTAGGAACTTATGAGAATACTTTTATTATTAAATTCCTAAACCATTTAGAAATTAAATAATAGTAGTAATAGTAATAATATGAATAAGACTCCTTTTATTAATTTATATTCAATATTTCCAACATATTAAATAATAAATATTAAGTTATTTAATTTATTCTATCACCATAGCATAAATTAAATATATACTTAACATATTATTACTGATATGTCATTTACATCTTAAATAAATATTTTTCTTTTGGCGGTGTGACCCTTTAGGTTCTCCATTTTAAACCAGTTATGAATAAATCAATTAGAACAATTCTAATCTTATTTAAATAAAGAAATTAAATAATTTAATTCATTTAAATAAATAATATTTATTCCACAATAAGGGTAAGCCCCCTTAGAGATCAACAACTTTTTATAGATAATATAAATTTCAATATTAATCATAAAAGAACACTGTACAATTCAATCCTTCTACCATATAATGTCTCAATCAAATATAATACATGGAATTACTGTCAAAACTTATTTTATTTGATTATATGTATTTCGATTCTCAAATGCACAACTCTAATTAATGCAAATTAGAAACACCTTTCTAATTTTATTCTGCTTTGGCCAAAGACTACTGAGTTGTCATTTGTCGAATCACATTGGATATTCTCTCCTTTTATTAGAAGTGGTGAATTATTAGTTGATCATTCATTATCTTAATGTAGAACTTATTATACCCAAGCATACCCTTTGATATATACCTTAAGGGTCTTAAAGAATATGTCAAAGTATAATTCATCATATATTAGATATTATGATGATCTCAAGCCCAAGGATCACTTGTACTACTATCACTTAAGGAATTCCTATTGACAGACAAGTAAAACTCCATTAAGTATTCCTTTAGTGAGCCACGTTCAGTGACCTTATTCTCCAATAAGCACCTACATACTTACTTTAGTGTCTCCACACAAATGATTATGAGATCAATCATCCTCTTCCTAAGAGCAAGCAACATATAAACCAATCTATCCGGATTCACTAATCTCTTTTTTAGTAATCCAATGATTAGGAGCGATTTTAGTTTGTAAGCTATCTAGAATTTAGATCTCATTAGCATGATCATCATCGTGATTCCAAAAGCATTGCTCAAAACTATGGGTTTATCACATTTAATATAACAACACCATGTAGATAAAGTAAAATGTCTTTAATAAATTATTTCTTTTTTTAATAAACTAAAAAGATTACAAAGTATATGCTACATCATATCAAATATGATTGGCTTGCATGCATACTACTTTCATTAGGTAGGTTTAATAATAATAAGTCTCTCCAATTGCACTAACTCTGAAATTTCAGGTTCACCCAAGTTCAATCTCCTATGTTTCTAGTGTTTCACCCCAGACATGGAAGATAAGGACTAGGATGATGATGAGATGGATGATGATGAGGAGGATGATGCTTGAAACCCTAGGAAAATCCTTTTGTTTTGTATTTAATTCTTCCTATTTTTTTTACATTGAGGACAATGTAATCTTTAAGTTTGGGGGTACTTAAGATCTTAGTTTGTTATTTGTGCATAGTTGCATATTAGTTTGCGTTGTAATAAATTGATAAAAAAATGAAAAAAAAATGATTTAATTGTGCATGTTAGTTTAGTATTACATTTTAGTTAGTTTATTTGTCGTATTTAGTTGCATGTTAACTGTATGTTTTAGGTTGCATATTACATCTAGTTATTACATGGAGTCATAGTAGTGTTTGAGTTAAGCAATGAAGTGATTGTTGTTTAGTATGGCCGATGATAAGAATGGATAATATATTGTCTTAACTCAATGGAAATTGATAAATAGTGTGTAGTTGACGTTTTGATTTAGTCGTTGGTTTTAACTTGCCTGAGATCCTGTTTGGTTCAATTAATAAGCATTTACACCTATTTTGGCTAGTTATAATTCAGCAAAATTGCATGGTTATCCACTTTGGAAAAAATTTGTTGAGACTTGATAAAACTTGCTTTGCACATCTTTGAAAGTGAAATCTAGGCAATTCTCTAAGTTTGGGGGAACTCTTAGGTTGTTTAAAAATGAATTAAAAATAGAAGAAATGTGTTTTCCTAGATGCAATAAGAATATGTGGTGAATCGAGATGGAGCATAAGGCGCACTCTCTCATAAACACATGCTTAGGAACGAGATGGAGTGTAAAACGCACTCATTCGGTAAATGGTCAGAAAGAGAAAAATAATAGATATGCAATGTCTCATTGGGAAAAAGGAAAAGCATGAAACAAATATGTATGTGTTTAATGTTGAAAACATCATGGGGACCCTAGATTTGGGTGATTTGTCTGGATTATCTAAATTTTATGTGTTGAGCGAATTTGTATAGTTGATATTGAAATTTTTTGTTATGTGGATTATTTTGGATTATGATTGGTTGAAGCAGTTGGTACCCACACACGCAAACATAATATGGTCGAGGGCATGTGCAAAATTGATGAACAAATTGAAACTATAAACGTAGCATTGTTTTGATGTTCTCTTTGAGTAGTGTTATAAATCTTTGAGGCCATATGTGAATAACGTGTTGATTCATTGCTTAATGCGTAGTTAGTTATTAGTTTTATTTTTATAACTTTTGTTTGTGTTTTGCTTGAAGACAAGAAAATGTTTAAATTTGGGGGTATTTGATGAGTGCGTTTTATACCTACGAATCATATGCATTTGGACTTGTATCTTTTGTTAATTCTTAAGTGTTTTTGGTTATTTTTATGTATTTATAGTGTTTTTATGTTTATGTTGTAGGAAGAAGCAAGTATGGGTAATTCGAACATCTTTTGGTTAAAATATACAAACAATTCATGTTGTTGGGTTGTCATTCACATAACAGTCACTTGACGCCCAATTTTGACCTTGAACCAGACAGAATCTCTCAATGCTTAAAGAATAAAGTTATAGATCTACTTATTAGTTTTTCAGAACATCTTGAATCTTCCCAATCGAAGTTCAGATGAGAGAGTTATGATCATTTTACCAACAAAAGTCGAAGCAGAAAATTCCAAAAAAGTTCCCAGCGCCCATTCCTAGAACATTTCTTGCGTCAGAGCGCCCAGAGTTAGAAAATCAGCACCGTGAATGGCACTGCAATGCCGGGGTCCAGCCAGATCAAGTTGGGACGTGTTTTTGCATGTTTTTAACTCCAAATTGGATTGTTTTTTCACATATGTTAAGGATTTGACTTGTAGCCTATAAATAGTACTTATTAAAAGGCTCTTAGATTAATTAATTCTTTTATTGCGACGACTAGAATTCAGAGATGAAGCTCTAGTGCAAAAACATTTGTTAACACCAATGGAGAGAGGGAATTGAAGTAGGTTTGGCGATGGAAATCTTCACAAGAGTTTTTCTTCCCTATCTTTTCTTTGATACTTGTATTATCCTTGGATGTTAAATATTATTTGGAAAAGTTTAATTTATGTGTTATGAATTAAACTTCTATCTGTTTAAATTAAATTGACTTGATATGAAATAGATATTTGGAAAAATATTAGAATTAATTCTCTGTGGGATCGATAACTCTACTTATCATTTTATTACTTTTTGACCAAGTATAATTGCGTGTAAATTATCACTATCAATTTTGGACAACAGGCCTCTTCCCGAGCTCCCATTATTGAAACTCTTCTTCGTCTGATTATCTAACATGTTTTGGTTATTATCAGACTTGTGATGGTTATTACTATCCCGATCTCTGGGCTAATCTGAAAATTGTAAGTGCAGTTTCAGGCTCCCAATGGGCTCTTCAATGGCAATAAACCCTTCTACTCGATCACATGCCTCTGATAGATCCTTCGACGGGTTAAACATTATATCCTTCATTAATTTTTTTTGACTTTATCACATCCAGCCCGGTGGTAAAAAATCTGAGGGCTTGAGGGGCGTTTAGTTTTTTTTACTGTTTCGACTGCCTCCTGGAATCTCTTCACATATTGGCTCAGGATCTCATATGAACGCTATTTAACATGCTTGAGGGAAGTCGTCACCTTTCCCCTCATTTATTACTACCGAATCTGAAGTTGAATTTTTTGCACAACTCATTCCACAAGCCGATGGTACTCGGTGAGAGGGACGCCATCCATTCTCGAGCTCCCTTCTTCAATATGGGGGCAAACATATAACACTTGGATGCATTGAGATGACCATAATAATTCATGAGCCAATTGTATGCATGTTTGTGGTCGTAAGGATCCCCCGAGCTATCATAATTCTCTATCGGTGACATCTTTTTGGACGGATCGACTCGAGCCTGATCAATCTCAGGGGTGAATGGTGATATTGGATCAATTGGTATCTCATTTTCCTGATTGATTACCGCTGACCTCTGCTCCAACTCCGCTACTCTCTTCGCGAGGGGGTCAAAATCCTCCTTTCGAGGGGATGACTTAAGCATATCCCTCAGGTGTTCTAGAGAAGCTTCTCTCCGTCTTCGTCCTGACCTCCCCCGATCTTCATTGTTGTCTTCTCTGGAGTGGCTCCTACGCCTGCTCCTATCACGCCGTGAGCTTTCGGAACGATGTGTCCTGGATTGACTCTGAAGCTTGGTCTCTTGGTGACGATGCCGACTCAAGGAGACCTCTTCTTCTCCTATCAAGTTAGCCATCTGTTCATACAACTCCTTTTGCAAGAGGCGTAGGGTCTCCATGTTGTCTTTGTTTTGATGCATCTTTTGGGTCAGAATCAACTGACGTTTATCCTTGTTGCATTCCTCCCATTCCTGCTCCTAATGTGTGCATGCTCGGGACTGGCTGTCCTCAGCATGACTGTGAGGATTGGGGGGGTGTTGGCTTACAAAGAACAATCGTCGTTTGGTGAATTGAACTTTTCCTGAACTCACTACATGTTTGGTGGGTCCCAATCTATCTTTGACTGAGCCCCCCTAATTGTGTCATTGGGTTGGTTAAAGATTTCACCTGATTTGAGGTTGTGTTCCCCTTACTCGTAATAACTCCAACTGAATATATGGGTGATTGAAAAATTAAATAACACTAAGGCCCTCCTTCTAGCATTAATGTTAACACCAAGATTCGTCAACATCCAATCACCAAAGCATCATGCTAAATCCTGCACAAAAACGAAATCACACTGATGAGACTGACGGTCTGGACCGCCAGGAAATAGCTCCGGTATGAGAATAAGTACAGGCTGGAAAATAGGTTAATAATGAAGACTTAATGCTTTAGTGCTCAAAATTATCGTTTCATGTGAATTAGGGTATAACCTTGTATTTATAGTGGTCACACTTCCTTAATGCCCTGTCCCAAAATTGAAATAGGATTCCTTATCATAGTAGTTATCATAATAGGATAAAAGTGAATGTCCTTAAAGAAAGGAAGTCGAATTTAATCCTGACTCTTTCCTTATAAGTTGGAAATCAAGTTGAATTAGGACTAGTGATTCCTTAACAGTCAAGTCTCACAATTAGAATATACCTCCACATAGGAAAATTCCTCCACGTGGGCTATCATCCGGGCCCACTAAATCATACCCCAACATAGATTATTGTAGATTTATTTAGTTAATAATTATTTTAATTTTATTTAAGTTTATAATGGAATTCTATATTAGTGTTTATATTGACAAAATTTGCTTGAAATTCTAATCCAAATAGAATTACGAAACTCAAGTGTTAGTTTTAATTTAATTTAGGAATGAATCCACTATAATTTTTCAACTAATGTTACAGTTATTATGTTTCAAATTCATGTATATTATTAATGTAGTTAATCATGTGATTTGATAAAATATAAAGTTTTAATGAATTAAATTAGTTAGGATATTAATTTAATAATAAAGTTCACGACTAATATTAATATACTCAAATTACATAATATGTTAAGAGGTTTTTTCAACATCTTAATATTTTAATAAAATTGTAACAATAAAGTTATCCTATACAAATTAATTAAGATATATAAACTAAATAAAACTATTAAAAAGAGCACATGCATAACATCTAGTAATTATTCAATATATTAATTTGAATAGGAAAGAAAAATATCTTATTTTTTCTATTTCTCCTAGATATAGGAATATTTTTAAATTTGGATAGCATTTAATTGATACAAATTTGAATAGTACTAATGCTAATATGAATTAAGAAAGCTAAACAAAAATTTGGATAACTAATTATTGAATTATATATTGTAGTTCTTTTAATCAATTGTTAAACTAAATATTTGAATGGATTATTGTAGATTTATTTAGTTATGATAATGAGAAAATAATTATTTTAATTTTATTTAAGTTTGTGATGGGATTCTATACTAAGTGTTTATATTAACAAAATTTGCTTAAATTATTATCCTAGGTAGAATTATGAAACTCAAATTTTAATAAATTATGATTTAGTTATGACAATTAGTTAGGAATGAATCCATTATAATTTTTAAACTAATTTTATAGTCATTATGTTTCAAATTCACATATTATTAATATAATTAATCACATGATTTGATAAAATTTCAAATTTTAATGAATTAAATTAGTTATAAGGATATTAATTTAATAACAAAGTTCACGACTAATATTAATATAATTAAATCACGTGATGTGTTAAGAGTTTTATTGACATCTTAATATTTTAATAAAAATATAGCAATAAAATTATCCTATATAATTTTTTAAGATATATAAATTAAATCAAACTATTAAAAAGAACACATGTAGTAATTATTGATGGATAACATGGAGTAATTATTCAAATTTGAATAGAAAAAAGAAAAACATCTTCTTCTTTTTTCTATTCCTCTTAGAGATAGAAACGTTTTTAAATTTGGATAGTATTTAACTGATACAAATTTGAATAATACTTATGCTAATATAAATTAGGAAAACTGAACTAAAAATTGGTAAAACTAAACCAAATCAAACTAAATTTGTGCTTTTAATTATATTGTTGATACTTATAGTTGATAGTTGATAGTGAACTTATTCTTTCAATATCTAAAAGCAACTAAGGGTGTAAACAAGTCGAATCGAAACGAACAGAAAGCTGCTCGAATTCGACTCAAAATATTAAATTCATACTCGAATTGTATTTGAAAATTTCTACTTAGATTTGACTCGGCTCGACTCGAATATTTATTACTCGAATTCGATCTGACTCGGATCGAATTATATTCAAACTACTCGCGAACTTCAAATTTAAGCTCGAAATCGAGTCTCCACATAATAATTAGCTTTATAATAAATATAATTATAAATTGAATTTGTTATTTTACTTAGAAATTAGAAAATATATTTATTATTACACTTTATAAATATAAAATCATAATTAAAATTAAAAATAAATAAACTAATAATAATTAATTATCCTAATTTGATTTAATTTTGTATATATTATAAGAGAATGTATCAAATATATAATCGAGTCTGTATCAATCAAGTATGTATCGAATCGGTGATTCAAATAGTTTGAATCTTAAATGAGTCGAGTATAACATTGCTCAAATTCTACTCATATTTTTATTCAAAATATTTTTTGTGCTCGGATTTGGATCATATTATTAACGAATCTGAGTCTGGCTCATATTTTTTTGAGTCGAGTCCGAACTGTTTGGTTTGGCCTTAAAAGCAACACAAGTTTTCTGCTAATTCTATTATTTTGAATTTAATTTAAAAAAAGAAGAAGAAGAAATTATGAAAAAGTAAGCCACTTTTCTTATCAAAATTTTTAGTCAAAAAATAAATGAATATATTATAATCCCTAACATGCCGACTAAAAAAAATTAATGTAAGGATACAATATAATATAATTTTAACTTTTTTGGTTTATAAATTTAACAACAACATATATATAAATATATATTTAAGAAATAATGATCATACACAGCAGTCTGTCAAAACTACATCGTTTTGACATATTTGTTTTTGATTTCTGATTTGGGAAGAGAGGCTGTTTTTTTTTAAAAAAATCTGTCAAAATGACGTAGTTTTGACAGACTGTACACGAATAAAATATACACAGTTTTGTATAGTCATGTTGCCCATATTTTTATTCTTTTCTAAGGTTTTAATTATTGGAGTATTATGATTATTATTATTATTATTTTGAGAAAAAAATGTGTAAATAGATAAAATAACGGAGAACAGAGAGGAAGACTAAATTGAAAATCTGACCCTCCTATTTGTCATGTTTTTTGCAAAACAGTTCCTTAAAAAAAAATTAGCATAACTATTCCTCATAGATGCGTTAGTAATGCAAAAATGTTCCTCCAATTTTTTTCACAGATTAAAAATTAATTTTCGTTAGTCAACTTCAAAGAATTCTGCTAGTCAACTATTTTCTCTTCCAAAGTAAGGTTAATATAGTCTTTTTAGTTATTAAACCTATTTGAGACCCATTTGAGAACAACCTTCATACTCGATGTTTGAGAATAGACATAGCAGAGGAGCTTGAAGGTTTTAAACTGTTAATAGGTGATAAAATTCATCTTAATCAGATGTCTTGGTGAGATTTAAACTTCTAATTAGTGCTATAAATGGAGTGGATGATTCGATTTTCATGCGAAGATGATGGCACACCCCAATATGGTATGTATATATGTATGCGTATATGTGTGTGTGTATATATATATATATATATATATATATGTGTGTGTGTGTGTGTGTGTGTGTGTGTGTGTGTGTGTATTTAACAATAACATGCCTTGACACAACTTCTCTAACTTGAAAAAATGAAGAAGATAATTTGCTTGACATATGATTTTATTTTTTAAGAGTGGAGTGACTATTAGTTTTTGTGTTTGAATTAGTTTCATGCACTTTAAGATACGAAGTTGTTGTATTTTAAAATTATACTCTTCATCATAAAAAAGTATTTATTTGTTAAAAAAAAATTCACAAAGCTGCTTCCTTTAGACCAACTCTCTAGTAGGTTTCATGTACATTAATTGTATCCGACAAATCAATTTGCAATCTGTCCATTTTATGGTTGTACTTGTTTAGTTCTAATACCTTCTTAGCAACCTAAGACTATATTTTCTTTAGTTTTTTAAAAAGATAAATTGTAACACTAATTATAATCTTGATCATTGCTCTAAAATTGTAGATCATTCTGTAATCAGTCAACTTTTGTGTATTTGTGTTGTCTCCTGGAGTATACCTTGTAAGTTGTAACAAGTTATTTGTGTTCAATTCGCTAATAAAACTAAACTCATTTTAAAATTATACTCTGCTCCATAAAAAGTATGGATTTGTCACACAAAAAAATCATAAAAAATTATTGTGAGCTTATTATATTCATATGATTATTATATTTATATGGTGGATAGGTATCTTTGTTTATTGAGATTGAAAGGAATTTATAAATCTAAAATTTAGTAACAACTTTTCTATGTACATGGGAATGTCAAAAATTAAGTACTCTATATTTCATGTCACTTGACTTTATTACCTGGTGGAGAGTTAAATACATTGGATTAAGACAATCTTAAAGTTATATAGCTAGTGGAGTTAATTTCTATACATTTGTTATATCATATGTTGACAGCCCTCTTTGTTTGTATAATGTTATATTATATTATGGTCCCTAATTATAGTTTAATATTGTCTTAAAGGTCAGTTAATGCTCAACAGTTGCTTTACAATAAAATTGAATCATGGAGGTCAATTTTCTAAGGATGACACTGAATACATAAGAGGCAAAGTGAGTTATATTGATTATTGCAATTTTGAGACTACAACAATGACTGACTTGAATCATATGGCTTACTTGTTGGGGCACAAAGGGATCTTTAGTTTCTACCACAAACAACCTACAACTTATCAAATGGACTGTTTACAAACTGATAAAGATATTTCAGGTCTTAAAAAATTTTATTCCTGAAAATTATGAAGTCAAAATTTATTTGAGGACTTTCGAGATATTACATGCAACAACTGGGGCACAACAAAGTCAGGCAACACAATGCTCATTTGGGAATTAAGATGTGATATATCTTAATGAGAATGAGGGCATGAGTTATATCAATAAAGATGAATCTGAGTATGTGGATAATGAATTTGATGATAGTGAAGACAAAAATTGTGAGGTTCAAAATGAAGAGGCAAATTATAAAGATGGTGAGTTTGAATATGAAGATCCAAAAAATACCAAGAATGTAAGAAATGCTGAAAATGAAGATGCAGAACTTAACTATGCAGAAGATGAACATGACGATAGTGATGCTTCATATATACATTTGGATGATAGCAAATTTGAAAATGATGAAGATGATGATAAAATCTATGATACACATGTTACCAAAGGAATTGAAGTTGATGGGACTGAGAGACCTAGAAAGGGTAAAAAACCATTGATAAATGATGATATTGTTCTTGATAGTGACAAACAAATTGTAAGTGTCAATAAGCAGCAAGATGATGGTGTGAGGACTACAAGCAGAAAAAGAAAAGCTGGGGTAGGAAACTATGTTGGGGCCGATACTTGTGATGAACTAGTGTATAGCTCAGATGAGATGCCACCATACAGGGACAATAATGATGAATATCCTTCATATTCAGTTTATGATCCAAAGATACATATGTTAGATCCTAAAAAACCAAAATTTGAGGTGGGGATGCTTTTCAAAGATAATAAAACATTCAAGGAAGCTGTGAAGTGGCATTCAGTTGTCATTAGAAGAACATTTAAATTGACAAAAAATGAGAAATTTAGAATCAGATTTAGATGTCAACCTACTTCACGTTGTCCTTGGAGGATATTTGCATCGCAATACAAAGCTGGGGAAGACATTGTCCAAGTAAAAAGGTTTATACCCGACCTGGTAGTTGTACTGGAGAGTCTACAAACAAGTTTATGACTGCAGATTGGTTGGCTCATAACTATTTGGAGGATTATATAATTCATCTAAAGATGAATGTGGGCGAGTTTCAAAAAATAGTTTTAGCAAAGCATCAACTAGATGTCTCTACTCACAAGGCATATAGGGTGAAAAAGAAGGCGCAAAATATTATTGAGGGTACTATTGTTGAGCAATTTGCAAATCTGTATAACTATGTGGAAGAGTTGAAAGGGAAGAATCCAGAGAGTATTGTTGTATTAGGTGTTGCACATTGTACATTGGCTCCTGGAAAACCAGTATTTGAAAGAATGTATGTTTGTTTGGGTGCGTACAAGGAGGGTTTCAAACATTGCAGACCATTAATAAGGTTAGACGGTTGCTGCTTGAAGGTGCCATATGGAGGAGTATTACTTACTGCGATTGGTGTAGATGGGAATAATAATATGTTTCCCATTACATGGGCTGTTATTGAAGGGGAAAATAGAGCATCATGGACCTGGCTTTTTGTGATTTTAAAAGAGGATGTAAACATTGTAAATGAGAGTGCTTATACATTTATCTCAGACAAACAAAAAGGCCTTATTAGAGCACTTGAAGAAGTTAGTTCATTATCTGATCATAGATTTTGTTTTATGCACATGTATAACAACTTCAGAACTGCAGTTCATAGGGGATTGACACTTAGAGAGAAGTTATGGGATTGTGCCAAAGTAACCACCGAAGGTACTTTTCAGCTAGCAATCAAAGCGTTGAAGACAATGGATGCCAAAGCATGTTCCTGGCTTGATGACAAAGACCCTGCACACTGGTATAGTGCCTATTTCAGTAGTTTTCCCAAATGTGATATGTTACGCAACAATTTATGTGAAGTTTTTAACAGCAAAATTGGAGTGCCAAGAGGTAAACCAATACTTGGGTTAATGGAATGACTTAGGGACTATTGTATGAAGAGGATGCAAGAAGCAAGGGATAGACCAGACAAGTGGAATTCTAAAAGGATTTGTCCATCCATAGTTGAGAAGTTAGAATGCTTGAAGGTTGATTCTAAAGCTTGCATTGCAATTTATGCTGGATATGGTAAATATCAAGTGACTGAAACATTTGGTTCTCAGTTTTTAGTTAACCTATATACAAAGGAGTGCACATGTAGAAAATGGTAATTAAATGGTATACCTTGCTGCCATGGGATTAGAGCCATATTTTACAATGATCAGGATCTACTAGATTATGTGCACGAGTGGTATGACGTTGAGACTTATAGACAGACATATGCTGGAATCATTAATCTTGTACCTTCATCAAAATTTTGGAAAAAGCAAAACCTACCACCTATATTACCCCCTGCATACACTATCAAACTTGGTAGACCACAAAAGTGTTAGGATAAAGAGCCAAGGAGAGGTTGAAGGAGGTACAAATCCAACTAGACTTAAGAGAAAGCCTTACAAGGTGGTGAATATGGCCACAACAAAAAGGGTGCAAGATGCCAATAACATTTAGAGGTCAAGGAAATGAACGTTATGGAAATATCAGGGAACCAGCTCAAGGCATTAGAAAACAAAAACTGCCAGTAACTATATTTATTTTATAATAACATTATAGTTTGTTCTTATATATATATATATATATATTATGATTTTGTATGTAGGTAAAAAGGCCTAAATAAACATGGGTCCCTAAGTCTAAACCTCCACCATATAAAAAATCATGGGTGCCTCCTAGAGCTACATTAGCAACATCTACAATGGTAATATTACTAATTATAATTATATTTACCATTGTTTTCATTTGTTTGTCCTTGATTACCATTTTAAATGAATAGATTGCCATTTTAAATGAATTTGTGTAGATTTCAAATGAGCCACCACTGCCACCACCAACGAGGGTCTATAACTTGAATCCAAATGAGTCATCATTTGCTACATCTAAACAAGTAATGTCATTTTATCATTACAGTGTATTTTTTTAATTGAATGTCATCTCTAATTTATATTCACATAACCTGATGTGTAGTTTGTGGGAGTGGAGAACCAAAAATCCATCTCAAGGTTGCAAGGAAGTGGTGATTAAGGGTTGCAAGAAGACAATAAATAAGTAGTTTATTATGTTTTTGGTGTTCGTTAAGGAATACTTCAAATATTTAACTAATCTTTTTGGGTATTAATTGGCAATGTTTTTCGCCATGAAATTATTGTTGGTATCAATAGTTTTGAGATATGTAGACTGTGTGTGGATTGATGGACTCTCCTCTCTACGTGTGGATTAATGAACTCTGTACAAAAAGGGAAAGAAATTCATGACTTGATATTTAGAATGGAGCTATATTTAAATGTCGTTATTGCTTTGATTGACATGACTGATTTTTTTTTAATTCTATGAGAGTTATTTTTAGTTTTGTTCCATCAGATAAGAATTTTTAAGTTCTATAAATTTAAAATTACGTCAAAACTAAATTTTAGTATTGAACATTTTAATGGCAATATCAAATCATGCTATAGGCTTCGGTTCATACAAATATTAGTAAACTTTTGAAATAGTAGGAAAATTATCAATATATAACAAAGTTAGTAGGATATGTTCATATTACCTACTTCTTTCTGTTTTACATATAGATATTATCATACTAACATAAATAATATTTTTTTTGAATATTCCAATTTTTTCTATTTGGGATTATGTTGCGGTCTCTGTTTTCTATATGTCATAGAATTATAGGTATAGGAATACCTATACACATGATTATGCAACTTAATTAAGTTATTGAAAGTAGTATATTGGAAGCCTGCACATCCATTTATTTTGGAAGAGAAATGGCAGTTATAGTAATTGTCTAATTGACAGTAATGACTTGTTTTGGAGGGAATAAATTGTACCATTATGTTTTACCCCTCATTCAATGTTCTAAAAGGCGCTAGGCATAAGGCGGGCGGCCAGGGGGCCTAGGCGGGATTTTTTATTTCAAGATAATTTTAATATTTTATCTTACATTATTCTAACAAAACAATAATATAAAGCAAAATAATATATAGTAAAGATAATAATTAAATTATAGAATTAGAAGTAATTGCACTTAAGTAGTAAGATATATATCAATTGCTTGAAATAATTAAATTATAGAATTAGTGTTACTAGTAAGTAGTAACTAGTAAGAAGTATCTTGATATCTTCATATATATAATTATATACGTGCATTTCTTCTCTCTCAAAATTTAAATAAATGTTATTTTTAAAATTAGTGTGAAGTTTATTGAATGAGACATTTGATATTATTAATTATGAAATTATTTTAATTTGTGTAATTTTCAAAATTGAGGACTTAAAGAAAATGACAAATACCATATACTAAGTATGACTAACATATCTTTGACGTATTAGTTTTATTCATAAAAAAAATTGGTATTAAATAATAAATTTTAAAATTTTAAGAATTCAATTCAATATTAAAACTTAAAAATTAAATATAAATTTAAGAATTATATTGAATTAAACTAAATATTACAAATGTATCACCATTTATAGAATTTCAAGTTGGTACAAATTCAAAAAATTACAACTATAATAAAATTATCCATTTTGACTTAATCTTGTTCACTTCTTGTTGTGATTTGATATGCTACAACTTGCATTAAGAATATGGTAAATCATTAGAAAAATAAATATATCAAGATTTGATTTTGGTAGTAATTAAAAAAAAAAACTCCGCCTAGGCCGCGCCTTTCCCGCCTAGGCCCCGCCTTCCCGCTTTTTCCTTTTAGCCCGCCTGAGTAGCCTAGCTTTTCTTTTTTTTCACCGATTTGGCCTTGCGGCGCATGGCCAAGCCTCCGCTTTAAGCGCCTAAATGATTTTTAGAACAGAGCTCTCATTTCGTTTTCCTTTCTTGTCATGCCCATTATGCCCCTAGCTCAGTTAATCTTTGTTAAATGATTTAACAGAAAAATTGTGAGACCTCAAATTTTATGAATAAAGATTTAATTTTCTCGAAATATTTTTTTTAATATTATGGTGTGGATTTGATATAATGTTATAGTTGTGGGTAATATTTATAAATTTTATAAAGTACGCAAGTTGTTATATTATATTCGATTGGTCAGGGAATATTATTTTTTACAGGGAATATTCGTACGACGGCACAATAATTTGTGGGCCCCATAACAGAATAACTGTCAGATGAAGAAAACGACAAGTTTGAGTTTTATAAATAACGACGTAGTTATTCTGCTAACAATCGTTAGAATACACGGTGGTTAAAATACGAATGTCGCGTTATTAGACAAGAAGACATGGTATTGCATAAAGATTTTTGAATTATTGATTCTTACGTAAGAATGCACTACTCAATAATTGTTACAATAATTATCGCTCAATATTTTATTTTATTGATTCAATAATTGTTGCGTTGATATTTTATATTATTGTTGTTTCAATAATTGTCACTGCACAGTATTTCCCATTATCAGATCAATAATTCATATTATTTGAATAATATTATTAGATTGCATTATTGGCAATGTCTAGAAAGTTCTGTCAAGGAGAGGTTTGGTCACCTAATTACGCTCCAGTAAGTAGAAATCCTTATTGAAAAACCCCTTTCTCGAAATCGATTCGATTGTCATTATTGTGATTACGTAATATTATTTGTAAATAATTAATTACTGATTTATATGATAAGGAAATATTTATTTTATGTGGACATAAATGATGGATAGGAAAATATTTATTTTATGTGGTTATAAATGAAAGAATTAATGTTGAGGTATTTTATCAGTATTTTGTCAGATTGGAGGTATTAAAAAATCAAATCGGTGTTCTTAAAGCTCTATTGCGTGAGTTATAATTTTAATCCAACCGTTGGATCGTTGTGATTTTTGGATATGTTATACTTATATAAATGGAGTATATGTCCACAAATTTTGAACCGTTAAAAATTAACGTATGATTTGTTATGAATTTTAAGAGGTGTTGAAAACTGTCCGTTTGTGGAATTCGGATATTTTTTGTTTGGAATTTGGAAAAACTTTCTTCTACAAAGTTGTACAGAATTCAATTTCGTGTGGAATGGAAATAAAATTCGTATTTTTCTGAAAAAAGAGCTATATATTATGAATTATTGAAGTTTCAGAAATTAAAATATTTTTATTAAAAATATGGGTGGACCCCACTTTTGGTTGTTGGGAAAGGTGGCTGATTTTAGTGGGCCCCACTTGTGGTGGCTGATTTTTTTTCAAATACATGTGCGTAGAGAAAAAAAAATTATTATTATTTTATTATTTTAGTCTCCTATGGCGTTCTAACATTTTCCTATAAATAGGCGCTTAAGTTAGAATTGAAAATCACACCATAATCCGAGAATTTTTCTTCTATAATCTTGAGCGTATTTCTTTAGAGTTTTAGAAAGCTGTGAGCGTAGAAAACAGTGAAAGTTTTTTTCAAGAATATCTCCGCTATACCAGTAGGAATACTCTTCTTTTCAAGGTAAGAGATGTTATTTTCGTCGTAAATAATATTATTTTCTTCAATATCATTATGTCGAAATATTGATATAAATTTTATTGTGGAATTTCTACCTTTTTGTGTTGGGGTTAGTATTCACGTATACGACATTATTCACATATACGGCACTATTCACGAATACGACACTATTCACCAAAAAATAAAATTTTCTCTTTTTCATCCCAGATGTCTATTATGGTTACTATCTTTGATTTTATCCATGTTTTGATCTTCATTCTTGAATTTTACTCCATTATTGTTTATTATGGAATATTATTTTCGTTCAACAGTAGTAAGAGATGTTATTTTTGTTCAATATTTGCTTGAAATAATATTTTTTTTCCATACTCTTTAGTATGTAAGTAATATTATTTCGTTTCAGATTTCGAATTCTATACTCGTTTTGTTAAAATTTTGGCTTCTATACTCCATGAAATTAGTAGAATATCCTTGATATTTACGCTTCATCTAGTATCTTTTCGTGAAAATATTATTCTGAGCATTCTTGATAAATTTTAACTTTTTCATGCCGGAGTACTATTCATGGGGTTACTATTCTCGAAGTACTATTCACGGGGTATTATTCACTCGAGTACTATTCACCCAGGGTGTGACGCCCCCAAAATAGGTATACATCACCCATCTTGAGTCGCCAAATACATGGTACAAAATACAAATAAAAATTTAATTATACAATTGTTGTGTAAAATACGACAAAACATATGCTGTGAGTTTTAATACAAATATTGTCATCTAGACAATATCCACACTTAATGGAGTCCTCATTACATTTATTATCACACTATTTTATAGAATAGTGATGACTACTAATACACCATCTCGGACCATCACTCCGTTCCCCGACTAGTCCCGACTACGTTCTCATTTCCTGAAGAGAACAATGAAAGCAAAATGGTGAGCTCAACTAGCCTAGTAAAAAATATTATGACTAAGATAATGCAGAATAAATTATCATTAGTCTTCAACAATGTTAAACCCGATAAAATATAATGTACATCAAGTTTAATCTGCAATGAATAAGTAATCCATTAGAAGACTCAAGTAGAGCATGATACCTACTATCTTCTATGATTTAAAATATTTTCATCAATTTTTATCGCTGAGACTCAGCTTAATAAATAAACCACATCATCTAATCATTCTTGTACTACGGGCCAAGGATATTTATTAAATCATCAATGGTCATGACTATACCGAATAATCTCTGGTCATAATCATACCAAAAACTATCCATCAATGCACTACAGGCCACTGAGGACTTTTACCACATTGTTTATAACATTATTGTAAGACCCCAACTTATTATAAATAAAATTAAATTTTTATTATTCTAAATTAATAAGGTGTTAATTTGATATAATGCTTTGGTTATGGGTGAAATGTGCAAATTTTACAAAATAAGCAAGTGGTTATAAAATATTCATTTTTGTTGGGGAATATTCTTTTGGTCGGGGAATATTCTTTTTGTCGGGGAATATTCGCATGCGATGACAGCCAGCAGTGCATTTATGGGGCTCATAATGTAAATAACCGCTTGATGAAGAAAACGATAAAGTATGAGTTTTTATAAATAACTACGTAATTGTTACCGAATTAACACCGTTGGATTACCCGATGGTTAAAATACAATGTCTGGCGCTGTGTTGACAAAGATTGTTGAATTATTGATTAAATGCGTGAAGAAGGCACTACTCAATAATTGTTACGATGAGTTCTTTATTCATATATTTTATTTTATTGCTTCAATAATTGTTTGCGTTGATATTTAATATTATTGTTGTTTCAATAATTGTCATCAGCACAATATTTTTCATTATCGGATCAATAATTCATATTATTTGAATAATATTATTAGATAGCATTATTGGCAATGTCTAGAAAGTTTTGTCGAGGAGAGGTTTGGTCACCTAATTGCGGCTACAATGAAGAAAAATCCTTATTGAAAGCCCCTCTTTCCTAGAAATACTGGTTGTCATAATTGTGATTCTCGTAATATTATTTGTGAATAATTAATTATTGATTTATATGATAAAGAAATATTTATTTGATGTGGATATAAATGATGGATTTATTTATTTTATGTGGTTATAAATGAAGGAATTAATGCTGAGGTGTTTTATCAGTATTTTTGTCGGAATGGAGGTATTAAAAATCATCCGTTTGCGGATTTTGGATATTTTCAGTTTGGAATTTGGAGAAACTCAAAGCTACAAAGTTGTAGAGAGTTCGATTTCGTGTGGAATGGACATAAAATTCGTATTTTTCTGATAAATGGGCTATTTTCTATAAATTACTGAAGTTTTGGAAAATAAATGATTTTTATTAAATTATGGGTGGGACCCACTTTTTGGTTGGTGTTGAATGCACATGGGCTGCTAATTTTGTTCAAAGATGGTTGATTGTCCAACCTAGCATGCGTAGAGAAAAGAAAAGAATTATTAATATTTTATTAATTTAGTCTCCTTTGGCGTTCTAGCATTTTTCTATAAATAGAGGGCTAAGTTAGAATTGAAAATCACACCAGAAACAAGTTTTCTCTCTTTCTCTCTTTATATTATCGAGCGTATTCTTGTGAGTATTTTGATACTTTGAGTGTTGCTATACGGTGCAAGTTTCTGTCATCACTATATCCGAAATTCAGTCAGAAGTATGGTTATTTTGAGGTAAGGAATGTTATTTTCTTCTTAAATGATATTATTTTTTTCAATATCATTATGCCGAAATATTGGTGAAATTTTTAATCAAATTTGGAACTTGTTGTGTCGGAGTTACTATTCACGTATACGGCACTATTCACGTATACGACACTATTCACGAATACGACATTATTCATCAAAAATAAAAAATTCCTTTTTATCCAAGATGTCTATTTTGGCTACTATCTTTGATTGTATCCATGTTTTGATCATTATTTTTGAATTCTGCTTCACAATTGGTTATTATAAAGTATTATTGATCTTGGATAAACTGTTATAAGAATCCTTAATATTTGTCCTTCTGTCTCACTGGATTCGTTTTCTTTAAAATATTTTTCATCATCCTCAGTCCTTAAATGATGATATTATTGAATATCTTTGGCACGTAGTGCAAAGATGAACATGTGTTAAGATGAACATGACTGGCTGGTGATATAAATGAATATCTTTGGCTTGTAGTGCAAAGATGAATGATTAACTGATGAATATCTTTGGCCTGTAGTGCAAAGATGAATATTTGATTAAAGATGTATATTGATTGATGTTACAGGGATAAAATATTGATGATGGACTTTTAAATCTTAAAAGATAGTAGAATTCATTCTCTACGTGACTCTTCTAATGGATTGTTGTTTCCACTACATTTGTTGATCTAAAACTTGTTGTCTATTATATTCTATCAGATTTTTCTCTGTTGAAGACTAATGATAATTTTTTGTCTATTATCTTAGTCATAATATTCTTTACTGACCTAGTTGAGCTCACCCTTTTCCTTTTTGTTCCATTTTTCTTCTCAGGAGGTGAGAACATAGCAGGATCGAGTTGGGGTATGGAGTGATGGTTCTAGAAAGATGTTTTAGCAGTCCTCACTATTTCTATAAAATAGTGTATGAATAATTGTAATGAGGACTTATTTGAGTGTTGATATTGTCTAGAAGACAATATTTGTATTTAAACTCACAGTATGTGTTGTCGTATTTTGCACGACAATTGTATTATTGAAGTTGTAGTTTGCTTTCTGTACCATGTATTTGACGACTCAGAATGGGTGTTGTATACCTATTTTGGGGGTGTCACAATTACAGATCATGATTATACCGAATGATTCCTGGTCATAATCATACCAAGTCCATCTCTGCACGTAAGCCAAAGATATACAACTATAAAACCAATAATCAACAGTCCATCTTTGCACGTAAGCCAAAGATATGCAATTCAATAATCAATACCCATCTTTGCACGTAAGCGAAGATAACTTTCATCACCATATAAGCATGAGGATGATGACAATGATATAAGCATTAATCAAACGAAAACAAGGATAAATATTAAAGACTTTAAATTTATCCAAATATTACCAACCACTTAATAAACTCATAATCTAATATTATAACAATATTTTAATCACTGCTTAAACTTATAAACAATTTATTTCAATTGCTTACACTTTACCACATAATGCATTTAATCATTCAAAATGCCATACTCATAAGATTTCATCACCAATGATCAAATCCCTTTTCAAAAATCTGCATATACCTTATATAGGATTCCCAAGCCATAAAATCCTATTTTCCAATTTTGTTACTTTACATAACATATTTAATTGATTTACTCATAACTAGTGCATTTTTATGAAAAATACCAAATCAGTCCCAAAAATATTTCTTTTCTGGGATATAGCAGAATATAGTCCCATATTGAACATATATTTTTCTCGAAATTTTTAAAATTCATTTACTATTTTTCAAAAAATTAATTTCTAATTAATTTCTTAAGAAATTAGCTACCACAAGTTTAACTCCAGAAATTCCCAAATCTTGGCAGGATCTTACACCTGTTAACGTGAGCTTCCAGTTTAAATTTCATGGTCATCGGAGGTATAGAACTCCGGTTATAGCGTTTTTCGTCGGAAAAATCTAAATATTGAAATAGTCATAACTTGCTCATTTTAAGTCGGAATGAACTCATTTTTGGACATGAGGTACTTTATACCATATATTTTCATGTCCCAAAAGGCCGGAAATTTTCTCACAAATTAAGTGGCCAAAAATGCCCTTTTAAATTTTTTGGGCAGTAGCTTTTTCCTAATTTGCAGCTTTTGACTCTTTTGCTAAAATCAGTCCACACAAAAATCTATAACACCTTTTACAGTGATTCCACTTGGATAAGTTAGAAAACTCATAGATCTAACTCTAGAACTTGACCACACTTAAAAATTCGAAATATAATAGGAGATATGGTCAATTGAATTTCATGTTCCATTTTTATCAAAATCTAATTTTCAACCCTTTGTGATTTCTAAGAAATTTTCATGTTTTCATATAATAACCAACATAACTCATCATGACAATGACATAATAATTCAACAAAACAAGTTCAAGAATAAATTTTAAAGATTTATAAGTTAATTTATCCAGAACTCAATAATGTCCAAATTATCAACATGATACTGCTTTGTGGAGAAAAATTCAAGAATGCTCAGAAGAATATTTTCACGAAAAGATACTGGATGAAGCGCAAATATCCAGGATATTCTACTAATTTCATGGAATATAGAAGCCAAAACTTTAATCAACTGAGTATTAAAGAATATATGAAACTGCAAATGGATTTTCACCCGCCATGCAGTAATCCACGTATATAGATCATTTCCACAATTTAATAAGGAATGAATACAAATGATCATTCACCATGCATGTGGTAATCCACATAGACAGGTTATTCCAATAGAATAATAAAGAATGGAATAACAGAAGGATTCACCATGCGTGCGATAGACTACACAGACAGGTTATTCCCAACAGAATAATAAATAATGGAACCAGGTCATGCGTAACGCATAAGCAGGATATTCTGACAGAATAATAAAGAATGGAACCAGGTCATGCATAACGCACAGACAAGATATTCCGACTGAATAATAAAGAATAGAACTAAGTCATGTGTAAACACACAGACAGGATATTCCGACTGAATAATAAAGAACGGATTAATAGAAGAATTTCACCATGTATGTGGTACTTCGCATAAACAGGTTATTCCAATATAATAATGAAGAATGGAATAACAACTCTTACGAGTATTGAAAGAAAATAATTCTCTTCATGAATACGAAAAGAATAATACCCTTACCTCAAAAGAAGACGTATCTTTGGAATAGTGAGGTAGCAGACTTCTTCTTCTTCTTTCTCTCTATAATAATTGCTCTATAGCTTTAGTGAATTGGTGAGAAATGAAGGAAGAATGAGCTTCTATTTATAGAAAAACATAGTTTCGATAATTGCACGTTTTGGGGATCGAAATATTATAGTACAATACCTCCAACTTTTCTTTTATTTTTAATTTAGTCCTGCAAGTATTATCAAACTTGCACCACCTCTCCTAATAGTAAATAATGTAAATCAATAGTTCAATCATGTGAATCAATAGTTATAATCATGTGAAAATACGAATTACAGTATAGTACCTCCATCTATACCTCTATTTTTAACTTAGTCATCAAGTATTATCAATCTTGCACCAACTCCCCTAATAGTAAGTGAATGTGACTCAATAGTACACACATGTGAACAAATAGTTATATAAGCATGTGAATTAGTAGCAATTAATTGCTCATTTATCCGATAAATTACCCCATTTATCAATATAACCCCCAAACATCAATTATCATCGGAATAGATGTCAATTTCAACTAACACCAATAATCCTAAACACAATAAAACTATCAAATTCATCTTTAATCAACACGAACTTATTCATCATTAATATTATAACTCACAATATTTAACAACCAGGTCGTTCCCAGGAAGAGGGGGCTTTCCAATAAGGATTTCTCCCTATTAGCGTGCAATTAGGTGACCAAACCTCTCCTTGATAGAACTTCTAGACATTCTAAATATTGCAATTTAATAATATGAATAACTTTACCGTCTCAATTATTGATTTAATAATATAACATATTATGTAGATAATACTGTGACAATAATTGAATCAATAATATGAGAGATATGATGCAGCAATTACTGTAGCAAATAATTGAGAATAACTGAGTGACTTCTCACGTAAGCATCAATAATCAATACCGTGTGCTACTATGCAACCACGTGTATTACTGTACTTTTACTACCGGGTAGTTCAACAGTTTTAACGGTAACACTTACGCCGTTATTTTATAAAAAGATAATTCTATCGTTTTCTTACTACGACAATACTTCCGTTATGGGTTCACCAATGATTGTGCCGTCGTACTGATATTCCAGACAAAAAGAATATTTTATAACAACTTGCATACTTTGCAAAATTTGTAAATATCACCCGCAACTAAAATATTATAACAAATCCACACCATAATATTCAAAAAAATATTTCGAGAAATTTAAATCTTTATTCATAAATTCTGGGGTCTCACACGGGGTACTATTCATAATAAAAATTGATTCGTTTTCGGTCCAAATTATTTTTTTGTACAATATTATTCTTGAATTTTACTCCACAAAGCAAAGATTATCGTATTGACAATTTGGGCGTTATTGATTTCTCGGATAAATTAGATTGTAAATCTTTAAAATTTATTTTTGAACTTGTTTTATTAATTCTATATCATTGTCATCATCCTCATGTTTATATTATGTTGAAAGTCATCCGTGGCTCAGAAGTGCATAGATGGACTTGGTATGATTATGACCGAGGATTATTCGATATAATCGTGGCCGTAATGTTACAAATGATGTGGTAAAAGTCCTCATTGGCCGTAGTAGTGCATTGATGGACGATTGTTGGCATGATCACGACCATTGATGAATACACGAATATCCTCGGCCCGTGAGTGCATGGATAATTTGTGGTCGTTGATACTTAAAGAATATCCTCGTAGTAGTGCGGGGGTGATTTGATGATGTGGATTATTTATTAAGTTTGAGTCTCAAATGATAAAAGTGATGAAAAACCTTTTAAATCATAGAAGATAGTAGATTTTATTCTCTACTTGACTCTTCTAATGGATTCGCTTGTTCACCGCAATTAAACTTGATGTTTGTTATATTTTATCGGTTTAACACTGGTTGAAGGCTAACGATAAATTATTCGCATTATCTTAGTCATAATATTTCTTCTCGGGCTAGTTGAGCTCACCCTTTTGCTTTCATTGTTCTTTTGAAATAAGAACGTAATGTGATGGATTAATGTCGGGGAGCGGTGCCTAATCTCCGGATGATAGCATTAGTAGTCCTCACTATTTTATGAAATAGTGTGATAATAAATGTAATGAGGTCTCCTTTTGAGTTGAATACTATCTAGAAGACAATATTCATTTTAAAACTCTCAGTTTATGGTTTGTCGTATTTTACACGCAGCAGTATTATTAATTAAGTTTTATTTGAATTTTGTACTTACGATTTTGGCGACTCAAGATGGGTGATGTATACCTATTTTGGGGGTCACAAAAATGATAGAGGAACACTTTTGTATAACTAATACATTTATGAGGAACAGTTATTCTAAAAAAAAAGTTTAAGGAACAGTTTAACAAAAACAAATAGGAAGGTTAGATTTGTAATTTAGTTAGAGAGGAAAGTCCAACAAATTATTTTCTTAAAACTCAGCAAAAATTCGTCTCTAACCGGTTGTACTAGTAAAAATCATTATCGGTCCTTGTTGGGGGAGAAAAGAGATTCCCAATTCCCAGAAAATATTAATCCTTAGGATTTGTTTGAACTGATATAATTATTTTAGGGTTTGTATGACAGCGAACCCCTAAAATTTGATCCCGACGAGATTTTCCGACGATGAAAAGCGAAGATGAAGATAAACGGGAGAATCAAAAAGACAATCCATGGCCGCAACCAAACAGAGCGTATGAAAATAATAGTAATAAACCTAAAAATGAAGAAGAGGACATGAAGCTATGGGGAATTTTAGTATTCGGTTTGATTGGAGCTACTGCTACTACTTTGGCTGTGAGTTTTCTTCATTTCTTCATTTTTGTCATTTTAAAAGGCTTTTGATTTGTAAATTTTAATTCATTTAGTTTTTCTATGTTAAATAGGATTAGTTTGAGTAAATATTTGGGTAATTTGTAAAATTGTGTTCGTTAGTTTAGATGTATTTGCTTGCTTGTAGTTATTTGGTATCAAATTAAAATGGAAAGTTGTTGCAAAAGCTATACCATTTTGCAGCTTAATTAATCATAGGAGCTAAGATAAACAATCTCAACTGGTTGAATCTTTTGATGAGTGTTGATAGTGATCTATGCAGTCTTCTATATGAATAAATTTCATAACTGTATTCCAAGTCCCATACTTGGGCCCGAACTTAACTGAAAAAAATAAAATAACATTAAAGTTCATAAGTTTACAAGATTAAAAATAATTGCCGAGTATTGGAAGACAAAGAAAAAGAATAATGAACATTGAACAAACTTCGTAACATTGAAGGATCAGTGCTTATCTGACATGTTTACTGTGGTGCTACTTGTAGAACCTTTCCCAGTGAATACCAAGTTATTAGTTTTGTTCAACAAGAAAATGTTTTTGTGGCTTTACATTGCTAGTTTTAACATAATAAAGGTGCATAACTGGAATAAACATCCCATCTGAACTTTGAAATTTGAATTACAAATGTGGTTTCTCATTTGGCGTGGGCTTAGTACTAAAGATTACGACGTCATATTAAGATACCTGACATATTTGTAACTTAAATATAATATTATACCATATTGTCTTGACCTAGTTCAACAGTCGATTCAAATTAAAACTTGAAATAGTTCTTTTTCTTCCATCTCTCTCTCGCTCCCTCTCTCCCTCTCTTTGTGATGCATGAGGGTTTAGGTTCCTTCTTGAATAGGGTTGACTTTCACTCCATTCAATTTGTTAGAGATTGATGGACTAGTAACATTAACATGACAAATCTTCGATTTGTTTGATATATATGTCACCGTAATGTGTTTGGAAAGTGAAATTTTATGCCAGCACATATCCCAAGCTATTGAAAAGAAGTAATTGATGTTAAATATATCTTTAGTAAGCGCTAATTCTGATTAAGATGGCCAAGAGGTGGGAGAAATGGCGAAGGCGTTGTGGAATAATCTCAAGGTCATATTTGGACCAAAATTACTTGTAAGAAAAATTCATATTAAAAAATGTCCAAGGTTAAATTGGAATCTTACCGCTTAATTTTTCCCATCTTAGTCCTTTCAAGAGTTGTTTGAGAGTACTGAAATAGGATGAGGCTCATGACTCTGAGGTCTTCAAAATGAATACGCTCACATTTACTGCCTGATTGTTTAAGCCTTCAACAGAGAATTTGTATTGCTATGCCAAATGAATAGTAGTGGAATCCTTAGCAACAGTGGTTATACTTGTGTGAAGCGGATTCTCAATGAGTACATTGAAGGTCAGCTGTATCATATATTTTTACAACTTGCTAAAATAGTGGAACTATACGAGCAGTTCTTATCTGCCAGTTTTTAAGTTAGACTTTTGTATCATTAGTATTTTGACAATATTCTGATAGTTTAGATCGAGTGTAATAAATCTAGGTCCTTTTTTTAAACAAATATTAAAAGTTTTACCATGAATAAAAACTTGATGAAAGATTGTTGTTATTCATCTGAACAAAAGTTGACCTGGGATGGAACTGGGAAATAAACTTCGTCAACTAAGGAAGTTCAATTGGCTGCACTTGCTTTTGATATTTTGGTTTTGTGAAAAGCTTATGTTTTTTTATGTTTTTAATTTTTTTACTTTAGATGCTTATAGGCTTCTAGCTTGCTAATATCTGCATACCACCTTTACTTGGTAGGTGTGTGCTTGGTTGGCCTTTCAGCACCATCTTTATATATTTGCGTGTGCAAAACATACTAAGTTTCCCGTTGTTATGGGACTTTATATTTTAAGATAAATGGTTCAGTTACTTTTGAATATTATTTTTTTCGGATGTATTCTTCCTTTCTTGATACTGCTTATTTTTCTGCCAACTTTGATTTCTCAGTCTGAGAGGACATGATCTTTGATAAGAGTGAGTAGAGGAGTACAATTCCCATATTTGGGGGGCAGAGGAGGATGTTCCATCATTTTTTCTTTCCTTTTTATTTTTCCCCCTCCCCTTTTATTTTTCCCCTTATTTTTATATTATTCTTTTATATATGTATTGTATGTATGTATTTACATATTTTTTTTGTTATATCTATTCCTATTCTCTTATTCAATTTGATGACTTTATTATTTATTTGCTTACGGGGTTCTACCCCAACTAGTTTGAGATAGAAGGCCTCAAGTTGAGATACATTGAAGATGGTAGCATGCCTTGATATTGCTTTGTATTGTACTCCATACCCCAATAATAAAGATATATAGAGAGAAATCTCTTTCTTTTGTAATAAAATCATCTCTTTTCAATTAAAAAGAGAAGTTTAAGAGACAGAATTCAAGTAGATCACATGGAACTAGTCTTTCATATCAAGGGAATATGCTCCTAGCTGAAATTTGGCAAGTCTGATTGACTAGGAAACTTTCACGATATACACATGAGTTGTAATTTGCTAGGACTTTAGGATTTAAATTTACTCTTCTATTTCAATGACAACCATGTGGCCATGCCAAAGTAAATATTCTAGAAAAAAGGGATTTTTAAAAGTAATTAGCAACAAAAATGAAGAAGATGAGGCTTTAAAAATTAAATCTATATAGGTTTAAAGTGTTAAACTTTCAAATATTTAGTTGGGGCAGGACCCCCGCCCTCAATCTATATTGATTGCAATAGGATCCTATTCTTCTTTGGATAGTGTTTGGTTCGTTTTAGATCAATGTAGTTGCTCTGTAATGCAAGACTATTACATTGATGTGACATTTATTGTGTTTGGTTCACCAATTCATGTATTAGCTCATTACATGGGTAATGCTATTCATTACATTATGTATTGCAATAGCTAATAAAAGACAAAACATGTCAGCTCAATTGTTATCACTCTTTTTGTGCACATTTTACCCGAAAATACCCTTATATTACAAATGAAAATAAAACTCTCTTTAATAGTACCTTTCTAGTATCCCCCTCTAACTCCTGTGATGGCATAATAATTTTTGGTGGTGGTGTAATACTTTTGGTAAACAAGTTTTTATTTATTACGTCATTTATGGGATGTATAATATTTATTAGAATCACTTTAGAAATGATGGGTTGTATTATAATGAGTTGTTGTCAAAAACTATGTTACATTATAAAATAGTTGTACATTTTTGTTATTATTTATACAAGTTTTAACACAAATTTATGACTTGTTGGTTGAAACAAAAAATTGTTCTTCATACAAGTCAAAAAGTACTGAGAGTGTCGAAATTACCACAATTGTCTCATGTTTCTTTTATTAGTTTTATTTGTTTCATAACAAGGGTAATATTGTCTTTAAATATTAATATTCACTGCAGTACACATGTTCAACTTCAATGAACCAAACAAGACAATAATGTAATGAAAGAGGATTATATATTTTGCATGGAACTCAATATTGGACCAAACAAAGAAATTGTAATAGGCTGTTGGTGCGTTACATAGCTATTGCGTTACGGAATTCATCGCATCACACCAAATCCTATTCCACGAACCAAACCCCACCTTAGGGTCATGCAATTATAACCTCTATTATCATCTTCTAAATTTCTTATGTTATTATTTTTCGCCCTTTGGATCTATTTACCTGAGTTAAGAACATTCCCTTATACTTTGTAAATGATCATTCCAGATTCCTTGTCAAATATTAAAAGAGGAAAAGAAAACAAACTTGACGGACGTGACGAATTGGTCCAATTAACCATTGAAAGAAAAGCACCTCAAAAATAGATCATAATCTATTGTTTGCCTATGTGAGCCTAACTGACAGCTGAAACAGTTCACCTAAATCAAAGTGGTTGGTAAATTTTAAATTATTCCTTCTTTTTTTTTGCATATATTAATGTTCCTAACAAGGAGCACTATATTGTGAATAATATAGAGTTGACAAAATTCCAATGTCTAATTGGGGAGACCTTATGATTGATTTTGATTATATCCTACAAACATATCAATATAATAATAATGAATGGGTCCCGATGAGGACACTGCTTCCACTGTGTTTAGGATATCTATTTTATTACCCTCTTTTTTTAGCATTATGTTGTATTATTATCGACATAGAAACTATGTGACAGTTGGAACCATCTTGCAGGTCGGGCGGTTGCGGAGAACAGTCGATTGGCTCTTTGGTCAGGTAGTGGTTACTTGTCTTTGTTAAAATAAAAAAGTGAAAGATAAGCAGTGAATTTTTCTACGCTGCTGCTCATATTTGTATTTGCAACATGTACAATCTTTTCACCTGTGCTGTGAATGACCAATACCCATGGAAATAGATACTAAGACGAAGTTGTGTTCCTGAAGCTCTTCAAATCTGTTACGTGAAACCATAATTAGATGATGTTACTGAGCAAAGCTAAGAATGTTTTTTGTGGGCAATTGGAAATATTTCCTAAAATAAGGTCAGATACCATCAGTAGCTTGTGTTGTTCCTTGCTTGCTCAGTTGTTTTCTTTTGGTTCATTAGAGACACTAGTTTTGATTCTACGAAGGAAGCACTCTGAATTTACGGGAATTGGATGTTGATAGTGTCTAGGTGTTTGGCATGTAGGGGCACCGCGTAAGAGGATACAAATTTTTGATAAGTTGCATGTATACAACAAGTAATGCTGTTTAAAGTTAATGTTATGTAAAGATTAAGTGAAAAAATATCTAAAACTTTTTGGGTTAATTTGAATATAAAAGATACTTAGTGAGGTATATTTGTGTGAAGATTTACACGAGTTTTAGTTGAAAAAGCATCAAGTTTATGGGTTCAATTTGGAAATGCTATAAAATTTTATGGGGTACACAATCGATCATTTGTAACTTGAATTGTATGACCAAGTGAAGAATCTGACACACACCCCGCGCCAGCGCCCACTCCCGTGCACGCGTCCGCTTGTGCCAACATGGGTGCCTCACCACAACTGAAGAGTCCATGTAACACATATCTAAGTTGATAATAACAAATTTGAAATCTTTTTAGATTAAAGACCATTGTACACAGTCTACTGTACTTGGAAGAATGAATTCTTAAGTGGAAGATGTGGAGCTATTAAGGAGTCAATACATAATATGGGTACTTTTATATATGTGCACCATGATTTAGGCTTTACTGGCACATTCTATGAGCTTCCTTTTTATACTAGCCTTGTAAAGTTTGGATTTCTAACTTTCTGAGGCAGTATGATTATCATCCAGCAAAAGATCTATAGCTTCTATGATTGAGCTCATGGTACAATATTTGAGTACCCAACTACCTTTCCTCGTGCCCCATTTATATTATCCAGAGTAATATTAATTATAAATTAATTTTAAGGGCTGTAAAACTTTTTTAAGAAGAAAATGAACATATCAAAATACAACAATGGGGTATTACCTTTTCCCATTTTTCTGTCAGTACTTTTGCCACTCTAAGATTTGTAGTCTATTTTTAATTAAAGTAAGCCTTTCCTTAACATTGATATTAGAAATGAATTAAAACTACATACAATATAAGCTAGTTATTTTTTTGTTTGTTCTTTAAGTGTTGAAATCATTCTCGTTAATTGCTTGATTTACTAGTTTTAACGTATTATGCATGTCATTCCACCACAAAAAAGTTGACCAGATCACAGTCATCGTGTAAAGGAACAACAGGTGGTTCTTTCCGCACAAGTTTTCAGGAGGAAGCATGGAAGAAATATAATCGACGAATGCAGGAAGAGTATGAAGAAGAAATGGAGAGAGTGGTGAGAGCCTTATAATTCTGTCTTTTATGTTTTCCGTCTTTCTGCTATTATATCAATCATCTGGTATGCAGAAACTCTGTTTAAACCTTTGCATTTTGAATCATTTTTATTTTAAATTATAATTATACAATAGTTCTTTCATCTTTCTTGTCGCCCATGTTTACAATTCTCTGAAATCTAGATATCCAAATATTTTCAAAATTTGGAAACTCCTGTGACTGAAGATGGTATAGGATGTTTTTTATGCTTATACATGAATTCACAGATGCAGGATACGTACCACTTTTTAATTTTTATTAGGTTATGCTGCATAATAGAATTAACTGTTGGGATGGTAATAGCAGCCAGCTATCTTATCATTTTCTGATGAGTATCAGTAATCTTTCTACTTTCTAAAAGAAAAAAGAATCCATCCCCGCCAGATGCATACTTTTCACTTCAGATGTCCCAGTGTTTGTAACTTTTAGAATTTTAATACAGTTGTAATGTGAATGAACTATATTACCCTTCTACAAATTAAAGAAATAGTTTGTGGAGGCCACTATTGGATTTAATTTGTGAAACTAAAGGACAGGTATTAATGAATGGGTATTAATAAATTGGTGAACATTTTTCTCGTTCATATTTGTGGCAATTTAAATATGACATATATTTTGGGATGGAGAGAGTTGCAGTCATGCTTTTAAATTTATTGTTTTCTGGTTCGCTTATTTTGCTGGAGTAGATATATAACGTTATCTGAGCTAATCTCAAGAGTTTATATCTTTTATCTATTCAAATATTAGAATCACAATATCTTGATATTAAATAATTTGTATTCTGGATCATAAATATAAGACCATAGGAAATAGAATATGCTGGTAATGGAAATAGTTTCATACCCTGCTTTGCAATTAATTTTATATATTTGTTTGATTTCCAGATTTTTTGTTTTTCTGGCAAGTAAGATTCCTGGTTTCCTATGTACCATTTGTTGCTACCTTTGATTTTTTTTAATTATTTATTTCACTCTCTTGTGCTTAATAGGAACGTATAAGACGTATGCAAAGTGTTTTCAACAGAGAGAGAAATAAATACAAAAGAAGCTATGAGAGCTGGAGGGAAAATAGCCAGGGTCAATATCATCAACATTTCCAGCGCGAGGATTGGTATTGGAAGACTGAGACATCAAATAGAGATCGAAGGACTCCACAGGATAATTTAAGCTACCCATTATCCCACCACTATACAGTTTTGGGTCTTGACAGGTTATTAATTATAATATTGATATTAGCTCAATACGGCACACCCATGAGTGCGCACACACATACACACGTATGAAACAGGAAAGTATGTCTGCATCACTGCTTTGGTTCATGAGTAATTTTTTGATCAGATTAATATAAGATCAATTAAGCACTAGGAAAAAATAAGAATTGGTTCATTCTTTCTAAGTGGATCGTATGGGGAGGTGGGGAGGTCAGGTGTACGTACCATTACCTCTAAAAATCTAAAGATTTAGACAATTAGCCATTTCTTTAAAAAACTTTCAAAAGAACTAAGTTAACATATGTTCTATTAATTGAAAACTAAAAATGAAGAGAAACTTATGCCCTTTTGGATCTTGTAAATCATTTTGCTCCATCAGTTTAATGGTTGAATAATAATATAACAACTAAGACAATGGTATTTTTTTTTTCTTTGAAAGTTTGAATGGAAATTTTCAATTTAACTATAAAAGCTAAATACTAAGAAAAGCTAAAACCACTATCTAAAGGTCTAGTATATTTGTTCTGAAGTTGATAAGTTGTGATACCCGAACAATTATAAAGAAAAAACTATATAACCTTGTGAGTTTATCACTATTAAATCCCGTGCCTCGAATAAGGCAATGTGTTAAGAATCAGTAGCACCTTTTGGGAAATGAAAAAGGAAAATATAAAGAAGCCCTATTGGGGTCAAAGCAGGTACTTTTGATGCTCTCTGTTTGTTTATTCTTATCAAGTGTGAAATGATATCTTTTTCGTATCATTTGGGTATAGTATGTTTCTTTGTATTGCTAGTGGTAATCAATGTCCATCAAATCACGTCATTTTTACTTCAGATTATGTTTGTTAGTAAATAAAGAAAACTTGTACAACGAACATTAATAATGATTTTAATGTGAAGACTTGTATGCTTGAACTTATCGTATTTTAAATTTTCTTTCCCCTTGTTTGGCAGGTTGCGGACAAAACCTTACACGGAAGATGAGATTAAGGTACACGTCATTGATTTAATCATGTTTTAATTGAAAAGAGCACATAATCTACGGAATTAAATAATGGACTAATGGGATAAAATAGTACCCAATGCTATGTTTGTTTGTAAAAATGATAGGTCCAATAGGATCATTTGCACTAATTTATAATCACTTTGGATTATTTTATCCAATGATTAGTCTGTTATATAATCCCATGTACTATATTTTGTCATTTCTAAGGCCATTTGATGATAAATTATATTCCCAAGTGGAAAGGTGGGTATTATATTTTTCCCTTTTGAGGTATTAAACGATCCCATAGGCTTTCATTTTTACGTCTCTCTAAAACTGGAGTCATGGTAAAATCTTGGTTTATTTAATCATTAGGGACTACCAAACACATGATTTTTTTTAGTTAAGACTAACCATGGGATAAAATTATCCAAAGTGATAATAAATTAGTGCAAATAGTTCTATCCTACCCTTCATTTTTACAAACAAAAATATCCTAAATGTATTAAATTAGCACAAGTAGTCCTATACTCCTAACCCGTCCATCATATAGCAAATGAACATAGCCTAAGAGAACCATGACACACTCACTGAGCTGGGGTGTTTGTTCTATAGTTTCTGCGCTCTATTTCTCTAAAAACTTAGCTAAGAATCTTATTTTAAAGTAAAAAAAAAAAGAAAGAAAAGAAAATCTAATATATTCTTGTGTTGCAGACAGCTTTCAGAGAAAAAGCAAAACAGTTCCATCCAGATCAGAATCAGGATAATAAAGGTTGACCTTGATTAACCATTTAACTAAACTATTGTATATTCTTATTGTTCTAATGTCTAATTATCCCATTCCTTGTTTTGCACTTTGGTGATTTTGTTGCAGTGGCTGCTGAAGCAAAATTCAAGGAGGTTATGACATCTTATGAGGCTATAAAGTCGGAAAGGAAGAACAATAAATAAAGGTTTTACAAAATTTACAAATATTGAAGGGTGCCATGCTTTTGGCCGCATGGTCGCCCCTTTTTGTTGATCTTGAAGTAGTTTTCAGCACACCGAGGAAAATATTCTCAAGGCAGGTCGAGATTACAGATTCCATGTTGTAACTGTAGGTCGAGTCTCCCAAATTTTTTCCTGTGGAGGAAATTTGCTTGTATATTTATATAGCTTCTCTACTTGTGCAATTATGCAGAAAGCAAAATAATGCCGATTCTAATGCATGGTCACATTCGAAATGCTTCATTTCTTTTTTCCCAACTATTTACTTTTTCAGTTTGAACTTGGATCATCAGAATTTTCTTGATATACATCCTACGTGCCAAAATATAATATCAACTTGCTAAAAATGTAAAAGCTAAAAACTCGCTTGTATATTTATGTCTCTAAAGTTATCTTGATTCCATTTATTTTGGAATAAAATTAAAATTCATTTGGGTGTTATATTTTGGAATGGTTTTTTTTCCCTGTCAAATTTGATGTTTTTATTTGGTTTTTGACAAATTTACTTCTTCTTGGCTGCTGGTAAGATGGGTATAAACTTGTAGAGATCTTGATGATGTGATGGTTTCTGGCAAGGGCTACTACCATATACGTCTAAGAAAAATAAAGAGGCCTTTTGAATGTCACAAGCAGTAGGGGTTTCGTTTTCTCTTTGCGGTTGTTTCTTGATATCAGGTGTTATCTATTCTGAGAGGATTTTGTTATTTTTTGGGTTTGTAGGATGCTCTAGTAGTTAAATTACAAAAGCTTACAATATTATGTGTTGTCTATTCTGAAAGGATTTTGTTATTTTTTGGGTTTGTAGGATGCTCTAGTAGTTAAATTACAAAAGCTTACAATATTCCTACTACTGCACAGAGCCGGTTCTTAGGACAAATTTTTTCAAGTGTGTTCTTTTATACAAATTAAATAAATAAATAAATAAATTATCAACTAATTAATTTTATTAAAATTATAAAAATTTATAAAAGATAAGGAAGAACACTTTGATGCCTCATTAAAACCTTGGTTGGGGAAAACCTAATGGGACAAAACCCCAAACGAAGGAAAAAGAGTATTCCTGATTGTAAACATCGCATTAAAAAACGAAAACTACATATTTGAATCTACATGCTTTCTCCCGAATCCATAAGCATTTCTTGATTCGATAAATTTTTTTTTCTTCCTCCACAATTAATCGAAGCAAAGAATCATCATATGTATCTACAAAATAAAAATAACAATGAAATTTGAACCACAAAACATCATTTAAAGAAGTTGCCCCCATATTTATTGATTTGTTTTATATTATATTTTATAATTAAATTGGGACTTCCTTACTCAGTACATTTCTTCTTGAAATTGAGTATTTAAAGATTAATTGGATTGATTGGCATCCCTTTTCATTAACAGGTACAGACGGTAACTTTTTTATTTTTTATACACATATATACACATAAGTTTATAAAAAAATTTAGACCCCTCCCAACTGTGGGTCCCGAGCTGTTGCTCCCTTAGCCAAGGCCGGCTCTACTACCGCAAAAGAAAAAATTACAAATAAATTAAGGAATAACTATACTATACACGGTCCTGGTTACTCCCATGTCTTTTTTCATCTATATATATATAGAGTCCGGATTCAGTCAAACACTGTATTATGAAAAAATTTCAGTTCCATAAAATATTAAGTATTTTTTTTAGTTGTTTTAAATAAAAGCAAAAAAAAATTAAAATTACAGATTTAACACTCGTTAGGACTCCCTAGAATCTGCTCTATATATATATATATATATATAAGTGATTTCTTCACTAGTGTCTAATGTAGCAGTATATATACTTCATATTAGACCTACTATATAGGCTATAAATACAAATAAAATGAATGATTAGCTTCAATTTTTGGCCAGTATATAATAGATAAAAGACAAATTTTGAATTTAATGAATGATTGATCCTGATTCTTTGGCTGCGTATATGCTAGTTAATTTGATCATCTGATGTATTAGTTGTCAAGGACAAAAGAAGGAAAATGCAAGTTAAGGAAATGAAAAGCACTGTGGCGAAACAGACCAGATTTAACGATTCATTCGGAAATGACTTAAAACATGTTTGATTACTCAGTTGAAATGAGTATTCTATTCCTTTAGTTATTATTTTTCATTCATTTTTAAATAGATGAGTTTATTTTTGCTTGGTTCATTTTTCACCCAACTTTATCGCCCAATTTCGCACCCTCTCATGTTCATCATTATAAATAGAGGTCCTTCTTCTCTCCTTTATCTTCTCTCTCATTTCTCATTTCTCTCCTCTATGTTCTCTTCTCTATCCTCCATTTATCAGTTGAAATTGATTTTCAATTCGGTAAGACATCTAATCTCAGTTTATTTATTTGTAATTTCTTCACTTTATTCATCTATTTGTGCTTAATCAAATCTGATTTTGGTTATGTGTCGTGATTTTGGTGCTCAATCAATAATAATTTTGAAATATATGCACCACATGTTTGATGTATTGTCCATCTGTTGCACTATAAGTTGAATCCCCAAAAAAGGTAGACGATCGTAAAGAAGGTCACCCAACCAGTCCCCACCAACATATCCAGATTATATTCTGGTTAGTGTCTTTAAATATATTAATATTATGTTTATATGGTGATATGCATATTTTTTTGATTGATTTGATCCGAATATTGCTGTCGGTTGATTCATGAATGGCTTTGATGAGGACATGCCTAACTTGGACTCAAATGGAGGTGGTGGATCGGATCCGGTGCAAGTTCCAGTTAGATCAATTACGGGTGCAAGGGCTAAGCGATTCAAAGAAGGATTACTTGCTTTTATTCAAGCTTAGGATGAGAAAAGAACGGGTTCGGGAGCTATGGAAGTGGAATCTACGTTCGTATCTATGATAGGTGTGATGGACCAAGGCAATGAACTCAATGCAAGCCATATAGCAAGTCAAGAAAATCAGAAAAATAAAATTCGCAGATTTGGAAGTTCAGTGAATTCGCCTCGGCGAATTTAGAAGGCTCAATGAATCCGCCCCGACAGATTCCTCTCTATTGGATTCGCCCCGACTACTTTTGAACTTGCCCCAGCACATTGGTCTCTGCCTAGATTCGCCCCTGTGAATTCCCAGGCCAAACGAATCCACCACAACGGATTAGCCCATATTTGGTTGACGCGTTTTTTGAGGCAGACACGTTTTGACATATTTTGAGTGTGGATTTGTTACCTAAACTCATTATTTTCAGTTTATTATTAGATTTCTATTATAACTAGGATATTAGATTAGATTTTGATTCAAAAAACACTTGTAATTACTTATTGGGATTCTAAGGTTTCAATTACTACTATTAAAGGGCTTATTGATGTAATTAACATTAATGATTCAATTATTCAGATTTATCAAATTCTTGTAAGACTATTCTCTACTTTTGGTTCTTTGAAGAATTCCTAAGTTATTTTCTTAGTTTTTCTTTGAGATTCAATTTGACTTATCATACAACAATTCATAGTTGTGTGTAGCGTCTTCTACCGCATCAATCGTCGATTGTACCGAGATTACCGTTTTGATATAAACGAGGGGTCAATGTGTCGTTGGTGTCATTCAACACATATTTTCGAACGCGAACAATTGAACCAAGATTACCGTCTACATATAGACGAGGGGTTAAGGTGTTACAAGCAATTCACCCAAACAACTTTGTTAGAAACGATCAGGGCGACGACCACCTCACGAAAACGTTCTGTGGAGTCTAGCATTTGGTATTAAAGCTAAGTCTTCTAGCGAGTTATCTATCTTTTAAGTTCCTGTTTGAATTGTTGAGTAAAAAAATAAAAAAGTATAGAAAATTTTTCAGAATTTTTATTTTCATCTATTGCATTCTATTGTGAGAAGTTATACCTTCTATATTTTGTTTCATGATAAGTTATTTTTGAATTTATTAGTAAAACCGAGGATTTTGCTAGGTGAATTTGAGAAGAACCTATTAGAGAGAATATTTAGAGGTAAAAGGCTTAGCGGTGAGATTAATATAGGGTAAAAGCTAATTTTGAGTGTATACACGAGTGAACCATTGATTTAAGTGAAATACGTAATGGAGTGGTGAGGAAATTATTTTCTACTAACCCTTGTTTTGTAGAAAATGTCTAGCTCCAAAGATAAAGGAATGTTTGAGGATCAATCTTTCACAACATTTGATATGAAATTTATGTTGGAAGCCATGAATAAGGAATAGAACAGAAGATGAGAGATGATGAATGAATGACTTGATCAGGTAAGTGAGACCCGAGGAGAATCATCTCAAATTCCTCATGGAGCACATAAAAAGGGGAGGACACAACAACAGGAATCTAAAACGGAGGAAAATAACTTCGAAGGTGGATTCAGTGGGGATGAAGATCCTGAATCTGACTTCCTACATCGAAGGCAAGGAGGTGCTAGAGAAAGAGGAGGTCAGGATAGAGAATATGATAACGTGAGTAACATCAAAATGAAAATTCCAGCTTTCCAAAGGAGGAGCGATCCAGAGGCATACCTAGAATGGGTATTTGATTGTTAAAACTACTCAGATCTCAAGAAAGTCAGATTAGCTGTTACTGAATTTTTAGATTACGCAGTTATTTAGTGGGATCAGTTAACTACTAGTAGAAGAAGATGCGGTGAACGTCCAATTAAGACATGGACAAAGATGAAGGCAGTTATGAAAAAGAGATTTGTACCGAGCCACTACCACCACGACTTGTTTCAAAGTTTGCAAAATTTGAAACAAGAAAGCAAGAGCGTCAAGGATTACTTCAAGGAGATGGAAATGCTAATGGTTAGAACTAATATGGACGAGGATAGTGAGGCAACAATGACTCGATTTTTAGCAGGGCTAAATTGGGATATAGCTGATTTAGTGGAACGACAACATTATGTGGACTTGGGGAATATGGTACACATGTCTATAAAGATTGAGAAGTAGCTTAAGAGGAGAGGTGGCCAATGTTCAAATCCTACCACAGACTCATCATGAAAATCTAATGCTATAAAACGAGAGGAGAAGCTAGCTGTGAATAAGTCGAAAGTGGTGTTTAAACCGGATGTGACTAATCGGGGAAAACAAGGTAAAACTGGACCTTCTTCTTTTAGTCGTAATCGAGATATTATATGCTTTAAATGTCAAGGTAGGGGACATATTCTTAGTCAATGTCCCAATCAAAGAACTATATTTTTACTTGACAATGAGGAGGTGGAGACTGAGGGAGAAGAGAGTGACATAGACTCTATGCCACCATTAGAGGAGATAGATGAGACTGCTATACATGGTGAAATTCTAGTCACAAAGAGAACACTTAGTAAGCAGGTAAAGGAGGAGAGCAGTGAACAACCGGAAAATCTTTTTCATACTTGATGTCTTGTGAATGGAAAAATCTGTTGTGTTGTCATAGATGGAGGTAGTTGTATAAATGTGGCGAGTACTACGACGGTGGAAAAATTGGGATTGTCTACTACTAAACATCCACAGCCGTATCATTTGCAATGGCTCAATGATAATGTAGACATTAAGGTGACCAAACATGTATTAGTTCCATTTACCATTGATCGATATGTTGATGAGATTTTGTGTGATGTGGTTCCTATGTAGGCGGGTCATATGTTATTGGGAAGACCATGACAGTTTGATAGAAGGGTTAAACATGACGGGTTTACTAATGAGTATTCCTTTGTTCGCGACAAAAAAATCACTTTATAGCTTATATCACCCCAACAAGTGCATGAGGATCAAATTCATTTGTAGAAAAATCACGTACAAAGAAAAGAGAGTGAAGAAAAGAAATTTCAAGAAGAAAAAAATAAGAGAGAAAATGAAACATTTTTTGCAAAAAGGAGCGATGTGAGAAAAACTTTGGTTTCTAAACAATCGATGATTATACTTCGGTATAAGAATGCGCTTTTGAATACTAACACTAATGATTTTTTGCCTAGTATTGTTTCGTCTCTTTTGCAAGATTTCAAAGATGTATTTCCCGAGGAGTTTCCTCAAGGACTACCATCTATTTGAGGAATCGAACATCAAATTGACTTTGTTCTCGATGCGACCATTCCAAATCGTCCGACTTATCGGAGTAATCTCGAGGAGATGAAGGAGTTACAAAGATAAGTTGACGAATTGGTGGAAAAAGGGTTCGTGAGGGAAATCATGAGTCCGTGTGCAGTTTCGGTGATCCCAATACCTAAAAAGGATGGAAAATGGAGGACGTTCATCGATTGTCGAGCGGAAAATAACATTACAATAAAATATCGACATCTCATTCCTCGTTTAGATGATATGTTAGATGAATTGCATAAGTTATATATCTTTTCAAAAATTGATTTAAAGAGTGGATATCATCAAAAAAGAATGCAAGAGGGTGATGAATGGAAAACAACATTTAAAATAAATATGGTCTTTATGAGTGGATAATGTTACCTTTTGGCTTAACTAATACACCAAGCACTTTCATGCGCCTAATGAATCATGTTTTGTGTCCATTCATTGGTAAATTCGTTGTTGTTTACTTTGATGATATTCTCATATATAGCAAAAACTTGGTTGAGAATGGATCACATTTAAATATGTTTTGGATGTACTTAGAAAGGAAAAATTGTTTGCTCATATAGAAAAATGCATGTTTTGTTCGGATATAATTATTTTTCTTGACTTTGTTGTGAGTTCACAAAAGTCCAAGTTGATGAGGAGAAAATACATGCAATTCAAGATTGGCCGAGTCCGACGAATGTGAGTTAAATACGAAGCTTTCATGGACTTGCCAATTTTTACCGGCGCTTTGTTCGAATTTCAGCGAAATTACAGCACCATTAACTTAGGTTATCAAGAAAAGTGTGGGCTTTAAGTGGGGTGATGAACAGGAAAAAACATTTCAATTGATCAAAGATAAATTGACTAATGCTCCTTTACTTATCTTACCAAATTTTTCTAAAACTTTTGAAATTGAGTGGGATGCTTCAGGTTTAGGTATTGGAGTTGTTTTGATGCAAGAAGGGAAACCAATGGCGTATTTTAATGAAAAATTGAGTGGGGCATCCTTGAACTAACCTACCTACGATAAGGAGATGTTCGCATTGGTTAGAGCATTGGAGACGTGACAACATTACTCGTGGCCCAAGGAGTTTGTGATCCATACCGATCATGAATAATTAAAATATTTGAAGGGTCAGCACAAGTTGAACAAGCGGCATGCGCGATGGATGGAGTTTATCCAGACTTTCCCATATGCCATTCGATATAAACAAGGTAAAGAGAATGTCATTACAGATGCTTTGTCTCGTAGGTATGTGTTATTGAATACTCTTGATACGAAATTACTTGGTTTTGAACGAATCAAAGAATTGTATGTTAATGACCTTGATTTTGGTGAAGAGTTTAAAACTTGTGAAAAGAATGATGTAGGTAAATACTTCAAAATTGATGGGTTTTTTTTATTTCCTGAGAATAAATTTTGTATACCTCTGCAAGTTTTTTACGTGAGTTATTGGTTAGGGAATCACATGAGGTGGTTTGATGGGACACTTTGGTGTTGATAAAACATTAGCCGTTTTGAAGGAACATTTTTATTGGCCTCATATGAAACGAGATGTTGAGCAAATTTGTGATAGATGCATTACCTATAAACAAGCTAAATCTCATGTCAACACCATGGACTTTATACACCATTGCCTATACCCATTGAACCTTGAATTGATTTGTCAATGGATTTTGTGTTAGGTTTACCTAGGTCTAAGCATGGTAATGATTCTATATTTGTGATTTTGGATAGATTTTCAAAGATGGCGCATTTTATTCCATGTCACAAAACTAATGATGCATCCCATATAGCTGATTTGTTCTTTAGGAAAATTGTACGTTTGCATGGTATGCCTAGAACAATTGTTTTTGATCGAGATGCTAAGTTTTTAAGCTATTTTTGGAAGACTTCGTGGTGTAAATTGGGAATTAAACTGTTATTTTCTACTACTTGTCACCCACACACCGATGGTCAAATTGAAGTAGTACATAAAACTTTGTCTGCTTTGTTAAGGGCTATCATTAAAAAGAATATCAGACATTGGGACGAATGTTTAACGTATGTTAAGTTTGCTTATAATCGTTCAGTTCATCCTTCTACTAAATTTTTACCATTTGGAATTGTTTATGGTTTTAATCCTTTAACTCCATTGGATTTATCGCCATTACCTATTTCTGAGTTTACTAACATGGATGGAAAGAAAAAGTCTGAATTTGTTAAGTAGATACATGAAAAGGCATGACTCAACATTGAACGGAGGACGGAGTAATATGCTAAACAGGCCAATAAGGGTCAACGTCAAGTTATCTTTGAACCAAGAGATTGGGTTTGGTTACATATGAGGAAAGAAAGATTCTCATCTCAAAGACGGTCAAAATTGCTTCCAAGGGGAGATTGTCCATTTCAAGTGCTAGAGCGCATTAATGACAATGCCTACAAACTGGATATACCGGGTGAGTATAATGTTAGTGCAATATTAAATGTTTTTGATTTAAGTTCGTTTGATGTAGGTGATGATTTGAGAGCAAATTCTTTTCAAGAGGAGAGGAATGATGAGGAGTACATGTCTAGCTTGGACTCAAATGGAGGTTGTGGATCGGATCCAATGCAAGTTGCAGTTGGACTAGTACGCATGCAAGGGCTAAGCGATTCAAGGAAGGATTACTTACTCTTATTCAAGCTTGGGATGAGAAAAGAACGGGTTCGAAAGCTATGTATGTGGAGTCTAAGTTCATATCTATGATATATGTGATGGACCAAGGCAATGAACTCAATGTAAGCCATATACCAAGCTAGGAAAATTAGGAAAACAAAATTTGCAGATTTGGAAGTTCAGTGAATTCGCCCCGTCGAATTCAGAAGGCCCAGGCCAAACGTGTGAAGCCCCCAAATTCAGGTTCTCTAACCTTAGATTCAGTGCTCACAATCTATCTATCATCATCAGCATTCTATAAACTATTGCGGAATAATAAACATACATTGTTCATTATAATAAAGTTTCATAACATAATCCCAAGGTCTTCTTTACCTTAACTTAAACACACCTTTACTATTACAAAAGGTTTACATAATTAATTCTATCAGATAACATTATAATTAACATTCACTTTAAACTATTCTTGGACCTTACCCTTGCCTTTGTCTTTTGCATTCGATCCTTCGGGCTTAACTGAAATAATTGTCATGATATAGCAATGGTAAGCAACTAATTTACTTATCAAGTTTATATACAAAGGAGATATATCATAATTGTAAAAAAGTTTTGCTTTCAATGTTCAAAACACTATAAATTTATGAAGGAACATGAATTAATAGTCAACAGTTGAATATTCGAATAATTGAATAACAGGTACTGAGTGGTTTGAAATAACCATGAACATTTACCAAGGTTCTCAGCATTTAAACTAGACCTCTTAATAAGTTTTTGTAGTCAAGGGGATCAACCTTTTATACCCCGTGATTTATGCATAAACACTTAATAATCCAGTATCAATATCATGCTTTAATCAAATTCGTCCTTTTCTCAATCAAGAGTTCTTATCATATCAATTTAATAAGAACAACTTTTTAAAACACATTTGATTTAACAAATTTAAACATGCTTGATCTAGCTGATACAATTAGCATAGATCCATCTCATAAACAGTTCATGAATGAAGAACTTTAAATCTAATTCGCAGTTTAATAATAATAGAACATGAATTCAATTGCACAAAGTGTGAATCTCAATAATCAATATAGATGTGAATAATCATCAATAATTATTTACTAACATGTTTTGAAAATAATAACTCGAGTTTGAGTTAGGAAACTTGCCTGTTCATCGAGCTACGACTAACTAGCTTTAATTAAAACTCTTTGAATGACCTAGCATTGACAATGTTGGTCTACTAATTAGTACTGCGTATAATTGTACGTCTATACACTTACTTATGCTATTATCTATTAAATAATTCAATCACAATGCACCCATAATATAATGTACCATAATTAATCCTATAAGATATTTAATAGATCTTAGGTTAATGATTTAATAAATTTATAAGGTTTTCTTAAGTAATAAACACTTATCTTTAAATAATTTATTATAATTGTTTAATTAATGAGTCATTTATATTATCTTCATTTATTAACTCCATTTTTATTTAATTACCATTTAATATTAGTTAAATAGTAATTAATTAATTACCTTTAGTTATTATTTAATAAATAATAGCTAATTACATCTACTTATTATTTAATGTTAATTAAACAATGAGTAATCACATTATTAACATTATTTGTCTTTAATTATTATTTAATATTAATTAATCATTTATCCTTTAATACTAAATAATTGATTTATTAGTCTTTAACTATTCAAAATGAACAATTAATTAACATTTGTCCTTATTTATTAATAATTATTTATCCTTGAATAATAATTAATTAATTCACTTCATAAGTCTTTAATTATTCTTTCTAAGAATAATTAATTATTATTTTTCTTATTTATTATTTAATATTATTTGATTAATTATTTATCCTTGAATAATAAATAATTAATTCACTTCATAAGTCTTTAATTATTCTTTCTTATTAATCCAAGAATAATTAATTATCATTTGTTCTTATTTATTATTTAATATTAACTAAATAATAAATAATTATTTTATAAATTTTACATCAATGTAATTAAGTAATTACATTATTCTTACTTAATCTTACTTAAGCATTCTTTAATTATTAATTTAATATTAATTAAATAATGGTTTAATTCTATTTACTATTTAATATTAATTACATAATCAATAGTAACTTTATTAATACTATCTCTACTTAATTATCACATAATATCACTTAGATAATAATTATATTTTTAATTACATTCAAATTACATGTAATTAGTTTAATAATCATTTAGTGGCATTAAAAAGTATAAATTAGTAAGTTTTAAATGATTTTAAATGAGTTTAAACCACTAATTACTTAATAATTAGCTAACTACTCAGATAAATTTTGGATTAAATATCTTAATATATTTCATAATTTTAGAAAAATTGGGGTCCAAGAACTATCTCCGGAACTGGCCGGAAAAGTGACGAACCGGTCGGCGGAAAATTTTCGCCGGTTCGGTAATTGCTGAACCGGCAATAGGTTTTCTAGGTTTTTGATTTTTTTTCCAGATTTGGGGTCCTTCACTAAAACTTGAATAAAATGAAATCTACAACTCGGATTTGGGTCTAATTGGATTCGTTGGATTCGTATCTTCCCGGACTACAGTTTTCATTCATCAAACATCAAATTTGGATCTGTTTTGGTCTCGAAAATTAGCCCAGAAGTAACTCTTCTTGCACATAAGTTCATAGTTGGAGTGTTTTGGTAATAATTCCATATCTTGCTCATTTTTTAACATTTTTACATGATTCCAAAGATGTTTTACTCTTAACTCATAGTTCTAGAATACGAAGAAACAAAATCACAAAAAACATTTGTATATTTCAAAATGAAAAGCATAGATCACCCCTTTTAAATAAATTTTTCCTAACAACTTCTTTAGTTTCCTTTTTCCCAAATTTCCAACACAAACTTACATAGATGAGCAAGTTAAACATATTATACCCAAGATTTATCATTCATATAAGACTCTAGCCTATTAGTACTTGCACTTCCATGAATCTCTCACAAGATCACATAGAACATACAAAACATAATACTAGGGTTTGATCCTTTCTTACCCTGTCTTGTGGGATGTCCTCCTCTTCTTTCCAAAGTAGGTTAGGAACTTGGGATGCATGAACAACTCCCTTCTCTTCCTTCCGGACTCTAGATCCGAATCTCGCCCTATCTTTCTCTCTTTGTATTTTTGATAGCTTTGGGAGAAAGTAGGAGAAGAAGAATGGTGGAGAATGAAATGGAATGAAATGAATGTGGTGAAATGAAATGGGATACTAATATCCCCCATGTTCTTTTTGTCCCTTGGATAAAAGGGTTAGCCTTATCTCTTCCTAATCATGCCTAATCATGTCATTAAGGATGCTAATTAGATTTTCCACCAATGAGAGCATGACACACTTGTCCTTGTGTGTAAGAACTTCTATTTAAGGAACTTGATTTGCTTAATCTTTTTTCCTTAAAAGGCCTAATATGGCCAGTCAAATATATGCCCAATAACCCATCCATTTTGCTTTTATTTTAATGCACTATTTGATTAATCAAAGGTCTAAAATACCTTTAATCAAGTGGGCTAAGTATGGGCTTGCATTTTATTTCTTTTGGACTTCTCCTTTAATTGTTTTGGGCTATGTAATAAACATAGTTTAACAATTTTAATATATATTACCCTAATTGTTTATTTAGGGTTTCCATTTCCAATCTTATGGAATTTAATTACTTACACATATCTCTTTAACTTGTAACCTAATTAGGTTTAAAATTATTAATCACTTGAAATAATAAAATTACCCACTTAAGTTAGTATACATATTAAATACTAATTAACCATTCCTTATTACCATAACCCGTAGGTTATTCAATCATCTCACCTAATGTATAATTAGGTTAAGAAGCTTTCATTTTTAATGAAATCTATAAATGTATATATCAATAACTATAGTATATATGTTTATTTAGCCATACACCACTTCATATATGTTATCACTGTCGACATCGGGATTTTTTGATGTCCCTTTTCGTTACTTGTTCTTTAGTGTTCTCATGTTAATGTGAGATTTGTTTGAAAAAACAAGTGAAAAAGGTCCGACATGTATAATGTCGACTTTTTGACTTTAAGAGTCGCCAGTTGGTGTTTTTAACTGGTTGCACCAACGCAATCGAAAATGTTTGCACATTGACCCGATGATGTGACACTTTTGCTAATCGAATTGCGTGAAACCGAGATTCATTTGGGTTCGGGGCTTGATTATGCGGAGGGAAGGTGTTAGGCACCCCCCGACATCCGTGTTTCCACGGTGACCGCCACTTTTCAAAGAAACTGTTATATGAATGGGTGTGTGTGGATCAATGTGCAATTATTTGAAAGTAGTGCGAGGCCTCGTTCACACCTATATACACAAGGTTTGAATTTATAGAAAAATTCAGTTTTAACCAAGATATAGCAATGAAGTTTTATAAAACGAGGTTTTACAAACCTTGTGCTCAATAGGAATTGAGGCCTTTTCATACTTCCATTTTATTATTAAATGTTAGGCTTGTTTGCTTTTATTTTCGAGATGCGAAGCATTCTCGAGAAAATAATATACAGCAGTGCCGGATGTTGGGTAAAATCAAGTTACGCACAACACGCAAGTATACGTGGTCAACAAGTAATACAGTGAAAGTAGAGTATCGTTCCCACGAGGAATTATTAATACAAATTACCAAGTACTAACCCTTAATGAAACTAATTTTATTTAAACAATCAATTTAATGTTATAAGTAAATTACTTAATTAAACTAATTCTAATTACCACCAGTTACAAATCAAATTATAGAGATTTAAGATCACAACTTCACTTATTGCTTCATTTAAGTTAACACACTTCTCATCAATTATTCTCTATCCCGAATTGTTAATCAAGAACACGAAAGTAGTATTAACCACCTCTCGATGCACTAATACCGTATTAACGTCAATCCACAATTAAGATAGAAATTCGTTAAACACCTTAATCAACTAACCCACTATATCTCTATGTGAATTACAATTGAAGAAGGTTGAAGAATAAGTTCTCTATCCGATTACATGCGATGTCAAGCATATGTCTACCTTAACACTCATCAAGTTTAAGCTACTAACAAAATCCTGAACACATGCTATCATGATAAGATCTAAATCAATACTTCATCTCTCGAGTTCATATAGATTATCACGGTAATTGATGGCCAGTCAATTAAACAATTAAGTCTAAATTACAATACACAATCCTCACAATAGAACACAATAATTAATAGCAAAGCATATTAAAATAAACTACACAATAAGATCCATTGTAATCTCAAATAAAGAATTAGTTCATTGAATTAAAACTAAGAATCCACAATTGAATAATCATTAAAAGACAAAAATAGAAGAAGATAAAAAGATAGAATCTATTGTCTGTAGATTTGACGCTCCCTCCTTGCTTCCACTTTGAATCTTCAATGGTCTCCAAGTTGCTTCAATCTCCAAAACTCATTAGAACTAGGGTTTTGATCTAATTTACTCTAATCTAATCTAATGGAATTCTTCCAAAAAATCCTTCTAATCCTTGTAAATCTCCTCCTTTTATAAGCCTCCTTATATGTCTTTAAGTCCTCTTGGAAGTCCTTGAATCAAACAACTCGAACCAATCCTTATCGGACTCAAATTCGGATAAAAACTACTCATTCTGCGCATACCCAAGCCCCAGTTTGCCTTTTCCCTTTGTAATAGCAAGCCCCGGCTTGCTAGTGGCCTGCTATTGATTCTTGACCCCAAGCCCCGGCTTGCTATCAAAGCACAAAAGGGCAAGCCCCGGCTTGCTAGTAAGCTGCCAATTATTTTTCTGCTGCAGCGTCCTCTGGTAAAATGGTCATAACTTTTGATTTGGAAAGAGTTACGAGGCCTACCACCTATCAAATCGAAGCTATCAACGAGATCTACAACTTTCATTCTTTGCGTTTTGAGAAATAAGGAACGGATGAAGATCGAAATTGGACTGGAAGTGACTGCTACGCAAATGACCACCCAAAACAGCGAAATTCAACGTTCGTTGGTACGAATGTCATAACTCTTCCATCCGAACTCCGATTGGAATGATTCAAGATGTTCCGGAAAACTAAGAAGACACTCTATAATGTAAGCCAAGTTCCAAGCCAAGAACATGAAATGAACATGAAAGCCCAAATAATGTCCGGATTGCTTTTCTTTGCATTTTCCTTGCTTTTCCTTACCAATAGTCCCGCACACCGCTCCCAAACATATAACCTACAAAATGAACACAAAATGCATGAAAAGTAACTAAGAAACATGAGTTTAAGCAACTAATTCAAGTAATAGATACCGGATAAGTAGGTATAAAACCTACTTATCAAATACCCCCAAACTTAAACCTTTGCTTGTCCTCAAGCAACACAACATAATGCAATGCAATGCAATGAAATGCAACTAATCTATATGCCTACGAATCCAGCAGTATTTGATAAAATCAAATCTATTCACTCGGCCTTAGAGAAATCATGTAAACATGATAATACATCTTATCAAAACTTATCAATAACTTCCTAATCCATCATCAAGTCTTAAACTGTTATTACTGGTATAGTGCGTGTGTGCTCCACAACAATGTTAACTGATATAAAATCAAATTTAACACATAACAAGTCTCTTTGAAGGCATCATACAATGTAAACTCAAGAAATTCAAAAACAAGCTAGATTCAACTAAAATCAAACAATTACCAATATCGAGGGTCAACATGGGATACTTATGCTTTATTTTTCATTACGGGGGCTTTTTGCTCTTTTCCTGTTTTATTATTTTTTTTTCTTTTTGGTTTATATACACATAGCTATGCAATGTCTTATTCCCTTAGGCTTTTCAATGCTACCTTAACGAGCTTTCGACCAACGACTCCCAGACCATTAAGACCTTAGGGCGCTAGGTGTAGAGACAATCCCCTCAGACTTACTTACTCAAGTAACAAAGGCCACAAAACTAGACAAGCATGCCACAGTGTTTATTCATATTTTTTTTCTTTTTTTCAATAGCTTATATATCTCAAATATTCCCCCAAACTTAGGTTCTTGTTTAACTTTAGCCATCACTACTTGTTCTTGTCATTCTTTCATTTAAACTAGCATTATCCTTTAGAGTCCCATTATGTATCAATTTAAACTCAATCAATCACAAGTTGTTTTTACTGTGCTATCCTTATTATACCAGTTTTAAATAGAAAAATACTCAATTCCTAACAAGAAATCACATCAAAGCTCTAATAGTCAATACTATACTTGTCTACTCAATTCAAATCTCATCATTGGCCAAAACAAATTGTAAATATCTAACAGCTAGAATCATGCAAAATGAACATAATAACTAACTATTAATTTTGAGTTTTTGAATTTTTTGAATTTTTTTTTAACAAAAAGAAAAAAACTGAATATAATGCTATTCAAACTATACTATTACGCAACTACTTATGCAGTTGTACTACATGAATGCAAACATAATTAACCTAAACTATATTAACAACGTATGCAAAATAACATAACATAAACATGAAACTAAACATGCAATAAAGAACTAAACTAAACTCCCCCAAACTTAGCAATTACAATGTCCTCATTATAAGAATATAACGGTAATAGAAGAGAACTTCCTTGTAATCAGCTAAGTGTGAGGTGATGGTGGCGATGACGGCGACGATCATTTTCCTATCCATTGAACCTCCAATACCTGCAATGGAGAGAGACAACATGGATTATATTATAAGAGAACTTAATACGCAAATTAATTCCTATCTACTAAATAAACTAGTAAAGCATATAAATATAAAATAATAAAAAAAATTCCTGGGTTGCCTCCCAGTTAGCGCTTGAATTACGCTCTTTTCAGTCGACTTTTCTTCAGTCAACGCTATCCAATTCCTTGTCGATAATTGAGGAACCCTCCATCCATCGGAAATAATATAGCTTTTGGTAGGTTCCCATTTACGATGGCCAATGCATCAAAGTCACCTAGCATGCTTTGATTTGGTATGATCTCAATCAAGAACGTCCCACAACTATGTGTTTTCTCCATTGTGTATGTGATCACTTTGGGGCATGGAAGCTTGTCACACACAATGGGCTCTTCGTCTATCTTCTCTTTCTCTTCCCACCATGGATTAAAAATTGTACTCACTCTTATGTCAACAAGAGCTTCACCGACGACATGACTACCAAGTGGGCATGATTTTGCAAATCTGACCAACTCTTTGATCTTTGGTGGAGACCCATTTAGATCTTCGTGGACCTCTATTTCATTATCCCCAATTGTCTCCACACTTCCTATATCTTGTGGCTCATCCAGTTGTAGATTTGGTTTAGGTTCTCCATCAATTTCGTCATCCATGTCATAAAGCCAAGTGTTTGGAGGAAGGTTGCTTACGTCTTTGGTCATTTGCTCTATTTGATTCGCAAGATTTTGACTTTCCCGCACTTGATTACTCATCTTCTCCTCATCTACTATGAACTTGGACAATAATTCCCCCAGCCTTGAATTTTTTATTTCAGTCTCGGAAGCCATGTATTGAGGACCATTGGTTGAGGTTGTGAAACGTTGTTCCATCCATTTATTAAAATTTTGGAGTGACAGCTCCTGACTCCTTATCAGCTCTTCTGTTTCTGCTATACTCCTTAACATGAATTCCTTAAACTCTGAACTGACTTCTTGTCACCTTGGAGGTGGATATGAGAATTCCGCCGTGTATGTTGGATTTGGAGCATAGTATTGGTCTTCATAAGTATAGCTCCATGACGAATCCGGGTGATATCCCCAAACTTGATCATAATTATCATATGAATACTGATTGAGGTAGTTACCACCATACTGTATCGGCCCAAGATTGATGGTGCATTGATTACTCGAGTGATTACCAGCACAATAGTCAAACATAACTGCCATCCTTCGACTCTGTTGGGCTGCGATAACGTCCAACCTCCTCGAAAGTTCTTCAATCTGTGCTGACATTGCGGAAAGTGTCGCGAGTCTATCAATCTTCGCTCCCATTGGCTGGGTCATTCTTGCCATCCTTCGACTCCGTTGGGCTGCGATAACCTCCAACGTCTTCGAAGTTGGCTCAATTTGTATTGGCTCTATAGAAGATGTATTAAGTCCATCAATCCCAGTTTCCCTTGGTTGAGTCATGTTCGTGTATGGCCATTGATACGCAAAGTCATCCATGGTACCTGAAAAGAGAGAAATATAGGAAGATAGTTAAAAATAAAAATAAAAATGTTTAAATTAAGAATAATTTGATTGAAGCTAATATTGGTAAAAAATATTAAACTAATTCCCCGGCAACGACGCCAAAAACTTGTTGGGTAAAATCTAGTTATGCACAACACACAAGTATACATGGTCAACAAGTAATACAGTGAAAGTAGAGTATCGTTCTCACGAGGAATTATTAATACAAATTACCAAGTACTAACCCTTAATCAAACTAATTTTATTTAAACAATCAATTTAATGTTATAAAGTAAATTACTTAATTAAACTAATTCTAATTACCACTAGTTACAAATCAGATTATGGAGATTTAAGATCACAACTTCACTTATTGCTTTATTTAAGTTAACACACTTCTCATCAATTATTCTCTATCCCGAATTGTTAATCAAGAACACGAAAGTAGTATTAACCACCTCTCGATGCACTAATACCGTATTAACGTCAATCCACAATTAAGATAGAAATCCGTTAAACACCTTAATCAACTAACCCACTATATCTCTATGTGAATTACAATTAAAGAAGGTTGAAGAATAAGTTCTCTATCCGATTACATGCGATGTCAAGCATATCTCTACCTTAACACTCATCAAGTTTAAGCTACTAACAAAATCCTGAACACATGCTATCATGATGAGATCTAAATCAATACTTCATCTCTCGAGTTCATATAGATTATCACGGTAATTGATGGCCAGTCAATTAAACAATTAAGTCCAAATAACAATAGACAATCCTTACAATAGAACACAATAATTGATAGCGAAACATATTAAAATAAACTACACAATAAGATCCATTGTAATCTCAAACAAAGAATTAGTTCATTGAATTAAAACTAAGAATCCACAATTGAATAATCATTAAAAGACAAAAATAGAAGAAGATAAGAAGATAGAATCTATTGTCTGTAGATTTGACGCTCCCTCCTTGCTCCTACTTTGAATCTTCAATGGTCTCCAAGTTGCTTCAATCTCTAAAACTCATTAGAACTAGGGTTTTGATCTAATTTACTCTAATCTAATCTAATGGAATTCTTCCAAAAACTCCTTCCAATCCTTGTAAATATCCTCCTTTTATAAGCCTCCTTATATGTCTTTAATTCCTCTTAGAAGTCCTTGAATCAAACAACTCGAACCAATCCTTATCGGACTCAAATTCGGACAAAAACTACTCATTCTGCGCATACCCAAGCCCCAGCTTGCCTTTTCCCTTTGTAATGGCATGCCCCAGCTTGCTAGTGGCCTGCTATTAATTCTTGACCCCAAGCCCCGGCTTGCTATCAAAGCACAAAAGGGCAAGCCCCGACTTGCTAGTAAGCTGCCAATTATTTTTCTACTGCAACGTCCTCTGGTAAAACGGTCATTACTTTTGATCCGGGAAGAGTTATGGGGCCTGCCAACTATCAAATCGAAGCTATCGACGAGATCTACAACTTTAATTCTTTGTATTTTGAGAAATAACGAACGTATGAAGGTAGAAATTGGACTGGAAGTGACTGCTATGCAAATGACCACCCAAAACAGCGAAATTTAACGTCCGTTGGTACAAATGTCATAACTCTTGCATACAAACTCCAATTGGAATGATTCAAGATGTTCCAGAAAGCTAAGAATACGCTCTACAATTTTAGCCAAGTTACAAGCCAAGAACATGAAAGCCCAAATAATGTCCGGATTGCTTTTCTTTTCATTTTCCTTGCTTTTCCTTACCAATAGTCGCGCACACCGCTCCCAAACATATAACCTACAAAATGAACACAAAATGCATGAAAAGTAACTAAGAAACATGAGTTTAAGCAACTAATTCAAGTAATAGATACCGAATAAGTAGGTATAAAACCTACTTATCACCGGACTCCTTATGGGCATGACAACCATCCAAGGAAATTCGGACACCGTAAATAATGTACAAGCTGCTTACAGCTGAAAAATGTCCATCACGGGAACCGAATCTAGATTTAGTAGACTGAATCTGTGATCACATGATTCCTAGGCTCACATGATACCGTAGTTTGTATGGAAAGCAGTAAGCAGTTATATATATATATATATATATATATATATATATAAAAGTTGTATATATATATATACATGCATGATCAACCACCACGAAGTAACTCCATGGGGGATCAGAAATGTAAATATATATAAGCGGTAAATATATATATATATATATATGGACATGATCAACCACCACGAAGTAAACTCCAGGCGGGATGAAATGTAAATAAAGCTGTAAAAGCAATCAACTGCCACGAAGTAAACTCCAGGCAGGACGAAATGTAAATAAAACTATAAAAGGCCACAGAGTAAATTCAAGGCCTGACAGAAATGTAAATATATATACATATATATATATATATAAAAGCAGTAAATGCACCGGATATAAATCCAGGCTCATCGGATATGTTCAACAATAATTATATATATATATAAAAGCGGTAAATGCTCGGATATAAAATCCAAGCTCATCGATATGTCGACAACAATAATATATATATATATATATATATATATATATATATATATATATATATATATATAAAGCAAATAAATGCTCCGCATATAAGTCTAGGCTCAATCAAGGCATAACTCGATAATGTTAGTCATATATAAAATATATATATATATATATATATATATATATATATATATAATATATATATATAAATAGAAATGAAAACCACAGATCGAAGTCCGGGCATACGCACACAACATGACTCTCAATGTGTATAACAGTGTGTGCAGAGAGGAAAAGAAAGACTTTATAGAATATAAGAAGGCTTACAATGGGCTGCCAATGTAGACTTCTATGACTCTATATGGATAAACACTCAGCTCTGCCGGATAAAAATATAGCTATATGTGAGCTAATAGATGTTTAGAATGAGGAAACACTCAATATGGGTGTGTACAGAGCAAATTGGACAGGGCTTCCTCGCCTTTTTTTTTTCTCTCTCTCTCAAAATGGCTGGCCTAAGGTCTATATTTATAGACTGATGGCTGCAGGTGTACCTGCGGCAGCCGCAGTTGCACCTGCGGCTGGCCGAGGTGTCCCCGAGCTTTGCGGGTCCCATCGTCTTGAAGTACGTGCACTCATGCACTGTAATGTCCGCTTGAACTTGCAGAACTTCAATTCGAGCATTCGAACGAGGTATATGTGACCTTCTTCGGATTGCTTATGTCGAGATTTATGCAATGACATGGATTAGAGGTTGTACGAAGTCAGGAAGAGGGGACCATGCCCATGGTCTTCAAGCTTCAAATTATATCCCGTGTGCTGTCACGCGTAATAGTCACTCGGGATTGTAACTCCTTGGTTCTTGTGGGACATCGTTGTAGGTATGTATATATGAAGTGTTGAGACGACGCGCAGGTGTTTGAGGTGGCAAGATGACGTTTGACTCTTCACCGGGGTTTCGCCGGTTTGAGTTGAAAGTAAATGTTGCTCAGGGTTACATCTGAGATTGGACTACTTATTTGTATGCCACAATGTCATCTAGTGAGAGTGTCTATCTGCCCGGTGTTAGCTCCGGGTCTGAGGTATGAGTGCCTCGGAAGGAGGTCTGATATTGAAGCTGATAGCATGCATTTGAAAGAAGAATTTCTAGAGTTATCGCTGGAATTGCAACAACATTCCTTGGGGTTATCTCCAAGGACGAAACTCGAGGTTATCTCCGAGGTTTGGAAATGATCCTTCCGGTGTGTGTTTTGGGTTTGGAAGTGATGTCCCTCTTTATCATATTCATGCAATGCAAGGCATGGATAGGATAAAGAATCCTAGACACTTGAAATGCAAGCAAGATAAACATGATGCTATGCACAGCAACATGATGCAAATGTATGATGCATGATGATTGTCGGTTCCCTGGTAATCCTGTTGGGATGACAATCAGTGATGGCTTGGACATGCAATCCAAGTCTTCAAGGATGTTGACGTTGGGGCTATCACCAAAGTCTTGAATCCTAGACACTGGCTTATATTCCATAGAGGTGCCTCTTGTGTATAAGAGATCTGTGGGGATAAAGCTTTATCGCTTGAGGATGTGTATAACATATTCCCTCATCCTCATCGAATTCACGCCAGCCATCAATTTGTTTGTCGTCAGTTGCGACATTCGTTGATGTGTGTATCATCGGATAGATCCCTGCTGGGAGAATTATCAAGGTTGCTTGACCTTCATTGATGTACGTGTCAACGGTTGCATCACGTTGTGACCCTTATTGGGGTAGGTAGCTTTGATGGGTTTACTTGCAATCGACTGAGATAACGTCAAGGTTGCTTGACCTTCATTGATGTGTGTATCAATGGTTGAATTGCGTTGTAACCCCCATCGGGGATACGTGGATAAGTTGCTTCGATGGGTTTACTTGCCATCGGCTGATAAGTCGTCAAGGCTGCTTGACCTTCATTGATGTGTATCAATGGTCGAGAATGCGCTGTAACCCCCACCGGGGATACATGGATGCTTGAAAGATTTGCGTTGTGACCCCCGTTGGGGATACTTTATCAGTTCATAACTTCGAGGTTGTAACCCCCGCCGGGGATACATTAGCATTTCATGACTTCGTGCGTTGTAACCCCCGCCGGGGAGGTTTAGGGTTGTGTCCCTGCAATGTTGGCATCGGACCTTTGTGGGGTATTGCTGAGCATGATTTGTGAAAGCTGAGCTTATTGGTATAGTATACCCTGCATTCAGGCGAATACCAGTGAGACGACGGGAGTTTAATTCTGACCCGTAAAACTAGGATTTTAGGCTATTCCGCTCAATCGCGTAGCATTTTTTTTTTCCTAATTTGGCCTTTTTAGCTTGTGAGACCTCCTTTGCAACTCTAACTGGAGTGAGCCAGAGGTGTGGGACCCACGTAGGAGTGCCGTAGGTGTACCTGCAGTAGCCGCAGGTAGGCCTGCGGCCAATCGTGGCTATGTAAAGCCCAAAGGTTGCTTTCATAAGTCATTTTCAAGCTGTGCAACGAAGGAAATCTGAGAGCTTCTCTTTAGACCTACTGAGTTCTGGCAACTTTCTGCATATTCTGCCATCGTACAAGCGTTCTTCACTGTCCACACCCTTTCTGAGGTGATTTGAAGACTTGTTGTCCAGATATTATGGATTCGGATCAACCGAGTAGTTCCCGCAGGAGCACTTCAGGTGTACGGAGGAGGGCTTTCTAAGTACCTCAACCCCGTTCTATTAGACAGCCTCATCGTTTGATGGAGGCGATGATACGTCCTATCCGGGTTGAAGTATCGGATGTCGAGGATGAGGAGGAGGACGTACCAATTGAGGTTCCTGCTCCTGCTGCACGTGTTCCCCGTAGGAATTTTCCAAGTATTCAAGTGGTGAACCCAGATCTTCTGGGTGACTTGATTCGGCTTCCCTCAGTCTACCTGCATGTAAACAAGGTATGAAGTTAGATCTTTAATCTTCTTTATTTCCTATTAATGAGGAGTCAAGGATTCTGATGTTGATATGCATTTGATGTAGGTTCCCGGCTTTACACAGCCTCGAGGGAACTGGTTCAGCATCCACTCTATGTATCAGGCTTTGCATGATGACTATAGAGCGATTGTACATGGTTGGGGATTTGGGACATTCTTCTCCATTCTTCCCCGTCGCTGTCCCTGGGGTTACCTCAGGGCATTATCTGAGCGATGGTTTCACTGCACTCGATCACTCCATTTCTTTGGGATCGTGAGGTGATGATGACGCCGATGGATTGGCAGTTTATCACAGGTATAAAGTTTGGAGGGGATCCAGTGCCTTGCATGACGGATATTACCCCTACTGCCGTCAGATCCTTGTTGGGAGTTCCGGCGGAGGTGCTCAAGGGCAGGACTATTCGGCCGTGGCGAAATTTGCTGAGTGAGCCCATACCGATGATGTGAGAGTCGAGATCGCATTCTTGGCGATTGTTCCCGATGATCATTAGGGGTCGCCAGAGCAGATAACTCTTCTACGGTGTCCTTCGCTTTGATCGCCACCACTCGACCGTGGAATGGACAATATAGAGAGTATGATTGGGGTTCCTACACCTTTGCCTACTTCCTAAGGGGAATGCGCATGCGATTGCAAGGCTTGACTGAGGCGTGGTTAGGATTCTACCCGTTTCTGCTGGTGAGTGTTTCTCTTGTCTTTTCCCATGTATAGGTTAAGAGTGTTGACTGACAGTAGATGTTGCCTTTGTGTTTGCAGTTTTGGCCCTATGAAAGGCTTCTATGTTTGCATCCTGTGAGCGTGCTAGGTTTAGACACCTATCCACGAGGATGGAGATGACATCATTCCATACTGGCGGAGGTCCCTGTTGCTGAGGGTTTCACTCATTGTCGCCCACAACTGGAGTTGTTAACAGCGGATGTCATCACATGGGTTCCCTATTCTGGGGAACACTTGAGTGTTGGATTTGAGGATGGGTACCCGACTGGAGTTGAGTACGTTATGTCCACCCATAGGATTCCTCTCTTCACAGATGGAGGATGGGAGCTCTACTTAGAAGCGTCTTCGTGAGCACTCAGGGAGAGATTCACACATGCGATCTTGCCTCTGCCAGACCCGTCATTGACATCCCATTGTTGGGGATTGACGGTTATACATTGTCAGAGGGCCCCTGCACTTAGGAGATGTTCCAGCAATGGTGGTTCCCTCGTACCATTGGAGCTCAGACCCGCTGTGAGACCCCAAATTTTATGAATAAATATTTAAATTTCTCAAAATATTTTTTTGAATATTATTGTGTGGATTTGATATAATGTTATAGTTGTGGGTAATATTTACAAATTTTGCAAAGTAAGCAAGTGGTTATATAATATTCGATTGGTCGGGGAATATTCGTTTTAACAGGGAATATTCGTACGACGGCACAATCATTGGTGGACCCCACAACGGAAGTATTATCGTAGTTAGAAAATGACAGAATTATCTTTTTAAAAATAACGGCGAAAGTGTTACCGTTAAAACTGTTGAACTACCCGGTAGTAAAAGTACAGTAATATGCGTGGTTGCATAGTAGCACACGGTATTAATTATTGATGCTTACGTAAGAAGTCACTCAGTTATTCTCAATTATTGCTACAGTAATTGATGCATCATATCTCTCATATTATTGATTCAATTATTGTCACAGTATCATCTGCATAAAATGATATATTTATTAAATCAATAATTGAGATGACAAAGTTATTCATATTATTAAATTGCAATATTTACAATGTCTAGAAGTTCTATCAAAGAGAGGTTTGGTCATCTAATTGCGCGCCAATAAGGAGAAATCCTTATCGGAAAGCCCCTTTCACGGAACGACACGGTTATTAAATATTGTGAATTATAATATTAATGATGAATAAGTTTGTGTTGATTAAAGATGAAATTGATAGTTCCATTGTGTTGGAATTATTAGTGTTAGTGAAAATCGTCATTTATTCCGATGATAATTGATGTCTGGGGGTTATATTGATAAATTGGGTAATTAATCGGATAAATGAGCAATTAATTGCTACTAATTCACATGCTTATATAACTATTTGTTCACATGTGTGTACTATTGAATCACATTCTTGTACTTTTAGGGGAGTTGGTGCAAGATTGATAATACTTGGATGACTAAGTTAAAAATGGAGGTATAGATGGAGGTACTATACTGTAATTCATATTTTCACATGTCTAGAACTATTGATTCACATGATTTACTATTGAATCACATTATTTACTATTAGGGGAGGTAGTGTAAGTTTGATAATACTTGCAGGACTAAATTAAAAATGAAGAAAAAGAGGAAGGTATTGTACTGTAATATTCCGAGCCCCAAAATGTGCAATTATCGAAACTATATTTTCCTATAAATAGAAGCTCATTTCTTCATTATTCTTCACCAATTCACTCAAGATATAAAGCAATTATTATAGAGAGAAATTATAGAGAAAAAGAAGAAGAGAAGTCAGCTACCTCTCCACTCCAAAGATCCGGTTTCTTTTCTAAGGTAAGGGTATTATTTTTTTTCGTATTCATGAAGAGAGCTTACATTATTCCATTCTTTATTATTATGTTAGAATAACCTGTTTATGTGAAGTACCGCATACATGGTGAAATTCTTCTGTTATTCCACTCTTTATTATTTTGTTGGAATATCCCGTCTGCATGCGGATTCTGCATGACACGTTCCATTATTTATTATTACATTGGAATATCCCATGCATGCGGATTACGCTAGACTTGGTTCCATTCCTTTCTTTATTATTATGTTGGAATAACTTTTATGCATGCGATTATCGCATGCATGGTGAATTCTTCATTATTCCATTCTTTATTATTCTCGTTGGAATATCACATGCATGCGAATTACGCATGACTGGTTCCATTCTTTATTATTCTATTGGAATATCACATGCATGCGTATTACGCATGACACAGTTCCATTCTTTATTATTTTGTTGGAATAACTTTTATGCATGCGGTCTATCGCATGCACGGTGAATTCTGTTGTTATTCCATTCTTTATTATTACATTGGAATATCACATCTATCACGGATTACACATGACTGGTTCCATTATTTATTATTACATTTGGAATAACGTGGTGCATGCGGGCCTATCGCATCGCTTTGGTGAATTCTTCATTATTCCATTCTTTATTATTCATTGGAATAACTTTTATCTATGTGGACTACAGCATGCATGGTGAATGATCCTTCGTATTCATTCTTTATTAAATTATGGAAATGATCTCATCTGCGTGGATTATCTGCATAATGGTGAAAATCCATTTGCGCTTTAAGATATTCTATTATACTCGTATAAGATATCATTTCTTTTGTACTTGTCATGAAATATCATTTTCTTTGGTATTTTTTTATGAGTTACTATTCACCCAGTTACTATTCACTCTAGTATTATTCACTCGGGTATTCGGGGCATTTTTCGTGTCGGAGTACTATTCACGGGTTACTATTCACCCAAATTACTATTCACCCAAATATTATTCACCTAGGTATTTAGGGTACTTTTCATGTCGGGGTACTATTCACGAGGTACTATTCTCGAAGTACTATTCACAGGGTACTATTTACCCGAAAAATATATTTTTTTTCTGTACAAATTATTTTTGGTACATGAATATTATTCTTGAATTTTACTCTACAAAGAAGTATCATGTTGACAATTTGGACATTATTGATTTCTGGATAAATTAGATTATAAATCTTTAAAATTTATTCTTGAACTTGTTTTATTGAATTCCTATATCATTGTCATTATGCTCATGTTTATATTCTGTTGAAAGTCATCTGTGGCCTGTAGTGCATAGATGGACTCGGTATGATTATGACCAGGGATCATTCGATATAATCATGACCGTAACATTACAAATGATGTGGTAAAAGCCCTCATTGGCCCGTAGTGCATTAATGGACAGTTGTTGGCATGATCATAACCATTAATGAATACACAAATATCCTTGGCCCGTAGTGCATGGATAATTCTTGGTCGTGATACTAAAGAATATCCTTGGCTGTAGTGCAGGGGTGATTCGATGATGTGGATTATTTATTAAAATTTGAGTCTCGGCGATAAAAGTGATGAAAACCTTTTAAATCATAGAAGATAGTAGATTTTATTCTCTACTTGACTCTTCTAATGGATTGCTTGTTCCGCTGCAGTTAAACTTGATGTTTGTTATATTATATCAGTTTAACACTGTTGTAGGCTAACAATAATTTATTCTGCATTATCTTAGTCATAATATTTCTTATTGGCCTAGTTGAGCTCACCCTTTTTCTTTCATTGTTCTCTTCAGGAAATGAGAACGTAGCTGGGACTAGTCGGGGAACGGAGTGACGGTCCAGATGATAGCATTAGTAGTCCTCACTATTCTGTTAAATAGTGTGACAATAAAAGTAATGAGGACTCCATTGAGTGTGAATATTGTCTCGATGACAATATTCTTATTAAAACTCTTAGTTATATTTTGTCGTATTTTACACGACTGTTGTATAATTAAGTTGTATTTAAATTTTGTACCATGTGTTTGGCGACTCAAGATGGGTGATGTATACCTATTTTGGGGGTGTCACAGTTGGTATCAAATCTTAGGGATATGATCCCTGGCTGAGATGTGAGACAAGAACTAAGAGGGGAGAGACGGGGAATTTCCTACCTAAGTTTATTTGGTATTTAATTGGTCGATCAGAGTATATGGATAATATGTGATATGTTAATTAACCCTTCTTTTGTGACAGTGTTTGAAAATGACATTTGAAAATGCTGAGATCAGCAATGAAGCACATGAGACCGTTGAGTCACCAATGATCAATACCCAGGATAATGTGCATCAGGAAGGCGACAATCCTCATGCAAACAACAACACTGACCAAATGATGAACGATGGAATGTTCAGAGGCTTTATGCAATTCATGCAACATCAGGAGAGATCGGCTCCTGTCCAAAATGCTGGTGGAAACACTGGCAACTCTCGGACGGTCACCGCTAAACAGTTCAAGGAATTGGGACCACCGGAGTTTTTTGGAGAGCCAAAACCCCTTAAGGCGGAGACGTGGATAAAGTAGATCTGCAAGATATTTGATGTCTTGGGATGCTCCAAGGATCAAAAAGTTCCCTTTGCCACCTTCATGTTGTGAGCAGAGGCGGATTACTGGTGGGAATCTATAAAGCGTACTCAACCAGCCGCACTAAAGATGACTTGGGAGAAGTTCCAAGAATTGTTCAACGACAAGTACTTTCCCGAAAGTATTCGTCACATGAAAGAGGTAGAGTTCATCAAGCTGGAGCAAAACAACATAACCGTGTCGCAGTACGAAGCCAAGTTTGCCGAGTTGTCTCGGTTTGCGTCCCATTTGGTTGATAATGAGGAGAGAATGACGTGAATGTTTCTAAGAGGCTTGAAACCCTTGATACGTCAATATCTTATCTCTCATAAACTGTGTTTGTATTCAGATATTGTTAATAGGGCTCAGTTATTGGAGCGCGATAATGAGTCAACCCAACCAAAAGAGAGCAGCCGCCAAAATGATAATACCAGTGATAGCAGTCATCGAAGCGGTGACAATAAGCGTGGAGGAAATTATCATGCCATAAATGGTAACCACTTCGGTGGTAATCATGGCCAAGATAATAGAAGTGGAAATTTCAAGAAGAGAAGGTTCAACAACAATGGAAAGACAGCAGCACCAACACCCGTTTTCAAGGAAGGAGAACGACCACCTATCATATGCTTCAAATGCGGAGGGAGGACATATCATCAAAGCTGCGATCTTTGTCAAAGCGTGTTACAATTGTGGAAGAGAAGGTCACTTAGCCCGATTTTGTCGTGCACCAAAGTCAAGTCTAGTTGGGACAGTGGCACCAAAGGCGGATACGGACAAAACAAAGTCGGTGGATTCAGGAAGAGCATTTTTTGTGACTTCTCAAAAAGTGAGTAAACCGAACGTAGTTAGCACGGGTTAGTTAATTATAAATTCTTACGAAGTTTATACCTTATTAGATACCGGTTCTACCCATTCTTTTATCTGTCTTGCTTGCGCTCAACGTTTAAATTTAACTCAGGAGAAATTAGACTTTGACTTATCGGTTGAAACTTTCCACTGTTTATAAATCTTGTTGATTCAAATTGACACTTTCACGTTACCTGTCGATCTTATCTCTTTGAAAATACTTGCATTTGATGTGATTTTAGGGATTGATTGGTTAACTACTCATCATGCTAAAATTGATTATTTTTGTAAGGTTGTTAGCTTTCATATTCTTAACCAACCTATTATGAAAATTCAAGCAACCAAACCACTAAAGTCAATCGCTATCATATCAAGCCATAAGTAAAGAGCCCCGAGCCTTTATCTGGTGACTTCCTTATGTGGAATGTACCGAAGCCAGACTTTCTGTAGGCGACGTCGTGAATGACAACGGCAAGTTGATAGGTATCAATGTGACATACTATCCAAGTCTTGGATGAGGGTCATAGTTTTGAATGATATTTCTATTGTTAATAAATTTCCTGACGTATTCTTGAAGACTTCTTGGCCTACCCCCAGAGCGTGAAATCAAATTTTGTATTGACCCCAGTACAAAACCCATTTCTAAAATCCTTAAATATTTCTTCAACCAAAATGAACGTATTATGCGCCAAAGACGTTGGCTCGAGCTGTTGAAGATTACGATCATACCATTCAATATCATTGTGGAAGAGAGAACGTGGTAGCTGCCGCGTTGAGTAGAAGATCGTATGCGTTTACGAGTGCGATGTTGTTAACACAAAAACCCATTTTGTATAACTTATAAATGATGAAGATAGAGTTACAGACTCTAGAGACCCACGTGAAGATAACAAATATACGATTAGAATTGACTTTAATCGATAAAGTTAAAAGCCGCTCAAGCTACAGACTCAGATTTGATGAATGTGAAGAAGAAGGTTCAAGAAGGCGTTATTCTAGAAGCAAGTCGATGAAGAGAGGAAATCTCAACCCTCGATTTAATTGGCCCATTTGAAATCCTCGATCGAGTAGGAATTGTGGCCTATAGACTCGCCTTACCGCTAACTATGTCGCGTGTTCAGAACGTTTTTTTAGGTATCGATGTTACGTAAATATGTGGACGACCCGAACCACATTATTGAATTAAAACTAGACGAGATAGCAGAAAATTTAACGTATGAGGAGATACGTGTTAAAATCTTGGATAAGAAGGATCGTATTCAACACTCAAAGGTTATACCTCAAGAGTTAGAATCTGAAATGAAGTCAAGGTATCCTCACCTTTTTGGCATACCAGGTACGTACGTAAATTTCGAGGGCAAAATTTCATAAGGAGGAGAGATTGTGAGACCCCAAATTTTATGAATAAATATTTAAATTTCTCAAAATATTTTTTTGAATATTATTGTGTGGATTTGATATAATGTTATAGTTGTGGGTAATATTTACAAATTTTGCAAAGTAAGCAAGTGGTTATATAATATTCGATTGGTCGGGGAATATTCGTTTTAACAGGGAATATTCGTATGACGGCACAATCATTAGTGGACCCCACAACGGAAGTATTGTCGTAGTTAGAAAATGACAGAATTATCTTTTTAAAAATAACGGCGAAAGTGTTACCGTTAAAACTGTTGAACTACCCGGTAGTAAAAATACAGTAATACGCGTGGTTGCATAGTAGCACACGGTATTAATTATTGATGCTTACGTAAGAAGTCACTCAGTTATACTCAATTATTGCTACAGTAATTGATGCATCATATCTCTCATATTATTGATTCAATTATTGTCACAATATCATCTGCATAAAATGATATATTTATTAAATCAATAATTGAGATGACAAAGTTATTCTTATTATTAAATTGTAATATTTACAATGTCTAGAAGTTCTATCAAGGAGAGGTTTGGTCATCTAATTGCGCGCCAATAAGGAGAAATCCTTATCGGAAAGCCCCCTCTTTCCTGGGAATGACCTGGTTATTAAATATTATGAATTATAATATTAATGATGAATAAGTTCGTGTTGATTAAAGATGAAATTGATAGTTCCATTGTGTTGGAATTATTAGTGTTAGTGTAAATCGACATTTATTCCGATGATAATTGATGTCTGGGGGTTATATTGATAAATCGGGTAATTAATCGGATAAATGAGAAATTAATTGCTACTAATTCACATGCTTATATAACTATTTGTTCACATGTGTGTACTATTGAATCACATTCTTTTACTATTAGGGGAGTTGGTGCAAGATTGATAATACTTGTATGACTAAGTTAAAAATGGAGGTATAGATGGAGGTACTATATTATAATTAAAATTTTCACATGTCTAAAACTATTGATTCACATGATTTACTATTGAATCACATTATTTACTATTATGGGAGGTGGTGCAAGTTTGATAATACTTGCAAAACTAAATTAAAAATGGAGAAAAAGAGGAAGGTAATGTACTGTAATATTCTGAGCCCCAAAACGTGCAATTATTGAAACTATATTTTCCTATAAATAGAAGCTCATTTCTTCATTATTCTTCACCAATTCAATCAAGCTTTAGAGCAATTATTATAGAGAGAAAGAAGAAGAGAAGTCTGCTACCTCTCCACTCCAGTATCCAGTTTCTTTCTTAGGTAAGGGGTATTATTTCTTTCATATTCATGAAGAAAGCTTCTGTTATTCCATTCTTTATTATTATGTTAGAATAACTTTTCTACATCTGGCAAGTCTGCATACATGGTGAAATTCTTCATTATTCCATTCTTTATTATTATGTTGGAATATCCTGTCTGTGCGGATTATGCATGACCTGGTTCTATTATTTATTATTCTATTGAAATATCCTATCTGTGTGGATTACGCTAGACCTGGTTCCATTCTTTATTATTCTGTTGAAATAACGTATCTGTGCGGTCTATCGCATGCATGCTGAATTCTTCTGCTATTCCATTCTTTATTATTCTGTTGGAATATCCTGTCTGTGCGGATTATGCATGACCTGGTTCCATTCTTTATTATTACATTTGGAATATCACATGCATGCATGTATTATGCATGACCTGGTTCCATTCTTTATTATTCTGTTGGAATAACCTGTCTGTGCGGTCTTTCGTATGCCTGGTGAATTTTGTTGTTATTCCATTCTTTATTATTCTGTTGGAATATCCTGTCTATACGGATTATGCATGACCTGGTTCCATTATTTATTATTCTATTGGAATAACATGTCTGTGCGATCTATCGCACGCCTGATGAATTCTTCTGTTATTCCATTCTTTATTATTCTGTTGGAATAACCTGTCTATGTGGACTACCGCATGCATGGTGAATGATCCTTCATATTCATTCTTTATTAAATTATGGAAATGATTTGTCTATGTGGATTACCGCATGGCGGGTGAAAATCCATTTACAGTTTCGTATATTCTATTAAACTCGTATGAGATATCATTTCTTTTGTACTCGTCAAATAAATGGAATATCATTTTCTTTGGTATTTTTTTACGAGTTACTATTCACAGGTTACTATTCACTCTAGTATTATTCACTCGGGTATTCGTGGCACTTTTTATGTCGGAGTACTATTCACAAGTTACTATTCAGGGGTTACTATTCACCCAAATTACTATTCACCCGAATATTATTCACTCGAGTATTTGGGGTACTTTTCATGTTGGGGTACTATTCACGAGGTACTATTCTCGAAGTACTATTCATAGGGTACTATTTACTCAAAAAAATATATTTTTTTTCTGTACAAATTATTTTTGGTACATGAATATTATTCTTGAATTTTACTCTACAAAGAAGTATCATGTTGACAATTTGGACATTATTGATTTCTGGATAAATTAGATTATAAATCTTTAAAATTTATTCTTGAACTTGTTTTATTGAATTCCTATATCATTGTCATTATGCTCATGTTTATATTCTGTTGAAAGTCATCTGTGGCCTGTAGTGCATAGATGGACTCGGTATGATTATGACCAGGGATCATTCGATATAATCATGACCGTAACGTTACAAATGATGTGGTAAAAGCCCTCATTGGCCCGTAGTGCATTGATGGACAGTTGTTGGCATGATCATAACCATTAATGAATACACAAATATCCTTGGCCCGTAGTGCATGGATAATTTGTGGTCGTAATACTAAAGAATATCCTCGGTCAGAGTGCGGGGTGATTCGATGATGTGGATTATTTATTAAGCTGAGTCTCAGCGATAAAAGTGATGAAAAACCTTTTAAATCATAGAAGATAGTAGATTTTATTCTCTACTTGACTCTTCTAATGGATTGCTTGTTCATTAGCAGCTTAAACTTGATGTTTGTTATATTGTATCGCTTTAACATTGTTTGTAGGCTAACGATAATTTATTCTCGTATTATCTTAGTCATAATATTTCTTATTAGCCTAGTTGAGCTCACCCTTTTTCTTTCATTGTTCTCTTCTGTGAAATGAGAACGTAGTGGGACTAGTCGGGGGAATGGAGTGATGGTCCCGATGATGATACCATTAGTAGTCCTCACTATTACATTAAATAGTGTGACAATAAAAGTAATGAGGACTCCATTGAGTGTGGATATTGTCTAGATGACAATATTCTTATTAAAACTCTCAGTTATGTTTTGTCGTATTTTACACGACTGTTGTATAATTAAGTTGTATTTAAATTTTGTACCATGTATTTGGCGACTCAAGATGGAGGATGTATACCTATTTTGGGGGCGTCACACTCGCGCCACACATTTTATAGGGGATATGGTTCTAGGATCCGTAATGATGACGGATTGGCTAGCCTATGTCAGAGATCCGACTCATGTGACATAGATTGATGACTTGACCTTGCCAGGTTGGTGACACACATTTCTTTATTCGTTATTTGGGTAGAGATCCTTGAGGCGATATACTTTTCCTTCCAGCTCAAGGCCGGCCCCTCAGTGACCCATATGGCTTTAGCGTCAGAGATCCTCCTTGTATAGGCTTGACATCCTTGTAAATAGAGATCCAGTGATTCAGGAGGAGTTACATTAGGTGGACAATATCGATGATGTAGATATCGACACCATTAACTTTTTCTGATGTATATTTCTTGCTATTTCTTTTTATAGGCCTCTGTTAGATGTTGGGTAGCTTCGCCCCATTTCCTTGTATTTTAGCTATACAGAGATGTATTAGATGATGATATATGTAAGACCCCGAATTTTATGAAATAAAAGTATTTAATTTTTTTTAATTACTATTCATGAGTTACTATTCACGAGTTACTATTCATGAGTTACTATTCACGAGTTACTATTCATGAATTACTATTCACGAGTTACTATTCACGAGTACTATTCATGAAGCATGATAATTTTTTTTTTCGTAAGAAGGCATTACTCAATAATTGTTACGATAATTACTTTGCTCAATATTTTATTTTATTGATTCAATAATTGCTACGTTGATATTTTATATTATTGTTGTTTCAATAATTGTCACAAAGACAAGATTTTCCATTATCTTACAATAATTCATATTATCTGAATAATATTATTGGATAACATTATTGGCAATGCCTAGAAAGTTCTGCTCTAAGGAGAGGTTTGGTCACCTAATTGCGGCGCATGAGAAGGAGAAATTCTTATTAAAAGCCCACTCTTTCCCGAGGAACAACTGGTTGTCAATATTGTGATTATGTAATATTATTTGTGAATAATTAATTATTGATTTTATGATGAGGAAAATATCTATTTTATATGGACATAGATGGAGAAAATTTTTAATGTGACAATTGTTAAAATTGAAATTTTATCTTTTTCGATAAAATAATTCATTTAAATATATTATTATATTTTAATAATATAATAATGGTGATATTTTTACAACGAATGTGGGATATATGAGTATACGAGGAGGAAGAGTATTTTTGTTGCAATAAATGTTTAAAACATGTTAAACATGTCAATTGGACCCCATTTATTGATCGAAATTTGATTATAACTTGTAAAATCGCCTGCTTTGTGGATTTCGGTCAATTTACATTTGGAATTGGGAAAAACTTTCTTCTGCGCAAATTGTAGAGAATTGAATTTCCTATAAAAACTCCCCGAGATTCAAATTTTCCGACAAAAGGGCTATTTATTATGAATTATTGAAGTTCCGATTAATTAATTATTATTTTTGGAGTTTTAAATTAATTAATTATGAAAAACGTTTTTTGTAAGTTTTGTAAGGTGAGATACTTGTGTTGCTGAAGTTTGAACAAAAAAAAGTGGGCGTAGGAATTCAAATTTATTATATTAATAATTTATTAAATTTTCTGCTTTGGTGTTCTAAGCATTTTCCTATAAATAGGGTGCTTAGGTTAGAATTGAAAATCACACCAGAAACTGAAGTTTTCTCTCTCTATATTATCGAGCGTATTCTTGTGAGTATTTTGAGTATACTTTGAGTATTGCTATACGGTGCAAGTTCGTTCAAATAAGTTATTCCAAATGTAAGTAATCGCTTTTTTTGAGGTAAGGGATAGTAAGGATTTTAAGGGTTATTATGTTTTTAGTTTCGAAATTTTTCTAAACCTTCAAAAATTCTGGAAAAATTTGAAATGATAATTTGATGAGTTTTATATATTGTGTCCAAAAATGGCGATTTTTGGATGTATAGATTGAGAGTTATGAATTTTATGAGAAAAGACTATTTTAAAAGTAACCGCTTATAACTCCTTGTGATTAACTCCAAAATTGATGAAATTTTTATTGGGAGTACATCTATATAATATCAGTATACCGTAAAATTTCAGAATTGTTGGATAAAAGTATAATTTATGATAAATGTTTAAATATTCGGTGGTGTTGGCCATGTGAAAAATAGTAAATGAATTTTAAAAATTTCGAGAAAAATATATATTCAATATGGAACTATATTCTGCTAAATCCCAGAAAAAAATATTTTTGGAACTGATTTGGTATTTTTCATGAAAATGTTCTAGTTATGAGTAAATGAATTAAATATATGTATGTGAAGTAAGAAAATTATAAAATATGATTTATTGGCTTGAGAATCATATATGAGGTATATGCAGATTTTTATGAGGGTTTTGGTTAATGATGATGAAATCTTATGAGTTTGGCATTTTAGATGATTAAATGCATTAATTATTAAAGTGTAAATAATTGGATTAAATTATTTATAAGTTTAAGAAATGATTAAAATATTATTATAATATTAATAATATTAGATTATGAGATTTCTAAGTGATTTATAACATTTGGATTAAGGTGTTATAAATATGGATATGAATTTTATTATGAAACTTTATCTTTTAGCTATCGAGAAGTTACTATGCGCGATACTCACGATACTATGTATTTAATACGGGTACTATTCATGACAAATTGGTTTCTTCTTTGACCAAATTATCGTTGATTTATGAATCTTACTCTTGAAATTAAAACTATGTTTTGATTATATTGTTTTTATATAACATTCTTATAACCCTAATGATAATATTTCTCTTTGACTTGAGTGTAAAGATGGGTAGATTATTGGTATGATCGTGACTATAGGTTCTCTTTGGCCAATGGTGCAAAAGTTGAATTGTTGGACCGGTATGATCATGACCATTGAATTTACAATTGAATATTTTTAGCTTAAGTGCAAAGGTGAATTGATCAACATGGTTATAATTATTGTTATATAACTTCGAAATGATTATGTATTTATTTGAGATATGAATATCTTTGGTAGTAGTGCAAAGATGGCTTGTTGATGAATATCTTAGCTTTGTAGTGCAAAGAGATGAATTATTGATGAATATCTTTTGCTCGTAATGCAAAGATGACTGTTGTTGAATATCTTTAGCTTTGTAGTGCAAAGATGAATTATTGATGAATATCTTTGGCTCGTAATGCAAAGATGACTTTGTTGTTGAATATCTTTAGCCTATAGTGTAAAGATGAATCTGTTGATGAATATCTTTGGCCCGTGGTGCAAAAGATGAATTTATTATTATGATTATGAATGAGAACTGTGATTTGGTATAACCATGATATTTGATGTTTCGGGTAAAGACAATGATGAAAATGATCTTCGTCACGGATGAGAAGATGAATTTAGAATCACAATTATGATTATGAGTTATTCATATGATTGTGTAAAGGAACCGCTGTTGATTGATGTTACAGGATAAAATATTGTTGGTGGACTTTTAACGTGGAGAAGACAATAGACTTTATAGTCTATTTGACTCTTTTAATGGATCGCTTGCGTTCACGTTAACTATGGTTGAAAAGTTTTATCATCTACCATATGTTCTAAATCTACGATTTATTATCGATGAAGACTATTGATAATTTATTTATCTTTAGTCATAATATTCTTTATCGAGCTAGTTGTGCTCACCCTTTTGTTTCATAATTCCTTTCGTGTAATAAAAGTATATTTGGGTCGAGCGGGGATAGCGAGGAATAGAATGGTGGTCTATAGATGTTGAGGGTGAGGTGAATTTAACTTGGAAGGGTGTTTTGCCACTATTATACAAGATGTCTAATGACATACAAACTTCGTGTTATCATAAGACATGGTTGTGCTCATCCACTTGCTGAGTATATTTACAAGCACTACCTATATAATCTTGGTGTTTGTTTGGAGTATAATACCCAATTAGAGACAGTGGAGATAATGATATGTCAAGAGAAGACTCACCATTGGGAAGAATATGATAGTAATCTTCTCGTTTTTCTTTGGGGTCTATTGGGTCAACCAAGGATAATTCTGTGGCCATATGATATCTACCATAACCTAAAAGCATGGCCTCCCATGTACAAAGGTTTCCTTGAGCACTTTCCAAAGATTCTAATTTCTAAAACAGTTTTTGACTATACCTTTATGTAAGGTGTCATTGTGACGTGTTACATTTGGTATCAGAGCTATAAGTAAAGAGCCCCGAGCCTCTCGCTGGTGACTTCCTGTTGATGGGGGATGCACCGAAGCCAGACTCTCCGTAGGGGACGCCTGCTTCTGCTATGTGGCAAACCGATAGGTATCAATGTGAGGTCTTGACACAAGTTGGTGTCCGAGTTACATTTGGTATCGAGCTTAGGATATGATCTCCGCGTAGATCGGGATTAGAACTAGGAGGGAGAGATGAGTAAATCGTTCGCTAGTGTGTCCTACCTAAGCTTATTTGTTGGTCGGTCCATAATATCGGGATATTATGTGATATGTTAATTTGTTAAATTAACCCTTGTTTTGAAGTCATTTCTAGAATGATATTCAAAATACGGAGATGAGCAATGGAGAAATCATGATGATGGGGAGATAGAATCGAAATGAAAACAAGGTATTCTCAACTCTTTGAAATACTTGTGTACGTAAATTTCGGGGACGAAATTTCATAAGGAGGGAGATTGTAAGACCCCAAATTTTATGAAATAAAAGTATTCAATTTTTTTAATTACTATTCACGAAGTTACTATTCACGAGTTACTATTCATGAGTTACTATTCACGAAGTTACTATTCATGATTACTATTCACGAAGTTACTATTCACGAGTACTATTCATGAAGCATGATAATTTTTTTTTTCGTAAAAAGGCATTACTCAATAATTGTTACAAAGAATTATTGCTCAATATTTTATTTTATTGATTCAATAATTGCTACGCTGATATTTTATATTATTGTTGTTTCAATAATTATCACAAAGACAATATTTTTCCATTATCTGAGCAATAATTCATATTATCCTAATAATATTATTGGATAACATTATTGGCAATGCCTAGAAAGTTCTCGCCTAAGGAGAGGGTTGGTCACCTAATCAAGGCTACCAAGAAGGAGAAATTCTTATTGAAAGCCCCTCTTTCCTCGAAACAATTTCAGTTGGTTGTCAATATCAGTGATTATGTAATATTATTTGTGAATAATTAATTATTGATTTTATGATGAGGAAAATATCTATTTTATATGGACATAGATGGAGAAAATTTTAATGTGACAATTGTTGAAAATTGAAATTTTATCTTTTTCTCGATAAAATAATTCATTTAAATATATTATTATATTTTAATAATATAATAATGGTGATATTTTTACAACGAATGTGGGATATATGAGTATACGAGGAGGAAGAGTATTTTTTGTTGCAATAAATGTTTAAAACATGTTAAACATGCTGTGGGACCCCATTTATCGATCGAAAATTTGATTATAACTGTAAAATCGTCTGCTTGTGGATTTCTTGGCAATTTCTTTTGGAATTCGGAAAACTTTCTTCGCAAAAATTGTAGAGAATTGAATTTCCTATAAAACTCCCGAGATTCAATTTTTCCGACAAAAGGGCTATTTATTATGAATTATTGAAGTTCCTGATTAATTAATTATTATTTTTTGGAGTTTTAAATTAATTAATTATGAAAACGTTTTTTGTAAGTTTTGTAAGGTGAGATACTTGTGTTGCTGAAGTTTGAACAAAAAAAAGTGGGCGAGGAATTCAAATTTATTATATTAATAATTTATTAAATTTTCTCGCTTTGGTGTTCTAAGCATTTTCCTATAAATAGGTGCTTTAGGTTAGAATTGAAAATCACACCGTAAACTCAAGTTTTCTCTCTATATTATCGAGCGTATTCTTGTGAGTATTTTGAGTATACTTTGAGTATTGCTATACGGTGCAGTTCGTTCAAATAAGTATTCCAATGTAAGTCTCGCTTTTTTGAGGTAAGGGATAGTAAGGGATTTTAAGGGTTATTATGTTTTTAGTTTCGAATTTTTCTGAACCTTCAAAAATTCTGGAAAAATTTGAAATGATAATTTGATGAGTTTTATATATTGTGTCCAAAATGGCGATTTTTGGATGTATAGATTGAGAGTTATGAATTTTATGAGAAAAGACTATTTTAAAAGTAACCGCTTATAACTCCTTGTGATTAACTCCAAAATTGATGAAATTTTTATTGGGAGTACATCTATATAATATCAGTATACCGTGTAAATTTCAGAATTGTTGGATAAAAGTATAATTTATGATAAATGTTTAAATATTCGGTGGTGTTGGCCATGTGAAAAATAGTAAATGAATTTTAAAATTTCTGAGAAAATATATATTCAATATGGAACTATATTCTGCTAAATCCCAGAAAAAGAAATATTTTTGGAACTGATTTGGTATTTTCATGAAAATGTTCTAGTTATGAGTAAATGAATTAAATATGTTATGTGAAGTAAGAAAATTATAAAATATGATTTATTGGCTTGAGAATCATATATGAGGTATATGCAGATTTTTATGAGGGTTTTGGTTAATGATGATGAAATCTTATGAGTTTGGCATTTTAGATGATTAAATGCATTAATTATTAAAGTGTAAATAATTGGATTAAATTATTTATAAGTTTAAGAAATGATTAAAATATTATTATAATATTAATAATATTAGATTATGAGATTTCTAAGTGATTTATAACATTTGGATTAAGGTGTTATAAATATGGATATGAATTTTATTATGAAAACTTTATCTTTTCGTGTATCGAGGTTACTTACGCACGATATACGGTACTATATGTATCGAATACGTGGGTACTATTCATGACAAATTGGTTTCTTCTTTGACCAAATTATCGTTGATTTATGAATCTTACTCTTGAAATTAAAACTATGTTTTGATTATATTGTTTTTATATAACATTCTTATAACCCCTAATGATAATATTTCTCTTTGACTTGAGTGTAAAGATGGGTAGATTATTGGTATGATCGTGACTATAGGTTCTCTTTGCCGATGGTGCAAAAGTTGAATTGTTGACCGGGTATGATCATGACCATTGAATTTACAATTGAATATTTTTAGCTTAAGTGCAAAGGTGAATCGATCAACACGGTTATAATTATTGTTATATAACTTCAAATGATTATGTATTTATTTGAGATATGAATATCTTTGGTCAGTAGTGCAAAGATGGCTTGTTGATGAATATCTTAGCACAGTAGTGCAAAGATGAATTATTGATGAATATCTTTTTTGCTCGTAATGCAAAGATGACTGTTGTTGAATATCTTTAGCACAGAGTGCAAAGATGAATTATTGATGAATATCTTTGGCTCGTAATGCAAAGATGACTTTTGTTGTTGAATATCTTTAGCCTATAGTGTAAAGATGAATCATTGATGAATATCTTTGGCCCGTGGTGCAAAGATGAATTTATTATTATGATTATGAACAGAACTGTGATTTGGTATAACCATGATATTTGATGTTTCGTGTAAAGACAAAGATGAAAATGATCTTCGTCTGGATGAGAAGATGAATTTAGAATCACAATTATGATTATGAAGTTATTCATATGATTGTGTAAAGGAACCGCTGATTGATGTTACAGGGATAAAATATTGTTGGTGGACTTTTAACGTGGAGAAGACAATAGACTTTATAGTCTATTCGACTCTTTTAATGGATCGCTTCGTTCACCGCAACTATGGTTGAAAAGTTTTATCATCTACCATATGTTCTAAATCTCCGATTTATTATCGATGAAGACTATTGATAATTTATTTATCTTTAGTCATAATATTCTTTATCGAGCTAGTTGTGCTTTCACCCTTTTGTTTCATAATTCCTTTCGTAATAAAAGTATAGTTTTGGGTCGAGCGGGATAAATGAGGGAATAGAATGGTGGTCTATAGATGTTGAGGGTGAGGTGAATTTAACTTGGAAGGGTGTTTTGCCACTATTATACAAGATGTCTAATGACATACAAACTCGTGTTATCATAAGACATGGTTGTGCTCATCCACTTGTCGAGTATATTTACAAGCACTACCTATATAATCTTGGTGTTTGTTTGGAGTATAATACCCAATTAGAGACAAAGTGGAGATAATGATATGTCAAGAGAAGACTCACCATTGGGAAGAATATGATAGTAATCTTCTCGCTTTTCTTTGGGGTCTATTAGGTCAACCAAGGATAATTCGTGGCCATATGATATCTACCATAACCTAAAAGCATGGCCTCCCATGTACAAAGGTTTCCTTGAGCACTTTCCCAAAGATTCTAATTTCTAAAATGCTTTTGACTATACCTTTATGTAAGGTGTCATTGTGACGTGTTACATTTGGTATCGTAGCTATAAGTAAAGAGCCCCGAGCCTCTCATTTGGTGACTTCCTGTTGATGGGGATGCACCGGCCGTTGTCTCCGTAGGGGACGCCTGCTCATGTGGCAAACCGATAGGTATCAATGTGAGGTGTTGACACTGAGTTGGTGTCCGTGAGAGTTACATTTGGTATCGAGCTTAGGATATGATCTCTGGCGAGATCGGGATTAGAACTAGGAGGGGAGAGATGAGTAAATCGCTTCGCTAGTGTCCTACCTAAGCTTATTTGTTGGTCACCATAATATCGGGATATTATGTGATATGTTAATTTGTTAAATTAACCCTTGTTTTGAAGTCGTATTCTAGAATGATATTTGAAATACGGTGAGATGAGCAATGGAGAAATCATGATGACGGGGAGATAGAATCTGAAATGAAAACAAGGTATTCTCAACTCTTTGAAATACTGTGTATGTAAATTTGGGGACGAAATTTCATAAGGAGGGAGATTGTAAGACCCCCAATTTTATGAAATAAAAGTATTCAATTTTTTTAATTACTATTCACGAGTTACTATTCACGAAGTTACTATTCATGAGTTACTATTCACGAGTTACTATTCATGAGTTACTATTCACGAGTTACTATTCACGAGTACTATTCATGAAGCATGATAATTTTTTTTCAGTAAAAGGCATTACTCAATAATTGTTACAATAATTATTGTTCAATATTTTATTTTATTGATTCAATAATTGCTACGTTGATATTTTATATTATCATTGTTTCAATAATTATCACACACGACAAGATTTTCCATTATCTGAGCAATAATTCATATTATCTGAATAATATTATTGGATAACATTATTGGCAATGCCTAGAAAGTTCTGTCTGGAGAGGTTTGGTCACCTAATCAAGGCGCCAATAAGGAGAAATTCTTATTGAAAGCCCCTCTTCCTGAACCGCATTTTCATTGTCAATATTGTGATTATGTAATATTATTTGTGAATAATTAATTATTGATTTTATGATGAGGAAAATATCTATTTTATATGGACATAGATGGAGAAAATTTTTAATGTGACAATTGTTGAAAATTGAAATTTTATCTTTTTCTGATAAAATAATTCATTTAAATATATTATTATATTTTAATAATATAATAATGGTGATATTTTTACAACGAATGTGGGATATATGAGTATACGAGGAGGAAGAGTATTTTTGTTGCAATAAATGTTTAAAACATGTTAAACATGTCTGGTGGACCCCATTTATTGATCGAAATTTGATTATAACTCAGAAAATCGTCTGCTTGTGGATTTCGGTCAATTTCTGCTTGGAATTCGGAAAAACTTTCTTCGCAAAATTGTAGAGAATTGAATTTCCTATAAAAACTCCCGAGATTCAATTTTCCGATAAAAGGGCTATTTATTATGAATTATTGAAGTTCTTGATTAATTAATTATTATTTTTTGGAGTTTTAAATTAATTAATTATGAAAAACGTTTTTGTAAGTTTTGTAAGGTGAGATACTTGTGTTGCTGAAGTTTGAACAAAAAAAGTGGGCGTAGGAATTCAAATTTATTATATTAATAATTTATTAAATTTTCTCTTTTGGTGTTCTAAGCATTTTCCTATAAATAGGGTCTTAGGTTAGAATTGAAAATCACACCGTAAATCTGAAGTTTTCTCTCTATATTATCGAGCGTATTCTTGTGAGTATTTTGAGTATACTTTGAGTATTGCTATACTGTGCAAGTTCGTTTCAAATAAGTTATTCCAAATGTAAGTTGCTCGCTTTTGAGGTAAGGGATAGTAAGTGATTTTAAGGGTTATTATGTTTTTAGTTTCGAAATTTTTCTGAACCTTCAAAATTCTGGAAAAATTTGAAATGATAATTTGATGAGTTTTATATATTGTGTCCAAAATGGCGATTTTGGATGTATAGATTGAGAGTTATGAATTTTATGAGAAAAGACTATTTTAAAAGTAACCGCTTATAACTCCTTGTGATTAACTCCAAAATTGATGAAATTTTTATTGGGAGTACATCTATATAATATCAGTATACCGTGTAAATTTCAGAATTGTTGGATAAAAGTATAATTTATGATAAATGTTTAAATATTCGGTGGTGTTGGCCATGTGAAAAATAGTAAATGAATTTTAAAAATTCTGAGAAAAATATATATTCAATATGGAACTATATTCTGCTAAATCCCAGAAAAGAAATATTTTTGGAACTGATTTGGTATTTTTCATGAAAATGTTCTAGTTATGAGTAAATGAATTAAATATGTTATGTGAAGTAAGAAAATTATAAAATATGATTTATTGGCTTGAGAATCATATATGAGGTATATGCAGATTTTTATGAGGGTTTTGGTTAATGATGATGAAATCTTATGAGTTTGGCATTTTTAGATGATTAAATGCATTAATTATTAAAGTGTAAATAATTGGATTAAATTATTTATAAGTTTAAGAAATGATTAAAATATTATTATAATATTAATAATATTAGATTATGAGATTTCTAAGTGATTTATAACATTTGGATTAAGGTGTTATAAATATGGATATGAATTTTATTATGAAACTTTATCTTTTCGTGTCGAGGTTACTATACACGTATACGGTACTATTCATGACAAATTGGTTTCTTCTTTGACCAAATTATCGTTGATTTATGAATCTTACTCTTGAAATTAAAACTATGTTTTGATTATATTGTTTTTATATAACATTCTTATAACCCTAATGATAATATTTCTCTTTGACTTGAGTGTAAAGATGGGTAGATTATTGGTATGATCGTGACTATAGGTTCTCTTGGCCAGTAGTGCAAAAGTTGAATTGTTGACTGGTATGATCATGACCATTGAATTTACAATTGAATATTTTTAGCTTAAGTGCAAAGGTGAATTGATCAACATGGTTATAATTATTGTTATATAACTTCAAATGATTATGTATTTATTTGAGATATGAATATCTTTGGTCAGTAGTGCAAAGATGGCTTGTTGATGAATATCTTAGCACAGTAGTGCAAAAGATGAATTATTGATGAATATCTTTTGCTCGTAATGCAAAGATGACTGTTGTTGAATATCTTTAGCCCAGGTAGTGCAAAGATGAATTATTGATGAATATCTTTGGCTCGTAAATGCAAAGATGACCACATTGTTGAATATCTTTAGCCTATAGTGTAAAGATGAATCTGTTGATGAATATCTTTGGCCGTGGTGCAAAGATGAATTTATTAGTATGATTATGAATGAGAACTGTGATTTGGTATAACCATGATATTTGATGTTTCGTAAAGACAGATGAAAAATGATCTTCGTCTGGATGAGAAGATGAATTTAGAATCACAATTATGATTATGAAGTTATTCATATGATTGTGTAAAGGAACCGTTGATTGATGTTAGGGATAAAATATTGTTGGTGGACTTTTAACGTGGAGAAGACAATAGACTTTATAGTCTATTTGACTCTTTTAATGGATCGCTTCGTTCATTTAAACTATGGTTGAAAAGTTTTATCATCTACCATATGTTCTAAATCTCTGATTTATTACTGATGAAGACTATTGATAATTTATTTATCTTTAGTCATAATATTCTTTACTGAGCTAGTTGTGCTCACCCTTTTGTTTCACAATTCCTTTCAGGTAATAAAAGTATAAATTTGGGTCGAGCGGGGATAGCGAGGGAATAGAATGGTGGTCTATAGATGTTGAGGGTGAGGTGAATTTAACTTGGAAGGGTGTTTTGCCACTATTATACAAGATGTCTAATGACATACAAACTCGTGTTATCATAAGACATGGTTGTGCTCATCCACTTGCTGAGTATATTTACAAGCACTACCTATATAATCTTGGTGTTTGTTTGGAGTATAATACCCAATTAGAGACAGTGGAGATAATGATATGTCAAGAGAAGACTCACCATTGGGAAGAATATGATAGTAATCTTCTCGTTTTTTTTTAGAGGTCTATTGGGTCAACCAAGGATAATTCTGTGGCCATATGATATCTACCATAACCTAAAAGCATGGCCTCCCATATGTACGAAGGTTTCCTTGAGCACTTCCCAAAGATTCTAATTTCTAAAACAGTTTTTGACTATACCTTTATGTAAGGTGTCATTGTGACGTACATGAGCTTGGTATATATTTGTATCCAAACTCACAAAGATATGTGTTGTTGTATTTTGCACGACAATTGTTGTAATAAAGTTGTAGTTGTTTTTCGTACCATATTTTTGGCGACTCAGAATGGGTTGGATGGAATGGACCTATTTTGGGGTCGTTACAATATACTTAGGAATGTACGCACAATTTTCCATTCCCTATATCATATTGCCATCTATTGTATCATACATGTTATTATGTTATGCATATGTATGTATGTCCAGAGATACTCAGCATTGACCCCTGGATGGTCTTATGACACGGCCCATACAGATGTCTTCTTCGATAGTTAGCCGTATTGATCATACCCCACCATTTTTGGCGGCATCTGGTATGCGCTCATGGTATGATAGTATGTAACCATCAGACATGGTGACCGTAGATTATTTTCTGTAGCATACTATGACCTTGTTGATGTTTCAGGTCCCTACAGGATCCATAGAGGGTATGCTAGAGCACTGGGTATCGGAGAGGTAGGTTTTCCAATTTGGGACCCATGAGTTGACTCCTACTTTGGAGGAGTATGCACGGTTGACGATGCTGCCGCTAAAAAGAACTTACATGCATATGGCTATCAGAGACATGACTAGACAGTTCATGACCCTCACCGGATTGAGATGTAGAGTGGTACAGGATGAGATTACATTCGGCCACATGATAACCCAACATTTTCTGTTTGACAGATTTGGCTCTGAGGATAGTTATGCATGGCATTCCGGGGATTTCACCACACCGGAGGACCATTGGCATTCAGCCAGGGTGGATGTATTACTACTGTGCGTATTATCATACGTCTACATGTCACGATATATGGATGAGCTGGATATCGGTGTCATTTTGGCAATGAGAGGTCTCAGGGAGGGTCAGACCATTATACCGATGATCATTGCAGAGACTCTGAGGTGAGCTACATACTACTGCACTTATCCAAATAGGAGTGTTCACAGCAAATTTCTGGCCATGCTATATGTGTGGTTTATGTCACACTTGAGACCGATTGGCATATCTTATCAAGTAGGGTATTGTTTCACACCCATGATATAGCCATGTCATACTCCTTTCAAACTTCATGGAGTGTACAAATGTCAGATCTTGGTCACTTTTTCCGCGGTGGATCGGAGATCCTTTTCTATATTTCCATGTTCGTGGCTTAGCTCACCCTACATCTTCATTACTCATGCTCGGGCATGGATTATCTCCCTAGTGGTTTGAGGGGCATGATTACTTTACCACCCATCGCCGTGATGTGTCGGGCTTGACCGGCTTTTAGGATTTCCATCCATTTGAGGGGCAGTAAGTCGGGCTTCGCTTCACACCGCTTATCACGGAGAGGACAGATCTAGGTTGTATCTGCCGGGATTAGCGAGAGTGGCCGAAGTTTTCATCACCATCCGGGTTGTTCTCAGCAGAGTATTCCGCATGGATGGAGACAGACCGCATCAACAAGTAGAGTATCCATAGTGTAGGGGATCGATTCCGACGATGAGGAGCCTATATAGGAGGTCGACATTCCCATCGATGGGGATTTGATCATTGGGTTGCCGAATTTGTGATGGATTCTCCCACCCCGGGTATCATATACTCAAGATTCAAAGATAACATTTGGAGCGGGATGCCGCATTATCTGCTAGGGATGTGGCCATTGCAGACAGTACTTCAGTGAGATCCCAGCTGGCTATCACTCTTGCTGACATGAGTGCCTACATTAATGAGCATTATGCCACCATGCAGTTAGCCTCTGATCTGTTAGCTCGTGTAGATACCCTTGGGTAGGAGCTTACAGCATTACCTCCTTCTTCAGAGAGGGATGCCATGTTAGATCTGATAGTCCGCATACACATAGATCTGTAGATAGCTTTGTATTTTTCTGCACAGACTAGCTTAGCCATTTTGTCATGTACAACACACATGTATATATCAAACAGTATTATGTATGGCAGGGAAATATATTTTGATTCACTTCCCTTTTAGTTATGCCGTGATACTTGCTTGATATTTGTCTATTTCTTCAAAGCCTTTTGATCTTGATACATTCTGAACTCATCCTTGATAGGTGGACATTGAGATATCGCAAGATCTCTCAGAATGAATCATTGGTTTCTGTATATCCCTACCATCTTTGGTGTCTTAGGACTGGTATCTGTATGGAGATGTGGAGAGGAGGGTGGATTTTCCTCTCTGAGATTGACCGCACCACAGATGGTCGCCAGTACTTCTATTTGTGAGAAGCCTAGTTAATTCCATCTCTTATGGATTTGTGTTTCTCTTCGAGGCACAATCGCAGCTTAGATGGTCACCGAATCTTCTATTTGTGAGAAGAGGTTGGGTAATTCCATCCCTTTGGTTTGAAACTGATGAAATGTGGTAGATTGAAGGGTGATCCCAGTACCATGTGACAAGTATGTTTGTTCTGGTAGGGGTTTGACTGAACCATAAATGGTTGCCTACGTACTCCTATTGAAGAGGAGATCAAGTCTGCGTAGTTCAACCTTATGTAAGAGGTTCAACGCTAAATGTGAAAGGCAGATGGGTGTAAAGCTTTATTAAGGAAGAAGGGTGTAGAAATGTTTGTGGTTTTTGTTTTTGTAGAGAAAGGGCAGAAATGTTTTTGTTGTTTTTTGTTTATTGCGACCGGGCCATATAGAATATGGTTGCCTACGTACTCCCGGGTATTGGGGTGATCAGGTCGACGTAGTTCGCCCCTCAGGATGAAATTGCAGCCAAAGAGAAGTGTGAATCCCATGTGCAGGCTATACTGCGGGGAAAAGAAAGTTTGATCCCATGATGGGGACAAACTACAGGTGTGGAAAAAGTTTAATCCCGTCTTTTGGATAAACTGCAAGCGTAGAAAAGTTTAATCCCGTCTTCAGGATAAACTGTAAGTTTGAAAGGTTTAATCCCGTCTTCAGGATAACCAAAATTGTGTTAAATGTTTGAACTGAGGTGAAACCAGGCTGCTGGTTTGAAGTGTATGTTTCCCTGAGGGGCCGAAGAGTATGTAGAAAAGGAGGGTTCAAAACCGGAATGACTGGTGATTGGATGATCAAAACCAAGATGTTTGTTTGATGGTAACTTCAGACATAGTACCGTTTCACGGTGTCTGAGTTGATAAGCTGTGGAAATTCATCGCTATCCATTTCCTGCAATCTGAGAGCATCTCCTGTCAATACCTCCTTGACAACAAATGGGCCTTCCCTGTTAGGAGTGTATTTTCCCTTAGATTGATCTTTGTTGTCAATGATCTTCTTCAAAACCAAGTCATGTTGTTTAAACTACCGTAGCTGGATTTTTCTATTGTAGGATTGTGAGATCCTTTGCTGATATAACTGACCATGGAAGATAGCCGCGGTTCGCCTTTCGTCTATTAGAGACAATTGGTGATACCTGTCTTGTACCCATTGGTCTTCATCCAACTGAGCATCCATCAACACTCTGAGGGATTCCATTTCTACCTCTATGGGGAACACTGCTTCCATCCCATAGGCTAATGAGTAGGGGGTTGCCCCAGTGGAAGTACGCATGGAAGTTCTATAGGCTAATAAAGTCAGAGGCAAGAGGTCAGGCCATCCTTTGTGATTGGCGGACATTTTCTGCATGATCTTTTTGATGTTTTTATTAGCCGCTTCAATAACACCATTCATCTTTGGACGGTAGATGACGGAGTTAAGGTGTTTGATGTGGAATTTGCTGCATAACTCCTCCATCATTCTATTGTTGAGGTTCTTAGCATTGTGTGACACAATAACCTCTGGTTGTCCATATCGACAAACGACATTGTTTCTGATGAAAGCAATGACAACTTCTTTAGTAACCCTGGGGAAGGAGGCTGCTTCTACCCATTTTGTGAAGTAGTCGATCATGGTGAATATGAATCGATGTCCATTACTGGCTTTGGGCTCGATGGGCCCAATCACATCCATTCCCCACATTGAGAAGGGCCATGGTAAACTCATATTGTGGAGTTCCCTTGGAGGGGCGTGGATAAAATTTCCATGAATCTAGCATTGATAGCACCTCTTGACGTGATCTTCACAGTCAGCTTTGAGTGTACGCCATTAATGCCCTATTCTAAGGATCATATTGACAAGTAGGGGTCCGCTCATGTGAGGGCCACATACTTGACCATGGATGTCATCCATGAGCCTCTGAGCTTGGTCTTTATCCAAACATCTGAGGAGACTTAATCCTACATCTCTCTTGTAGAGTGCATCTTCGCTCAGGTAGAATTTCATAGCAAGTTGATGAATCCGCCTCTTCTCAGTTAGGCTCGCCTTAGCGGGTGTAGATCTATCTCGTAGATACTCCTTGATGTGTTGATACCAGGGGTTGTGGATGGGAGGTTGTTCATCTAATACTTCTCCAACATAGTTCCCATAGATTGGGGCTTTTTGCAGGGAAAATGTGATGCTTGGTATGTTTTCCTTGTCAGGTATGTGAATCAAGGAGGCCAACGTTGCTAATGCATCCGTAAAATCATTCCTATTGCGAGGAATGTGTAGAAAGGAGATTTTTTGAACTCCAAAGCCATCTGTAAAACTTGCTGATGGTAAGGCAGCAAATGTAATTCTTTGGTTTGATAGATTCCCATGGATTATTTGATTACCAACTCTGAATCCACAAAGACAGTTAACCGCCTGATGCCCATTGAACGAGCAAGTTTTAGCCCCATGATACAGCCTTCATACTCAGCTGTATTGTTGGTGCTGACAAACTGCAATTTGACGGCGACGGATATCGCCTCCCCAGGTACTGGGATACCGTAACTACACTCGGCTCGTAACCTTCGTGTTAGTAGCTCCATCAAAATACATTTTCCACGTCATTTATGCATCGTCTCGATGTTGTTGTTTGAATCGCCATTACCCTTCATCGGTGAAGTATGTTTCTAAGAGTTTGTAGTCCCCTGCAGGTGCGACGACCAGTTGATCCGCAATTCCTTGACCTTTGACAGACTTTTGCGTCACATGATTTATGTCAATTGTTGTAGGATCAACTCGCCATCCGACAAATGATAATTCAATGATGGGCCATCAACACATATTTGAGAGGATCCACGAGGGATATGAGATGGGTTATGTGACCATGGAGGTAATGCTGTAACCTCATGGAAGCCCATGCTAAAGCGCAACAAGTTTTCTCAATCAAAGTGTACTTGTGTTCACTTTAAGCTGAATCATTTGCTGAGGTAATAGCTAGCTCGTTCTTGGCCTCTATCGTCTTTTTGCCCCAGCATACAGCCCATGGAATTGTCATTTATGGACAGGTACATGAATAGGGGAACATCATCCCTGGTTGGTACCAAAATAAGAGCGTTAATCAGTTGCCCTTTAATGGTAAGGAAGGCTTTCTGACACTCATTACTCCATTTCATGGAGGAGTTCTTCCTTAATATCTTAAAGATGGGCTCATAGGTTGCTGTGAGTTGAGAGATGAACCTGCTAATGAAGTTGATTCTTCCCAAAAATCCCCGTATTTCCTTCTCTGTTTGAGGAATGGGCATTTCCTTGATGGCCTGGATTTTGGTAGGATCCACTTCAATTCCTTTGTGGCTGACTAGGAAACCTAGCAACTTGCCTAATTTAACGCCAAAGGCGCACTTTGATGGATTTAACTTCAAGTTGTACTTACGCAACCTGTTGAAAAGTTTTCTGAGATGGTCTAAGTGGTCTTCCTCCTTTCGGAATTTGACAATGATGTCATCCACATAGATCTCTATCTCCTTGTGCATTAAATCGTGGAAAAGAGCCATCATAGCTCGCTGATAGGTTACCCCGGCATTGATGAGGCCAAATGACAACCGTCTATAGCAAAAAGTCCCCCAAGAAATGATGAAAGCATTTTTCTCACGGTCCTCCTCAGCGACCATAATTTGATGGTACCCCATGAAACAATCAAAGAAAAGAGTACATGCCTTATCGAAAGCAAAGATTATCAATAAGAATGTGGATAAAGGGCACGGGAAAACTATCTTTAAGGTAAGCTTTGATCAAATCCCAGTAATCCACACAAAATCGCACCTTTCCTCCTGGTTTAGGCACATGAACAATGTTGGATATCCACTCCGGATATGTAGACACCATGATAATGCCAGCTAGAAATTGTTTTACAATTTCTTCTTTAACCTTTAAACTCCACTCAGGTTTCAATCGCCTGAGCTTTTGCCTAACTAGCTTGAATCCTTCTTTAATGGGAAGGCGATGAATAGTAATGTCAGTGGACAAACCCACCATGTCTTCATGAGACCATGCAAACACATCCTGGAATTGGGTTAATAGTGCAACCATGTCATTCCACTGATTTGTGGTAAGGTCTGAACCAATCTGGATTAGCTTAGGGTTTTATAAGGTTCCAAGATTGAAAGAAGTGGTTTGGTCAAGGTTGGGTTTAGGTTTGTTTGCGACCCATTCCTTAATCTCCTGAGGTGTCTCAATGTCCTCTTGCATTTCCATCAAGTCTGAGTCCAACTTTACATCAAAGTTACAGCCCTTGTGGAGAGAAGGCACCCCATCAGCAAGTACAGGCACATCTAAATTCAGAGTCCTAAAATAAAGTATGCTTTCACTTAGTAAATGCAACTGCTTAATCATACAAAAGTGTTAGCATGTACTTGATAAAATAACTGTTAATACTGTAAAGAAAAGCAAGCAATTAAAGTTATCTACAGGGCAGAGGGATTTTTCTGCCCATTTTACCCTCGTCGACCAATGTATGGAGTGCTGCTCCAATTGTCAAGGGCAAAGTCCTGATGGACTACAGTGATGGAGGGATCATCATTGTCCTCCTTCTCCTGAATGATAACCATAACATCTGGGCAATCATTGTCTGGGGTATATCTGTTTATATGTTCATCATGAACAATGACGCGTATGCCTAACATCATCAAGGCGATGTCTTGTTTACATTTCTGTTCCTTTTCTTCTACTTCGGGATCAGGAATCAGCACCTCTTTTGCTTTGATTGGCACTGGTTTAGGAAATAGCATGGCCGCAACATGGGCTGGTACCTTTACTGGAGATTGTATTAACTCATGAGGTAAAGGTTGGGAAAATCGCCGTGAGGCGGAAGCATGAGGAACCTGCTTATGCTTATGAGGATTCCTATAACTGGAACTGGCAGAATAGCCTAGTCCGGCTGTTCCAATTTGACTGGACACTTGAATAGGGTGCTTAATACCCTACTGATCTTTACCAAGCCCTTGTCCAGGCTGATGACCCAATAACATCACTTCTTGAGTGGCCGACATAACCTCGGCAGAAATCTTGGGTACGGGAAGTGGCGCTCCAATAGAATGGTATTGCATGTTACTCACTTCCAGAGTATGAAAACTGGCCGGCTCAACTTTTTAATTGAAGCTGATGATTGGTAGAGGAGTTCCTTGTTCAGGACATTCCGGCTCAGCATTGACAGTGACTAAGTTGTTATTGACAATGTATTTGAGTTATTGATGTAGCGTGGAGGGAACGGCTCCAGCCATGTGTATCCATGGTCTCCCCAATAGTAGGTTATATCCTGAATCTATCTTGAGGACGTGGAAGGATACATTGAATGTATTTGGACCAATCTCTATTGGTAATTCAATCTTTCCAACGGAATTCCGTTGGGATCCATCAAAAGCTTTGATAACCGTATGGTTGCTTTGGATCCGTTTGAGATTGACATTCATCTTCACCAAGGTGGCATAAGAACAGATATTTAGAGATGAGCCTCAATCTATCAAAACTCAAGCTAGCATGTACCCGGAAGACAAAACTGCAATGTGCAATGACTTGCAATGACCGGTCCCTTCGGGCGGTATGTCGTCATCAGTGAAGGATATCACATTGTTGTTGAAAATGTGATCAATCAGATGTTGAAATTTTTCCACATCCACTGATTTTGGCAAGTAGGCTTCTTCCAAAACCTTTAATAAAATCTTCCGATGATCTTCGGAAGAGAAAACCAAGTCTAGTATTGATATCTGGTGTGGAGGTTCTCGCAAGCTTAAAACCACTTTGGCTTCATTATGGCCCATAGTGCGGAGGAATTTTTCAATCTTCTCCATGGGAATCTTCTCCTTGGCTTTACAAGTAGGCTTCACAACCCATTGAGGAAGATACAATGGATTTTCCTTCGACACTATAGCAGTAGTATGAGACGTGGATCCTTTAGCTTCTCTATAAGTCCATGGAACTTTGTGTAAGCTGACAACAATATGTTGTGGTCTGAAGGGTAAAGAAATTGGCTTTGGCACAGCCACTTTCAAAGGATTGTCAGCTCCTTTGAGTAGAATTGCTTGTATGGGAAATAATTTGACAGTCTCATCATCCACTTCGGATATAACTACTACTGATCCCTTCCATTTGGTAGGACTTGTATTCCCACTCTTGAGTTGCACAGTGTAATCATCTGCTAGCTGCAGGACACTGCTATCAATAAAATTCTGAATGAGATGGCGGAGTGCCCAACATTCTTCTGTGCTGTGACCGCGAGAATGTGAATGATATTGACACACTTCATCGGAGTTGAACCGTCCTGAGCGGGGATTGATTGGAGGCAGAAGGAAGGTAGTTCTTCCTTCATTAATCAACATTTGTAATATCTCCTCCATAGATTGGCACGGATAGGTAAGTTCCCTCTGATTGGCAAAATCTCGACGGGCTTTAGCATTTGCTCTCTTCGCAACCTTATCCTCCATAGCTTCGCTTTTTGAAGGTGGTGATGGAGCATTCACAACAAAAGGAAGGAGATAAGCATGCCCCTGACTAATTAATTGGCGCGTGACTTGATGCTGATGGGTCACCAGTTCTGCTAATTGCTCAATTTGCTTGCAAAGAGCTTTCATCTTTCGTTCTATGGTAAATTGGAACTTTGCATAATCCCATTTGTCAACACCGTCTTTGAGGGTCTGGGATGATTCACCATTAAAGCTGGAACTTTGTCCAGTGCTCCAACTAATCATGTTGACCTCTTCTTCTTTGTGTTGAGGAAGAGGGTTGTCTTGCACATGAGGTTGATCTGGTTTGGTGACCATGATCTCACAGTTGTCTATTAAATTTTGGATCTTGTGTTTCAAGGCTCAACAATCTTGAGTATCATGTCCAGGTGCTCCGGAATGATAAGCACACTTTCGAGTAGCATTAAAACCCCTCCCATTAGGGTTGGCTGGTGGAAGAAGATGTGTAATTTTCTTCTGAGTAGTCAGAAGAGCAAGAATATTCTCGAACAAATCCCCTAAGGTTGTGAACGTTCGAGGACACTTTACTTCTCCACTTTTAGGCAATGGAGGGTTTGAAGATTGTGCTTGAAAAGGGGAGTAATTTCTCCTCTGCATAGGCATATTTTGACTGCCTTTTTGACCTTGTAGTATCATGTAAACATCATCCTCATTCTTTTTATGGACCCTCCGGGGGTTGTTTCCATAAGATCCGGACTAGATGTGCTCAGCAACTGCTTTAAGAGCGGCTAGGTCATGAATTTTACCAAACTTCAATCCCATCTCAGCTATCTCTCCATGCTTGATCATTTTAGAAAATGGTTTGCCAATACCAGCTAAGACTCTCTCATAGAAAGGAGCTTCCTGTACATCTATGAATGTCATGACCATTTCTGATTCCGTCATGGAAGGAATAACTTGAGCAGCAAGGTGCCTCCACCTTTGAGCATACTCTCTGAATGACTCATTAGACTATTTCTTGACCCTGGTAATTTGGTACCGGTCAGGAGCCATCTGAGATTGAAAACTATATTGAGTGAGAAAGGCGTGAGCTAGCTCTTCCCAGCTATGGATCTTTGAGTTGTCTAATCTGGTATACCATGAACGGGCTTCTCCAGTCAGCCTTTTCTGAAATAGCTGCATTTTGAGCTTTTCATTTTCTGCGTAAGATCCAAGTTCTCCAATGAACACCTTTAAATGTGTATAAGGATCCCCTAATCCATCATATTTTTCAAAATTAGGGGTTTTGAATTTCTCTGGATAATGAACACCAGGGAAGATACAAAGGTCAGCATATGAAACACTTCCACGTGTTCCAATCCATTTGAGAACACGGATAGTTTCCTCCATTTGGAGTACTTTCTTCCTGATATCACCGGTGTCTAGATCTCCTTTGAGATGGGTGTTTTCAGGGTCTTTGTTGGTCGTATCCAACTGAGGTTCTGGATTTGTTTTATCCAGAACTTGTGTTCCTCCTTGTGTAGAAGGTTCTGTATATGGAGGCATCTTTGTACCCTGAGTGGATTGATGCAATTCTTTAAGCAAGACAGCCAAATTTATGATTTGCAGACTTAATCCATCAAATTCTTCACGAGAAACAGGATTAGACTGGTCAGATGAAGACATGATTGGCTGTAGGCTTGTGGCCTTTTTGGATTTTGAGCGGGTAACAGGCCCAATGATTTCCCTACAAAAGACTTATGTAGTTTAGTCTTAGGGTAATGTAAATGTTATTATAATATGTCCATTTTAGGAATGTTGTCCTGCAAAACCGGGTGTTAATTGATAACATGTATGCATAAGCAACCTTCATATTTTCCATTAGATAAAGATGATCATGGAATAAAATTACAAGTAAATGCTTTTACAAGTAATTGAAAAATGGAAAGCATGAAGAGACTTTCCTCCGCGTTTGGTTTATCAGAGGTTGACCTATCTTAGGGTTACTCTCGCAGTTTTTTGGCATGAAGGTTCCCAGATCATCGCAATCTACTTGACGGGAAGTTAATCCAATTTTTCAACTGGAGCTAATCTGGTGGTGCCTTTTCTGAGCCCCGTTGGAATTATTCTTCCTACGAGTCCAGTAATCAAACACCGACAGGATAGCCTCCTGGTGGAGGAACCACACAACATACATTCACATACAACGTGTCTCACCGTTTATGAAAATGATGACATGTAGATAATATCACAGATAGATATAGTACAGTGTAGTAAGTAAAATGAATTCGTACACATTCATCATAAATGTAAATGCAACATTCACACACAAGCATATAACAGTTTTGAAAAGCTTGTAATAGCGGCTTAAGCCCTCTTACTGGAGTCCCCAGCAGAGTCACCACCTGTCGACGTCGGGATTTTTTGATGTCCCTTTTCGTTACTTGTTCTTTGGTGTTCTCATGTTAATGTGAGATTTGTTTGAAAAAATAACTGAAAAAGGTCCAACATGTATAATGTCGACTTTTTGACTTTAAGAGTCGCCGGTTGGTGTTTTTAACTGGTTGCACCAACGCAACCGAAAAGGTTTGCACATTGACCCAGTGATGTGACACTGCTAAACGGGTCTATGAAACCGAGATTCATTTGGGTTCGGGGGCTTGATTATGCGGAGGGAAGGTGTTAGGCACCCCCCGACATCCGTGTTTCCACGGTGACCGCCACTTTTCAAAGAAACTGTTATATGAATATGTGTGTGTGTGTGTGTGTGTGGATCAATGTGCAATTATTTGAAAGTAGTGCGAGGCCTTGTTCTCACCTATATACACAAGGTTTGAATTTATAGAAAAATTCAGTTTTAACCAAGATATAGCAATGAAGTTTTATAAAAAGAGGTTTTTCAAACCCTGTGCTCAATAGGAATTGAGGCCTTTTCATACTTCCATTTTATTATTAAATGTTCGGCTTGTTTGCTTTTATTTTAGAGATGTGAAGCATTCTCGAGAAAATAATATACAGCAGTGCCGGACTCCTTATGGGCATGACAGCCATCCAAGGAAATTCGGACACCGTAAATAATGTACAAGTTGCTTACAGCTGAAAAATGTCTATCACGGGAACCGAATCTAGATTCAATAGACTTAATCTGTGATCACATGATTCCTAGGCTCACATAATACACAGTTTGTATGGAAAGCAGTAAGCAGCGCTTATATATATATATAAAAAGGCAGAAATATATATATATATATGATCAACCACCACAACTCCATGGGGGATCGCAAATGTAAATATATATAAGGATCGAAATATATATATATATATATATATATATATATATATATATATATATATATATATATATATATATATATATATCAACCACCACGAAGTAAATTCCAAAGTGACGAAATGTAAATAAAGTCGTAAAGCAATCAACTGCCACTAAGTAAACTCCAGCGGATGAAATGTAAATAAAGTTTAAAAAAGGCCACGAGTAAACTCCAGTGCCCGATAAAAATATATATATATATATATATATATATATAAAAAAAAGAACGATCGGATGTAAATCCAGTGCTCATCTGGATATGTCCGATAACAATTATATATATATATATATATATATATATATATATATATATATATATATATATATATATATATATATATATAAGTAGGTAAATGTCTTGGATATAAAATCCAGGCTCATCGATTTATTCGACAATAAATATATATATATATATATATATATATATATATATATATATATATATATATATATATATATATAAGTCTAGCAAATAAATGCTTTACTCATAATGTTAGTCTCAATATATAAATCGATAATGTTAGTCCATATATAAATATATATATATATATATATATATATATATATATAGACATAATGAAAACCACGGACTGAAGTCCGGGCATATGCACACAACACGATTCTCAATGTGTATAACAGTGTGTGCAGAGAGGAAAAGAAATGCTTTATAGAATATAAGAAGGCTTACAATGGGTTGCCAATGTAGACTTCTATGACTCTATATGGATAAACACTCAGCTCCCGCCGGATAAAAATATAGCTATATGTGAGCTAACAGATGCTTAGAATGAGGAAACACTCAATATGGGTGTGTACAGAGCAAATTGGACATGGCTTCCTCGCCTTTTTCTCTCTCTTTCTCTCTCAAAATGGCTGGCCCAAGGTCTATATTTATAGATCGATGGTCGCAGTGTACTACATGCAATAAATGAATTTGTACTGTGGCAGGCCAAGGTGTCCCCGAGCTTCGTGGGTCCCATCATCTTGAAGTAAGTGCACTATAATGTCCGCTTGAACTTGCAAAACTTCAATCTGAGCATCCGAACGAGGTATATATGACCTTCTTCGGATTGCTTGTGTTGAGAGTTACACAATGACATGGATTAGAGGTTGTACGAAGTCAGGAAGAGGGGACCATGCCCATGGTCTTCAAGCTTCAAATACTATCCAGTATGCTGTCACGCGTAATAGTCACTCGGGATTGTAACTCCTTGGTTCTTGTGGGACATCGTTGTAGGTATGTATGTATGAAGTGTTGAGATGACGCGCTGGTGTTTGAGGTGGAAAGATGACGTTTGACTCTTCACTGGGGTTATCGCCGGTTTGAGCTGAAAGTAGATGTTGCTCAGGGTTACATCTGAGATTGGACTACTTGTTTGTATGCCGCAATGTCATCTTGTGAGAGTGCTTGTCTGCTCGATGTTAGCTCCGGGTCTGAGGTATGAGTGCCTCGGCAAGAGGTTTGATATTGAAGCTGATAGCATGCATTTGAAACAAGCATTTCCGGAGTTATCGCCGGAATTGCAACAACATTCCTTGGGGTTATCGCCAAGGACGAAACTCGGGGTTATCTCCAAGGTTTGGAAATGATCCTTCCAGTGTGTGTTCCGGGTTTGGAATTGATGTTCCCGGTGTGTGTTCCGGCTTTGATATTGAACTTCCGGTAGTATCCGACATGGATGTGAGCTGTCTTCCAGGGTTATATCCGAAAGACGAATATGCCCTCCTGCAATGTCTGTAACCGGTGTGCAAAAAATTTCGAGTGTCTACAATCACATATTAAATCACTATATAGCATAAAGTTTTAAATATTAATCATGTATATACATAAAGTGACTTGAAATTCATGGTTATTACAAAACGAATCTGCCTCGACGTATTGACCTATATTTGGTTGGCGCATTTTTTGAGGCAGACACGTTTTGATAGATTTTTGAGCGTGAATTTGTTTCCTAAACTTATTATTTCCAGTTTATTATTAGATTTCTATTATAACTAGGATATTAGATTAGATTTTGATTCCAAAAACACTTGTAATTCCTTATTGGGATTATAGGGTTTTAATTACTAATATTAAAGGGTTTATTGATGTAATTAACATTAATGATTCAATTATTCAGATTTATCAAATTCTTGTGAGACTATTATCTACTTTTGGTTCTTTGAAAAATTTCTTAGTTATTATCTTAGTTTTTCTTTTAGATTCAATTTGACTTATTAAACAACAATTCATAGTTGTGTGTGGCTTCTTCTACCGCATCAATAGTCGATTGTACCGAGATTACCGCTTCAATATAAGCGAGGGGTCAAGGTGTCGTTGGTTTCCATTCAACACATATTTCTAAACGCGAGCAGTTGTAACAAGATTACTGTCTATATATAGACGAGGAGTTAAGGTGTTGTAAGCAATTCACCCAAACAACTTTGCTAGAAACGATAGGGGCGACGACCACCTCACGCAAGCGTGTCGTGGAGTCTATTAGGCTTGGTATATGATTTTGATTGATTATTCCATCAGATTTAACTAGGTTACTTGTTCTTTCAACATGATGTAAATTCCAGAATAATAATTTTATATACTTTCCTTTTCTATGGTATAAATCTTTAGCTGGCCTTTTCTATGGTATAATAATTTCTGCTTTATCTAATTGTTTGGGACTATTTTAATTTTTTTTGCTGAATATTGTTTAGTACTAATTGTTTGTAAGTATGCCATAGATGTTAATGACTTCTTCATTTAGTTACATTATAAGCTCAATGATGAGTTAGATATGTATAGATATAAGTTGGGCACTTAATTTGGATAGAGAGAAATTAAGGTTTTCCCAATTTTAATTCCAATAGGATTGCAAGTGCAAAGATACATTATGTTAGGTTTGTTAGATTCATGAACGCAATCAAATTACACAAATTAAGAGGAAGCATGAAAATTAGAGTTTTAAAAATTTACAAACCATATACCCGGATCATCCTTTATGCACAATTATTATTTAAACGAAAACATAAAGAACAAGAATCATACCCTTGAAGATTCGAGCTTCCTCAAGTATAAGTTCACCTCCAAATTCTTTTCGCGTTCAACTTGAATCCACCGGGTTTGGTTCCTTCCTTTGATCAACGTTAGCCACCCAAGTGTGTGACATCTAGAGGTGATCCACCAAGGAAGAAGAAAGATTCAAGAAGATGGGTGTTTGACAAAACTCTATTTTTTCTATCTCTCATAGAAAATGGCGTACTCTCCCAACTATTGGAATTACGTCTATTGTGAAAAAGTGAACAACCCCACCCATAATAAGACTTCTCTTATTTATAGATGTAGGCAACCCTCCTTAACAATTAATGAATTAGGTTTTATTTTAATTAATTAAACTCTTTTAATTAATTAGGCTCCCAATCTTATTAGGAATAATTAATTAAACTCTTTTAATTAATTAGTCTCCTAATATTATTAGGATATATGAGAGTACTTTTATTAATTAATTTCCAAACTTCTTTAGAATTAAATAATAATAATAGTAATAATAATAAGACTCCTCTTATTAATTTATATTTAATATTTTCAAAATATTAAATAATAAATATTAAGCTATTAATTTATTCTATCACCATAGATTAAATTAAATATACTTTACTTATTATTACAATTATGTCATTTGCTTCTTGAATAATTATTCTTCCTTTTATGGTGTGACCCTTTAGGTTCTCCATATTAAACCGGTTGTGAATAAATCAAATAGAACAATTCTAATCTTATTTAATTAAATAAATTAAACTATTAATTTATTTAAATAAATAATATTTATCCTACAATAGGGATAAGCCTCCCTAGCGATTAACGACTTTTCAGATAATATAGATTTCAACATTAATCATAAAAGAACCTTTGAGTAAATAGTACCGTACAATTCAATCATTTCACCATACAATGTCCCAATTAAATATAAGACATGGAATTACTGTCAAGTCTTATTTTATTTAATTATATGTATTTCGACACTTAAATGCACAACTCCAAATAATACAAATTAGAAACTCCTTTCTAATTTCATTCTGCCTTGGCCAAGGACTACTTGATTGTAATTTATCGAATCACATAGGACATTTCTCTTCTTTTACTAGAAGCGGTAGATTCTTTATTGATCATATATTATCTCCATGTACGACTTATTATACTCAAGCATACCCTTTGATAGGGTCTTAAGGAATAAGTCAAAGTATATATCATCATACACAAGATACTATGATGATCTCAAGTCAAAGGATCATTTGTACTACTATCACTACAGGAATTCCTACTGACAAACAAGTAAAACTCTATTAGGTATTCCTTAGTGAGCCACATTCAGTGAACTTATTCTCTAATAAGCACCTACATACTTGCTTTAGTGTCTCCACACAAATGATCATGAGATCAATCATCCTCATCCAATGAGCAAGCAACGTATGTACCAATCTATCTTGATTCACTAATCCCCAATTTAGTAATCCAATGATTGAGAACTATTTTATTTTTATGCTTTCTAAGAATTTAGATCTTATTAGAATGATCATTATCATTATTCTAAAAGCATTGCTTAAAACTATGGGTTTATCACATATTATAAAGCAGCATCATGTAGATAATTAAAAGCCTTTAATAAATTAATACTTTTTATTAATAAATGAATAATATTGTTACAAAGTATATGCTTTATCATCAAATATGATTGGCTTGTGTGCATACTACTTTTATTCTCCCACTTGCACTAAAGCCAATCGTCATGGTATCTCATACCCTTCTTCTCTAAGTGACGATTATCCTCTTGTTGGATAAGCTTTAGTTAATGGATATGTAATGTTGTTCTTGAGAGTCTACTATCTCTATAGTGAATTCCCATCTTTCAATGATTCCTATAATCAAATGAAAGTGCCACAACATTTGTTTAGATCCAAGATGAGACTTAGGAACTATTCCTAATTCTGTAATGAACTTTTCATCCAAACAATCAACTTGCAGCTTCATTTATAACTATATTCTGTCTTTATCACTAAACCAACAACTCTTTGCTATTTGAAACCTTTCCAATTCACTGCACCACTGTTTAAGGTAACCCTTTTCCTTAAAGTGGATTTTCTGTCGTCTTGGTCTGTCTGAAAAATTTGGTTCTGTTAAGCCCTCTAGTTTTAATTTAGACCCCCCATAAATTTTAATCACATCCTTAGTGCCGGTTAAGTACTTTAAGATGTTTTTCACTGTCTTACAGTGATCTTCTCCAGAATATGACCGATCAACATCAGGTCTTGTATATTTTATTGTATACATGATTGTCACTCATGCGATCTCTCTTTTTCAGGAGTCTATGGGGACTATTAAGAGAGATAAACTCCATGACTCATCAACAGGAGACATTTATTGGAGTTTGCCATGCTAAACAACTTTAACATCAAATAAATATACGTTCCTTGGGTTAAGCCAAACATCCTTTTAAATCTATCTATATAGATTTGTATCCCCAATTACGATACTCTTCCCAAATCATTCATGGAGGAATGTTTCGACAACTTTATCTTTACTGATTCTAGCATTGGCATGTCATTTCTTATCCGTAGTATATCAATATATAATACTAGGAATGTCACAACGCTCGCACTGAGCCTTTTGTACACACTAGGTTTATTCTTATTTTTGATAAAATCAAACTCTTTTGATTGTTTCATCAAAACGAATGTTCTATATTTGAGAAGCTTGCAGCAATCCATTTCTCTAAGTGTCTATAACTCTTACCTCATTGTATATAACTGGATCATCATTTTCTATGATGCGTACCTCATCATCATCTATGATGAATCCATACCTCCCAGGTATCTTCGGTACTATTCCAGATTTACGATTCGATTGTAGTATAATAGGTCTATTTATAAGTTCCTCTTATTTAACTTATAGTGTTTTGTGGTTCTTGAACTCTTCAAGATTCTATTATCCTCCCACTATCTCCTTAAATGATAAACACCTTTATCTTAAAAGGTAGTGTGTTTCGCAACAGACACCTTTTGCTAATTAGGATTATAGAACATATACCTTAAACTTACTTTAGAATGTCCCACAAATCTGCACTTGTCAAATCTTGTCCCAAGCTTATCCTTCAAATTTTTAACATAAGTTGGACAACCCCTTATCTTAACATACTTAAAATTAGGAATCCTTTATGTCCATAACTTTTATGGAGTCTTGTGGCCGGATTTTAAAGTTACCTTTTCGTAGATATGCAGCCATTTCTGGGACATTACACCAGAAGTATACTGGAATGTCTGTAAAATCATTATGGACCACACCATGTCCAACAAGGTATAATTTTTCCTTTTAGATTCATCAATAAATTATTGCGTATCAAGAGGCGTCCATTATAAGAAAACCATTTGAGATGATCTAGAAACTTATTACACGAGTATTTATTCCTTGATCTAATCAAAGATTCTTAATACTTTTCAAATTAGTTTCACTTTTGAATTCTTTGAACTTTTCAAATAATTCATACTTATATTTCATCAAATACAAACATTCAACTCTTTGAATGATCATCTCCTTTTCTTATACTAGTTTGTTCAATTTGCAAAATAATTTTTCACGTAAATCAAGTATACAAAATCCATTAAGTAATATTCCAGTTCTATACAAAATATTATTATTATAAATAGAACAACAATTGTTCTTAAATATAATACCAAAGATTTCATTATCCAACAACAAAATGGAAATAATGTTTCTAACAAGAACTGGAATACAATAACAACTTATTGACTTAATAGATTTGCCCGTAGGCATTGCTAAACTATAAGTTTCTATGGCTAATGTAGCAACCTTTGCTTCATTTCCCACACATAGGATTACTTATCTTTTTTTATCTTTCTACTTCTGCTTGGTCCCTTCATAAATTTATATTTATGATAACCAAAGCCGGTATCCAATACCTAAGTAGAACCTTGAATTAAAGAATTTTTTTTTCAATCTTGAACAAAATTTTATTTGTAACCGAAGCTTCACTAAGCTTCTTTGGTTAGCCTCTGCAAGATGCTTCTCGTAGTTTCTTTTCCAGTGTCCAGGCTTATTGCAGTGGAAACAAACTCCTTTGCTATCCGTATCAGTTTTGTTCTTATTATCTTTTGTTTTTGCCTTTTCTATTTACTTTCTTACAATCGCTCTTCTTTTTAGAAGATCCTTTGGCCCCTACTAGTGAGACTTGGTCTTTAATGGTTGGAAAGTGACTTTCAACATTTTTCAACATGTTAAGTAAATCAGCGAAGCTGATATCTAGCTTGTTCATATGAAAAATTCACAACAATTGTGAAAGGATTCCGGGAGTGAGTGCAAGATCAAATCTTGGCACAACTCTCCATCCATGACAAAACCCGTTGTCCTAATTATTCAATCAAATTGATAATGGACTTTTGTCTGTATTGTATTGTCATTAGTCATTCTAGATCGGAAGAGCTCCTTAGATATCTGATATCTATCAGTCCTACTTTCCTCACCATCAACTACTTGATGTGTAGGAATATAGTAAGAGCATCCATAGTTTTATGTCGACGTTGAAGATCGTTACTCATGGATGCGAGCATGATGCATTGAGCCAACTGTGCATCATCTTGCCACTTTCTAAAAGTAGTAATTGATGAGTAGGTTTTTAACCTATGATTTATGTTCGTTTGGCTTGTTATATTGTTAGTTTTTGGCACTTTCATATTACTTTTGATGGGTTTTGTGCTTGTTGTAGGATAACCAGGTGGATCCATCAAGATGTGAGCATTGGAGGAGTTTTTGAGCAAAATTTCAACTTTCTGATGACATAGTGCGGACCGCGCTGTGATGAAGAGCAACGTGGTAGCAGGGCGCTACCGGAGCAGGATCGAGATCACCGATTGATTGGATAAGCGGCAGGTACGCGCTGAGACCCTATGTTCAGAAGCGCGAGCGCGCTAGTAAGTGGGAAATTGTCTTGGGTGGTTTTGTTGGATAAGGAGAATAGGTAGTCTTATGAGCTATTAATGCACTATGTAATAGATTTATATTAGGATTGTGCCATGATGGTTATTGCATTTTCTTGGGAGTTTTTGGTGTACTTGTTGGTGTTGACAAGAACTTTGATTCCTTAGAGTTTCTCTTGGGCATGAGTTAGAGTTAGATTAGGAGTTATGGTATGGAGTTGAGGGAAGTTATATGGTGTGAAAATTACGTGTGAAGAGAAGGGTGTGAATCATTATACACACTTTTGAGAACTAGATTGAGGAACAAGCATTTGGAGGACTAAAGAAGAGGAGGATTCTCATGAAGATTGCAGAGTTGAATTCAGAGAAGGGTGGTGTATTATTATTCTTCTTTAATTTCAATTTGTGTAATTGGGATGATGTTTTCTTTTATTTATTCAGTAGTTAATTCATTTATTATGAACTAATTTACTTTTTAGGCGAATGATGGATCCTTGAGTGGAACAATGATTATGTAGCTTGTATTTCCAGTTTAATAAAATATTTTCAAGTTTATCTATATTAATTTGAGCTTGAATTTAAGAATTGCCTGATCAACAATTCTTTGTGGATTTGTTTGGAATCGAGAGAGGATATTCGAATCTAGACTTAGTTAATATAGCATGTTTTCATGAATTTTGTGAATAACAGAATCGTGATGAATGTTAAGGTAGAGATATGCTTGGCATCACATGTAATCGGATAAAGAACTTAATCTTAAACCTTCTTTAATTATAATTCACATAGAGATAAAGTGAGTTAGTTGATTAAGGTGTTTGACTTGTTTCTATCTTAACTATGGATTTAAGTTAATACAGTATTAGTGCATCGAGAGGTGGTTAGTACTACATTCGTGTTCTTGATTAATAAACTGGAATATTGAATTGAACTGGAATAAAGGTGTATAAATCTGAGTGAAGCTTAGGGTGAAATCATGAGCCTAATTCTCTAATAATTGTTTGAAAATTCAATTTTTATTATTTGTGGGTATTTTGTGATAATTTATTTAATAGTAATTTGGATTTTATAATCATTGAAGTGAATAGTTTAATAAAATTAGGATTAATAGGAAATTGATAGTTGTAAGGATGAGTTTCTTACTAATTTGTCTCTGTGGGAACGATACTCTACTCATCACTTTAGTACTTGTTGACCACGTATACTTGCGTGTTGTGTGTAATTAGATTTTACCCAACAAGTTTTTGGCGCCGTTGCCGGGGATTATTTAGTATAGATCTTAAAATTTTTACAATATCAGTTAAATTAATCCAGTTTTACTTAAACATTTTTATTTTTGTTTTGTTCATCTTATTTCAGGTGTCTGAAGCGGTTTATGCAAACTCGGTCCAAAAATCCAGACCTGCTGCCTTTTGAGGACGACATTGAGAAAAGGTTTCAGAGGTTAAGTAAGTGGATCACGGAAACGAGACAAGAATTTGAAACATCTGAAAAAGAAGAGGAAATGGCAGCCGAAGATCATAAAGCATTAAGGAACTTCGCCACACCCAAGGTGACTGAACTACAGTCAAGCATCACCAGTCCCGCAATAGCTGCAAATACATTTGAAATTAAGCCTGGATCGATTCAAATGATTCAGAATTCGGTTCAGTTTGGGGGATTGGAAAATGACGATCCAAATGAGCATCTGGTCAGCTTCTTGGATTTATGAGACACCTTTAGGTATAATGGGGTGTCGGATGATGCGGTGAGACTTCGCTTGTTCCCATTCACTTTACAGGACAAGGCAAAGAGTTGGTTACACTTTTTACCGCCGGGATCAATCACTACGTGGGAAGACCTAGCTCAGAAATTCCTCGCCAAATTCTTCCCAATGTGGCTGCAAAAATGAGGAACGAGATAACGATGTTTGAACAACAACACGGGGAGTCATTGTATGAGGCATGGGTAAGGTACAAAGAATTGCTCCGAAAGTGTCCACATCATGGGTTGCCGAAGTGGTTCCAAATGAACACGTTTTATAATGGATTGAATGGGAACCACAGAACAAGCATTGATGTAGCTTTGGGTGGAGCGTTTATGGCAAAGAGCTATGAGGAGGCCTATGAATTGATAGAGACTATGGCAGCTAACAATTACCTGTGGCCCACGGTAAGAATGAATCAAGCAAAGGTCGCAGGAGTGTTAGAAGTAGAAGGTATGACGACAATACAAGCGCAGATTTCAGCACTTTCAAAGAAATTTGATTCTATGACAGGGGTGCAAGCATAACAGGCACAACAAGTGGCAATTATATATGAGTTGTGCGCGGGAGAGCATCCTACGGATCAATGCACAATTAATCCAGCCTCTGTGCAATTTGTGGGCAACTATAATAGAATTCCACAAAACACATATCAGAATGCGTACAATCAAGGGAATAAGAATCATCCAAATTTTTCATGGAGCAATAACCAGCAACAACAAGCTCCAAGATCATCATATCCCCCCAGGATTTCAGAACCATCAACAACCAGCTCAACATCAAGAAAGGAAATCAGATCTAGAGGAGTTGGTGAAAAAATACATAACTAGTAATGAGATGGCTATGAAAAATCAAGCAATGGCTATGAAATCACAAGAGATGGCAATCAAGAATCTAGAGAATCAGATAGGACAAATTGTGTTGGCATTGAATAATAGACCACAAGGAACGTTACCAAGTGACACCGAGAGAAATCCGAAGGGTAATCACGAGCAATGTCAAGCTATTATGTTGAGAAGTGGAAAACAGCTTGAGGGTCAAGAGACAGAAATTTCGGTCACAAAGGAGGCTGAAACAAAGAAAGAAAATACAGCGGTTGAGGTAAAGCAAGGGGATGAAAAACCAGTGGAACAGAGCAAACCAGTTAACGAACCAGTTGGCTATCCTCCCCCACCATTTCAGCAAAGAATTCAAAAACAGAAATTAGACAAGCAATTTGAAAACTTTTTGGAAGTTTTTAAGAAACTTCAAATCAACATCCCATTTGCAGAAGCCCTGGAACAGATGCCTAGTTACGCAAAATTCATGAAAGGGATTTTGTCTAGGAAAAAGATGTTGGAAGATTTTGAGACAGTAGCATTAATCGAAGAGTGTAGTGCAGTGTAACAGCGGAAGTTACCACCAAAGTTGAAAGACCCAGGGAGTTTCACCATTCTATGCACGATTGGGAATATGGCGTTCAGCAAATGTTTGTGTGACTTGGGAGCGAGTGCGAATCTTATGCCACTATCAGTTTATACAGAGTTGGGTTTGCCCGCACCAAAGCCTACAAACATGTCATTGCTGTTGGCGGATAGGTCAATCACATATCCGAGAGGCATTGTAGAGGACATATTGGTTAAGGTTGACAAGTTCATATTCACCGCATATTTTATTATTCTAGATTTTGAGGAGGATAAGAACATCCCAATCACCCTAGGGAGGCCTTTCTTGGCTATGGGTAGGACACTCATCGACGTACAAAAAGGAGAAATGACTATGACGGTCCAAGACCAGGAAATTAAATTTAACGTGTTTAAGGCCATGAAATTCCTGATGGATGGAGAAAAATGTTTTAGGATGGATCTTATTGACCAAATATTTAGCGAAGACATTAATAAGAGTTTGGTTAACGATCCATTGGTGACGAAATTATTGGGGGATGAAGAGCTCGACGATCTGGAATTTGTGGATTATTTGCAGATGCTAGACTCCTTGCCACAAGTTAGCAGATTTAAAACACCATTTAAAACATTGCACATGGAAGAGAAAGCCACGGCAAGGATGAAATCGTCATTGGAGGAGCCACCAACTCTTGAGCTAAAACCACTACCTAAACACCTCAGGTATGCATATTTAGGCAATTCAAATTCTTTACCTGTTATTATCTCTGCCACACTTAACGAATTGCAGGAAGAAAAGCTGTTGAGAGTGCTTAGGGAACATAAATCGGCGATAGGATGGACAATTGCTGATATTAAAGGAATCAGTCCATTTTTTTGCATGCACAAAATTTTGATGGAGGACGATTCAAAACCGATCGTGGAACAATAGAGACGGCTCAACCTTATTATGAAAGAGGTAGTCAAGAAGGAAATTCTGAAGTGGTTGGATGCGGGCATCATCTACCCAATTTTAGACAGCAAGTGGGTTAGTCCGGTGCAATGTGTGTCGAAAAAAGGAGGAATGACCGTGGTTCAGAATGATGACACTGAGCTAATTCCAACAAGGACAGTGACTGTTTGGAGGGTTTGCATGGACTACAGAAAGTTGAATAAGGCAACCCGCAAAGATCACTTCCCTCTACCCTTTATCGATCAAATGTTGGACAGATTGGCGGGACATGAGTACTATTGCTTATTGGATGGATACTCGGGTTACAATCAAATCGTCATCGCTTCTGAGGATCAAGAGAAGACTACATTTACATGCCCATATGGTACATTCGCATTCAGGAGAATGTCATTCAGATTGTGTAATGCACCTGCTACTTTCCAGCGGTTCATGATGGCCATCTTCTCGGATATGGTGGAGAAGAATGTGGAAGTCTTCATGGATGATTTCTCTGTCTATGGAGATAATTTTGATGCGTGTTTGGAAAACTTGGTAATGGTCTTACAAAGATGCACCGACACAAATTTGGTCCTTAACTGGGAAAAATGCCACTTTATGGTGGAAGAAGGTATAATTTAGGGACACAAAGTCTTTACTCAAGGATTAGAGGTTGATAAAGCGAAGCTGGAAACAATTGAGAAACTACCTCCACCGAGTTCAATTAAAGGAATTAGAAGCTTTCTAGGACATGCTGGGTTCTATAGGAGATTCATAAAGGATTTTTCTAAAATGGCAAAACCCTTGTGCAGTTTTCTAGAGAAGGATTCTGTGTTCAATTTTGATGAGGAGTGTAAGCTAGCCTTTGAGTTGTTGAAGAAGAAGTTGATTACAGCCCCCGTGATCGTCGCTCCAGATTAGAATATACCGTTTAAACTAATGTGTGATGCAAGTGATTATTCAGTTGGGGCTATTTTGGGTCAACGTCGAGACAAGATATTTCATGCTATCTATTATGCAAGTAAGACACTCACAGAGACTCAATTGAACTGTACAACTATAGAAAAAGAATTACTTGCAGCGGTGTACACGTTTGATAAATTTTGGGCCTATTTGATTGGAACAAAGGGGATTGTCTACACGGATCATGCGGCTATTCGGTACTTAATCGCGAAAAAAGACGCTAAACCACGTCTTATTCGATGGATTCTCCTCTTACAAGAGTTTGATTTAGAGATAAATGATAGAATGGGGACGGAGAACCAAGTTGTCGATCATTTGTCAAGGCTGGAAAATCAAGATAAACAGAAAGAGGACTAGTGTGTAATCAATGAGTCATTCCCGGATGAGCAATTGTTCGGGATACAGTCAGAATTTCCATGGTACGCGGACTTCGTTAATTATCTAGTGAGTAACATTCTACCTCCTGATCTTACACGACAACAGAAAAAGAAGTTTCTGCACGACGTCAAATGGTATATATGGGATGAGCAGTACTTGTTCAAACAGTGCGCCAACAAGATGATCAGAAGATGTGTGCCCTACAGTGAAGTGAAGAACATCTTGCACGAGTGTCACTCATCTGCGTATGGCGGACATTATGGTAGTGCAAGGACAACAACAAAGGTGCTTCAATCAGGGTTTTATTGGCCCACGCTATTTAAAGACGCCCACCAGTTTGTCAAAACATGCGATCGATGTCAAAGGGTGGGCAACATTTCGAAAAGGAATGAGATGCCACTACAAACAATTCTAGAGGTTGAAATTTTCTATGTATGGGGCATTGACTTCATGGGGCCATTCCCTTCGTCTCTTAACAATCAGTACATTCTGCTCGCAGTAGATTACGTATCAAAATGAGTTGAAGCCGCAGCACTACCATCGAATGATGCCAAGGTTGTTCTAAGATTTCTACAGAAAAATATCTTTACGTGGTTTGGGATGCCGAGGGCAATAATAAGTGATGAAGGTAGTCACTTCTGCAACAAAGTGTTTACAGCTCTACTGGCAAGATATGGGGTCAACCACAAAGTAGCGATGACTTATTATCCCCAAACCAGTGGATAGGCTGAGGTGTCGAACAAGGAAGTCAAGAAAATACTGAAAAAAGTAGTAAACCCAAATCAAAAGGATTGGTCGCTTCGATTGGATGATGCATTATGGGCATACCGGACTGCGTATAAGACACCAATCGGCATGTCCCCATATCAACTGTTGTACGGAAAAGCTTGTCACTTACTGGTCGAGTTACAACACAAGGCTTATTGGGCTATCCAGAAACTGAACTTTGATCAAGCAGCGGTGGGGGAAAAGAGACTACTGCAGTTAAATGAGCTTGACGAATTCCGCCTGCAAGCTTATGCGAATTCACAATTGTACAAGGAAAAGATTAAAAGATGGCACGACCAGAAAATTATGCACCGAACATTCATGCCAGGTCAATCAGTACTCTTGTTCAACTCAAGACTGAGATTGTTCCCAGGAAAACTAAAATCACGGTGGTCAGGGCCATTCACCCTTAAGACAGTTTTCCCACATGGCGCCGTTGAGCTTTACAGTAGAAATCCATTGGAGACTTTCAAGGTTAATGGCCAGAGATTAAAGCATTACTGGGGTGGTGATTCAAACTGGAATGTCATCAACATTACTCTCAATGACACTCAATGATACAAGAGGCACCGTCGGGCTAGCGACGTTAAAACTGGCACTACTTGGGAGGCAACCCAAGCTCTAAACTCTTCTTCTTAATTACTAGGACATCTTAGTTTATATTCTTGTTCAAATACACATTTTAATAAGAAATTAATTATATCTGTGGAAAAATTCCAGAAAATTCAAGAAAATTCATTCATTCTTGCATCTTGTCCTTCCAAATAGGTCGTAATCTCACACAATGCCACAATGTACTCTAGACCCGGTCAGGTGCGCTTAGCATTTCAAAAACCAACTACAATCACAACGCTGACCGCGCTATGTCACCGATCTAAAAGCACACGAAACGCGTCGACGCTTTGCCTTAACTATCGATCTGCCAACAGCGATCACGCTATACTAAGCTTATATCAAGCGCGGGATATTACTGATTCGAGAATCAACTACTTGCCTAGCGTGAGGCGCACTAAGCCGCGTTTATACTAAAGCGCGGATCGCTTACTTTCGATAATATCGAGACCTTTGAATGGATGTAGCGACGTGTTCTAGACTGATCCAAGCCACCTCCCCTTAATACATGTAATTTCTCCACTTCTCCTACACCCATTACACTTCCTATCCTCCATAACCCCCATTACACCATCTTTACCTCTCCTTATCCTTTTCAACTTCCAATCCCATTAAACCCATCCATCCCCATCTCCAACCCACGTTGGTCTTCTACCTCCAATATGAACTCCTACCATCCAAGAAGTCATTGTCCTATAAATCTTAAACACAACACTCCAATCCTAAATCTAATCCACTCCTTGCACAAATTCATACAAATTGGGACATCTTTACAAAGAGGGAAACCCAAACTCATTAAAGGTAAGCACAATTATCTTCATCCTTCATAAAATTCTCTATTTTGATATCAATTTGAGTGGAAAATCTGAGGAATTAAGTGCCCAAGGAGTGGGTTGTGTGTTTTTGAAAATTTGGCTAGCAAAGTAACATCAATCAACCAATTTTGGGGGAAATAATCAGTCCGCCCACCAACTGTTTGATAAAAGTCTAGAACCAGATTCTTGTGCTCAACAACACCAGAAACAACATGTCTTCCCACAAAAGACAATGGCCATCAACCTCCACGACTCGGCTTGCATATAACCATATGAAATTTGTTAGTGAAAGGGCCGCAGAAAGGTTCAAGTCATCCATCGGCAAGAAGAACTTGGTGCTAGAACGAGGATTGAAGCCAAATGCTAATTTGGATGGCGACATGGCTTTGCAAATTATAGAGCGCAATTGGTTTCAGCTAGTAGAACAACCACTTCCAGCAGCAATCAACATAGTTAAGGAGTTTTATGCCAACGCAATGGAACATGTCAATCATGTCACCATGGTTCGGGGCAAACCGGTGGCGTTTCATGCCGATGCTATCAATGCTTATTTTGGGTTAGAGACACCACAAGCTGATCGATATGAAGATGGGTTGCCCGAGCTAGATGAGTTGATTGCCCGATTATGCAAACCAGGGACTCAATGGGTAATTCAAACCAGAACGAATGAAAAGATAAGTTTTCCCCAATCAGCACTTAGTCGGTATGGTAAAGCATGACATGCATTTATGTGTGCTCGTCTAATGCCCACTCGCCACCAAAACGATGCACCTAAGGCACGGGCCCGGCTGTTGTATGGGATTGTTCACCACCACTACCGTGCGAATAACTCAATTGTATTTTACAACGTTGATGTGGGAGAGTGTGTTCAAGAATCCATTGACCAGGTGTTACGTGGGAGTACTACGGGAGGTCTGCTTCACGAGTTCCTAATCACTGATTTATGTCATAAAGTTGGGATGCAGTGGCAACCTACTGAGCCCATATAACAACCAATGGCCATAATTGATCATGCTACTATTGAGAGGTACAAAGCATGGGATGGGGCGCAATCACACCCGCGCGGTGAAGGCTACATTATGATCTGCCAACCCTCACCCCCAGTTGGTGCAGAACAATCGCAGGTCCCAAGGAATTAATTTATGTGGTTGGTCCAATGTTAAGAGTTAATGCATCAGTACAATGCAAATGCATTCAACACGCTTGCTGGTGCATTTTCCCGTTGCAATCCTAATGCTCAACCGGTGGTTATGCCTATTCCTCCTATCCTGTTAACATATCCTCCTTCGTACGAAGACGAGCAGTAACGCATTTTCAGGGAAGTCCTCATCTTTTTATTGAGCATATTTGACGTAATGAGGGCATTACTTGATTTAAGTTTGGGGGATTATGTTTTCTTCTGCCTAGTAATTTGCATGTTTTGTTTTTAGTTATTAGTCTTTATATTTGTGCGTACTTAGGGCATATTATTATCTAAAAAAAACATGTAGTTGCATGAATCCAGTTGATAGTTGGTATATGTTTGTTTTTGGCTAATGATGAGATTGGAATTCGGTAAACAATGCAATACCAATTAAGGGAACTTTGAAGTAATTTCTTGTTATAAGTTGAATCTCTCTTCTGTTTAAAACTATTATAATAAGGATTGCACAAGAAAACCAACTTGTAGATTGATTGCGTTTAAATTGATTCATAATAAGACTCTAAAGGATATTACTAATTTAAATGAAGGAATGACACGAACAGGTAGTGATGGCTAAGGTTAGATAAGAACCTAAGTTTGGGGGAATATGTGGGGTATATAAGCTATAAAAAAAAGTATGAATAAACTCCGTAGCGTGCTTGTCTAGTTTTGTGGCCTTTGTTACTTGAGTAAGTAAGTCCGAGGGGATTGTCTATACACCTAGCGCCCTAAGGTCTTAATGATTTGGGAGTCATTGGTCGAAAGCTCGTTAAGGTAGCATTGAAAAGCCTAAGAGAATAAGACATTGCATAGTTATGTGTATATAAGCTATAAAAAAATGAATAAAATTGGAAATAAGAGCAAAATGCCCCCGTAAATGATAATTAAAGTATAAGTATCCCATGTTGACCCGTGATATTGGTTATTGTCTGGCGTTGGTTGGAATTAGCTTGTTGTGGATTTCTTAAATTTATAATGTATAATGCCTTAGAAGAGATTTGTTATGTATTAAATTTGATTGTATGTCAATTTATATTGTTGGAACACACACACACACACACACACACACACTATAATAGTGATAACATTTTGAGATGCAATGGTTGGCAAGGAATTGTGAATTGGTTTTGTTATGAGGTGTTGACATGTTTACTTGATTTCTCTAAGGCCATATGAGTGAACTATCATTACTGTCATAATATTGGATTCGTAGTTTTAGTGTTAGATGTATTGCATTACATTGCATTTTGCTTGAGGACAAGCAATGTTCAAGTTTAGGGGAATTTGATGAGTAGGTTTTTAACCTATGATTTATATTCGTTTGGCTTGTTATATTGTTAGTTTTTGGCACTTTCATGTTGCTTTTGATGGGTTTTGTGCTTGTTGTAGGATAACCAGGTGGATCCATCAAGATGTGAGCATTGGAGGAGTTTTTGAGCAAAATTTCAACTTTCTGATGACATAGCGCGGACCACGCTATGATGAAGAAAGCAACATAATGGCGTGGCTACCGTTGGGCGCAGATCGACTCTTGATTGGATAAGCGTGGGCATATTGTGGAGACCTTATGTCTAGCGCTTGGCCTATTTGGTGAAGAGAAATTGTCTTGGGTGGCTTTGTTAGATAAGGAGAATAGGTAGTCTTATGAGCTATTAATGCACTATGTAATAGATTTATATTAGGATTGTGCCATGATGGTTATTGCTTTTCTTGGGAGTTTTTGGTGTACTTGTTGGTGTTGACAAGAACTTGGATTCCTTAGAGTTTCTCTTGGGCATGAGTTAAAGTTGGATTAGGAGTTATGGTATGGAGTTGAGGGAAGTTATATGGTGTGAAAATTACGTGTGAAGAGAAGGGTGTGAATCAATATACACATTTTTGAGAACTGGATTGAGGAACAAGCATTTAGAGGACTAAAGAAGAGGAGGATTCTCACGAAGATTGCAGAGTTGAATTCAGAGAAGGGTGGTGTATTATTATTCTTCTTTAATTTCAATTTGTGTAATTGGGATGATGTTTTCTTTTATTTATTCAGTAGTTAATTCATTTATTATGAACTAATTTACTTTTTAGGCGAATGATGGATCCTTGAGTGGAACAATGATTATGTAGCTTTTATTTCCAATTTAATAAAATATTTTCCAATTTATCTATATTAATTTGAGCTTGAATTTAAGAATTGCCTGATCAACAATTCTTTGTGGATTTGTATGGAATCGAGAGAGGATATTCAAATCTAGACTTAGTTAATATAGCATGTGTTCATGAATTTTGTGAATAGCGGAATCGTGATGTATGTTAAGGTAGAGATATGCTTGGCATCGCATGTAATCTGATAGAGAACTTAATCTTAAACCTTCTTTAATTATAATTCACATAGAGATAAAGTGAGTTAGTTGATTAAGGTGTTTTACTTGTTTCTATCTTAACTATTGATTTAAGTTAATACGGTATTAGTGCATCGAGAGGTGGTTAGTACTACATTCGTGTTCTTGATTAATAAACTGGGAAATTAAATTGAACTGGAATAAAGGTGTATAAATTTGAGTGAAGCTTAGGGTGAAATCATGAGCCTAATTCTCTAATAATTGTTTGAAAATTCAGTTTTTATTATTTGTGGGTATTTTGTGATAATTTATTTAATAGTAATTTGGATTTTATAATCATTGAAGTGAATAGTTTAATAAAATTAAGATTAATAGGAAATTAATAGTTGTAAGGTTGAGTTTCTTACTAATTTGTCTCTGTGGGAACGATATTCTACTCATCACTTTATTACTTGTTGACCACGTATACTTGCGTGTTGTGTGTAATTAGATTTTACCCAACAACAGTCTCTTCCTCAGAGGTATTTTCTGCAACCATTGTAGGGATAGGCGTACTAAGGACATAAGATAGCTTTTCAGCGGTGAGAACTATTCCCAATTTCTTTAACCAATCAGTTTAATTCGGTCTGGTTAATTTAGCATTTAATATGCTACTTAGTGATAGTAATTTTAGACATTGTAAATTTCTGTAAATAAATTTGTAATTAATAACATTTTAGCATACATTCTTTTATTAATTACCAAAATAATTTAGGTCTTATTTTAAATTGGTATCTCCCACTATTTTCTTCAAACTATATTACCCTCACTTATATAGTTCGGCAAAATCTAATTAAAGATTTGCTAGTGAGAATAAGGATCCCATTTAAAATGTATATAACCCCTTTGGTGACACAACAAACTATATATAAATAAATAGGTAGACAACTCTTGTCAATTACATTATCATGTAATTCCTTTTATTTTGTCTCTTAGATTATTTTGATCAAGTGGTGACACATCCGAATCAAAATTATCCAAGTTAAGTCCAACCTAGCACTCCATATATTCAAAAAAGAAAAACATTGTCCTTGTGGTGACACAACAAAACAACATTGTTCAATTTTCTTTATAAGCATCAAATGTGGTGAAATTAACATCTCAAAAAATTAAGATAAGCCTTGTGGTGACACAACAAAGTTATAATAATTAATTGATACTCTATTATTTTTATCATGATAGAAGGCGACCTTCGATATTCTAAATATCTTTGAACGCTTAGGACTTAATATAAAATCTTTGAGGGGTTTGTTATTAATTTGTCTCATCTTGTTTAGCACGCATGCACACATATATATAAAATACGCGTTATTATTAAACATGCGAAGCATGTTTGCATAATATATAATATATATTGTTAGTTCCCAGAGGCACAAAAGTTATCTAGAAGGGGGGGTTGAATAGATATTTTTAAAATTCTTTTGTTTTCAAAATACTTATCAGTTTTGATAAAGATTTAATCATAGTGGAATTGAAATTTGTTTGTTTTCCTTTTAAGATATAACAAGTTAATAGGAGTTAAGCAGTTATGGCAGTTATGACAAGAATATAAGAGACACAGTGATTTTAAGTGGTTCAGAGCATTCAAAGCTCTTAGTCCACTCTTCTACTCCTTGAGTAGGAAATCCACTAATGATATCTTTACAACTTCTGAATCTCACAGATTCCTTTAAGACCAGCAGTTTTGGAACTTCTTAGTTCACTATTGAACTCTTCAAGTCCAGTAGACTTGGTACTTCTCAGTTCACTTAGAACTCTTCAAGTCCTTCTAACTTGGAACTTCTTATTTCACTTGATGGTAGTTGAGTTCTTGAATGGTGCTACTCAGTTGCCGTTAAGCTTGAGTTTGAAAGAACTGAGTAGCTGAGCAAGCTTTCTTTTTCAGATCATAGAGTTGAGCGTTGAGTGTTTTTCAGCGTTTTTGTTCAGTACTTGCTTAAATCTTTAATTTGCTGAAGCTTTGTATATATTATGTCTTTGAAATGTATCCGTTGAAGACACCCGTTGAAGCATTAAATGCATTTGACATTTCTGAGCTTTGATGGAGACTTTTTGCAAAACTTCTGATTAGCAGACTGGCCCACTAACACAATTGACTGTTGTTTCACCTAACACCTGAAAAGGTGTTTTCTGCTGACCCAGAGTACTTTCCTTAGCTTCTTCAATACGTTTCTTTGTTATATACTAAGGATGACTGTTGTGTCATTGGGACTCCCGAGGACTTCAACGTCTATAGCTCATTCCATATTTGTTATGATTTATCTTTAAACAAATGGACGAGGCTCGATGCTTCTGACACAGACAAATGAAGCTCTACGATTCTGATCGTGGTGTTTTGCCACCTTGGTGCTTGATCTGATACTGCTAAACGAGAACACTATGATTTCTGTTAAGTACTGGTACACTACGATCTTCATTTGATTGACTTGCAGACTCTACGCTTTCGAGAGCACACTACGACCTCTGATTTGGCTCGGCAGGCATTTGGACCATTCTATGATTTCGGAGAGGCCCTTCAAAGAGGATACACTATGATCCTCGATGCTCTATGATTCTGCCTTATCTTCTGCAATCTCTTGATCATCTCGATAGACTACGATTTAGTGGAAGCCTATCTATTACATCTCAAGATATAGATCAACCTAACAGCTTTGATCTTTTCTTCTATACATTCATTTACAGAATGATAAACATTGAAGTTCAGATCAACCTAACAAGTTTGATCTATCACTAAGTCCTTGTACATGTGTTCCTTTGAATGACTTTACATATAATTATGAATATTAACTTTCAACATCAAATTTTAAATATGCAATCTCCCAACATATATATAATACTAGCATGCATATATAGAATACTATATTCTACCCGGATTGATTGTGGACTTTTATTCTAGTTTGGTTCACTAGAGCCACCAAGTGAACCAAAAGGTCAAATCTTAGGGGAGCAAAAATTAATATTTAAATATAACTATTACATTTAAACCTGGGCTCCATTACAAACGGGTCTTCAAGCACTCCTTGCTCCTTGCTCCTTGATCTCTAATTCTTCAAAATTAATTCTAACTATTCCTATTTAAAAACTATTTAAAATAAATAGAAACCTTGATCAGCAGTCAAGGGGAAGTAAGTAGGAGGATGATAGAATTTACATTAAGAAAAAATTAGAGAAGACGAGGTACGCAGACTGTGACGCCCCCAAAACAGTTATACATCACCCATCTTGAGTCGCCAAATACATGGTACATAAATTTAAATACAACTTAATTATACAACTGTCGTGTAAAATACGACAAAACATAGCTGAGAGTTTAAACAATAATATTGTCATCTAGACAATATCCACACTCAATGGTGTCCTCATTACAATTATTATCACACTATTTTTCAGAATAGTGAGGACTACTAAAGCCACTTATCTTGGACTATCACTCCATATCCTAACTCGTCCCAGCTATATTCTCATTTCCTGAAGAGAACAATGAAAGAAAAGGGTGAGCTCAACTAGCCCAGTAAGAAATATTATGACTAAGATAATGCAGAATAAATTATCCTTAGCCTTCAACAGTATAACAACTGATAGAATACAATAGACAACAAGTTTTAGATCAACAACTGCAGTGGAATAAGCAATTCATTAGAAGAGTCAAGTAGAGCCTAAAATCTACTATCTTTTATGATTTAAAAAGTTTTTCATCAACTTTATCGCTGAGACTCAGCTTAATAAATAAAATCGAATCATCCCTGCACCACTGCCAAGGATATTCATGTAATCGTCAATGGTTATGATTATACCGAATAATCCCTGTTCATAATCATACCAACAACTATCCGTCATGTCACTAGGGGCAATGAGGACTTTTACCACATCATTCGTTACATTACGGTCATGATTATACCGAATAATCCCTGGTCATAATCATACCAAGTCCATCTATGCACGTAAGACAAAGATGACTTTCATCACAATATAAGCATGAGGATGATGACAATAACATAATAATTCAATAAAACAAGTTCAAGAATAAATTTTAAAGATTTATAATTTAATTTATCCAGAAATCAATAACGTCCAAATTGTCAACATGATACTGCTTTGTAGAGTAAAATTCAAGAATAATATTCATGTACCAAAAATAATTTGATGAAAAAGAAATATATTTTTCGAATTGAATAGTATCCCGTGAATAGTACTTCGGGAATAGTATCCCGTGAATAGTACCCCGACACGAAAAGTGCCCCGAATACCCGAAAGTTAATGATACTAGAGTGAATAGTAATCGTGTGAATAGTAACATATGAATAGTAACTCGTGAATAGTACTCCAATCTGAAAAGTGTCCCGAATACCCGAGTGAATAATACTAGAGTGAATAATGTAACCGTGAATAGTAACTCCGTGAATAGTAACTCGTAAAAAAACCCAAAGAAAATGATATTCTATGATTTAGTACAAAAGAAATGATATCCCGTGATGAGTATAATAGAATATACGAAACTGCAAATAGATTTTCACTCGCCATGTGGTAATCCACGTAGACAGATCATTTCCACAATTTAATAAAGAATGAATACGAAAGGTCATTCACCATGCATGAGGTAATCCACATAGACAGGTTAATTTATATTTAATATTTTCAAAATATTAAATAATAAATATTAAGCTATTTAATTTATTCTATCACCATAGATTAAATTAAATATACTTTACTTATTATTACGATTATGTCATTTGCTTTTTGAATAATTATTCTTCCTTTTATGGTGTTACCCTTTAGGTTCTCCATATTAAATCGGTTGTGAATAAATCAATTAGAATAATTCTAATCTTATTTAATTAAATAAATTAAACTATTAATTTATTTAAATAAATAATATTTATCCTACAATAGGGATAAGCCTCCCTAGCGATTAACGACATGGAATTATTGTCAAGTCTTATTTTATTTAATTATATGTATTTCGACTCTTAAATGCACAACTCCAAATAATGCAAATTAGAAACTCCTTTCTAATTTCATTCTGCCTTGGCCAAGGACTACTTGATTGTCATTTATCGAATCACATAGGACATTTCTCTTCTTTTACTAGAAGCGATAGATTCTTTATTAATCAAACATTATCTCCATGTACAACTTATTATACTCAAGCATACCCTTTGATATACCCTAAGGGTCTTAAGGAATAAGTCAAAATATAATTCATCATACACAAGATACTATGATGATCTCAAGTCCAAGGATCACTTGTACTACTATCACTACATGAATTCCTACTGACAGACAAGTAAAATTCCATTAGGTATTTCTTAGTGAGCCACGTTCAGTGAACTTATTCTCTAATAAGCACCTACATACTTGTTTTAGTGTCTCCACACAAATGATCATGAGATCAATCATCCTCATCCAATGAGCAAGCAACGTATGTACCAATCTATCCGGATTCACTAATCCCCAATTTAGTAATCCAAAGATTGAGAACTATTTTAGTTTTGAGCTTTCTAAGAATTTAGATATCATTAGAATGATCATCACATTATTCTAAAAGCATTGCTTAAAACTATGCGTTTATCACATATTATAAAGCAGCATCATGTAGATAATTAAAAGACTTTAATAAATTAATACTTTTTATTAATAAATGAATAAGATTGTTACAAAGTTTATGATTTATTATCAAACATGATTGGCTTGTGTGCATACTACTTTCACATTGATGGATCAAATATTATGCGTGTAGTTAGGAGTTAATTACTCGACAAAAGTTAATGATATAAAGTGATTTTCCAATTAAAATATATAATTTTTGATACACAAGTACAAACTCATATTGCGTACATTATACTAAAACAGTCACATTTTGCACTGAAATCTTAAATACAAATACCCAAAAATTAAGCATTAGAAACATGTTAGACTACCAATTTGCTGACATTAATAGTGATTTTGATTCATGCATATGCATACATATTGTGATGCCCCCAAAATAGGTATACATCACCCATCTTGGGTCGCCAGATACATGGTACAAAATTCAAATACAACTTAATTATACAACAGTCGTATAAAATACGACAAAACATAAATTGAGAGTTTTAATAAGAATATTGTCATCTAGACAATATCCACACTCAAAGGAGTCCTCATTATATTTATTGTCATACTATTTAACAGAATAGTGAGGACTACTAATACTATCATTTCGACCGTCACTCCGCTCCCCGACTAGTCCCTGCCACATTCTCATTTCCTCAAGAGAATGAAGGAAAGAAAGGGGTGAGCTCAACTAACCCAAAGAAAAATATTATGACTAAGATAATGTAGAATAAACTATCATTAGTCTTCAACAATGTTAAACCGATAAAATATAACAAACATCAAGTTTAATCTGCAATGAACAAGCAATCCATTAAAAGAGTCAAGTAGAGAATAAAATCTACTATCTTTTATAATTTAAAAGGTTTTTTCATCACTTTTATCAATCGAGACTCAACAATAAATAATCCACATCATCCCCGCACTACTACCAAGGATATTCATTAGTATCACAACCACAAATTATCCATGACTACGCGCCAAGGAAATTCGTGTATTCATTAATAGTCATGATCATGCCAATAATCGTCCCATCAATGCACTACGCCAATGAGGACTTTTACCACATCATTTGTAACATTACTATTATGATTATACCGAATAATCCTCAGTCATAATCATACCAAGTCCATCTATGCACAACAGAACCACGATAACTTTCAACATAATATAAGAATGAGGATGATGAAAATGATATAAGAATCCAATAAAACAAGTTCAAGAATTAATTTATCCAGAATTCAATAACGTCCAAATTGTCAACATGTTATTGCTTTGTAGAGTAAAATTCAAGAATGCTCAGAAGAATATTTTCATGAAAAGATACTGGATGAAATGCAAATATTAAGGATATTCCACTAATTTCATGGAGTATAGAAGTCAAAACTTTAACCAACTGAGTATAATAAAGAATGGAATAAAAAAAGAAATCACCAGGCATGCGATAGACCGCACAGATAGGTTATTCCAACAGAATAATAAATAATGGAACCAGGTCATGCGTAAATGCACAAATAGGATATTCCAATAGAATAATAAATAATGGAACCAGGTTATGCGTAAAGCATGCATGCGGATATATTCCAATGTAATAATAAACAACGGAACCAGGTCATGCGTAAATGCACAGACATGATGTTCCAACAGAATAATAAATAACGGAACCAGGTTATGCGTAACGCACAGACATGATGTTCCAATAGAATAATAAAGGATGGAATAACAGAAGAATTTCACCATGTATGCGGTACTTCACATAGACAGGTTATTCCAACATAATAATAAAGAATGGAATAACAGAAGTTCTCTTCATGAAGACGAAAGAAAGAAATAATACCCTTTACCTTAGAATAAACTAGATATAGGAAAAGAGAGGTAGCAGACTTCTCTTCTTCTTTCTCTCTATAATTTTCTCTCTCTAGAGTTTCAGTGAATTCGTAAGAAATAATGAAGGAATGAGCTTCTATTTATAGGAGAATGGAAAGGAAATGTGTAAGGATTTTTCTTACGGATGCAACAGTTATGCAATCACGGATGAAAATTTTTGTAACCCACAGATGCAAATTGTCAATCATCTAACCAATAAGAACAAAGCAAAAATTATAATACATATATATATATATATATATATATATATATATATATATATATATATATAAACCACACATCAATTATGTAATTCATCCACCCATATTACACAACTTCCCTCCCGACAATGCAAATTCCCCCCTCCCCCACACAAGACATCAACCTTTCTAGTGGCCACACCTTTTATTATATAAAATAATTTTCTACCGATTATTTTGAAAAATGGGTAAATGGGGGTCCACAAATACCACAAATACTTCATAAAAATCTCCTCAATATTTTCAACAACATTTATCACCATTATTATAATTCACAATATTAATCGACCAAATCGTTCCCAGGAAAGAGGGGGCTTTCCAATAAGGATTTCTCCCTATTGACGCGTAATTAGGTGACCAAACCTCTCCTAGGCAGAACTTCTAGACATCGTTAATATTGCAAAAAATAATATTAATAACTCTGTCATTTTAATTATTAATTTAATAATATATAAAATATCGACAATAATTGAATCAAATAACGTGAGATACTATGCAACAATTACTGTGGCAATAATTAAACAAAACTGAGTGACTTCTCACGTAAGCATCAATAATCAATACCGTGTGCTACTACTTCAACCACGCCAGACATCGTATTTTTTACTACCGAGTAGTTCAACAATTTTAACTGTAAAACTTCCGCCGTTATTTTCATAAAAATATTTTTATCGTTTTATCAATCCGAAAATAATTCTGTTGTGGGGTCCACCAATAATTATGCCATCGTACGAATATTTCATGTTAAAACGAATATTCCCCGACCAATCGAATATTATAAAACAACTTGCGTACTTTGCAAAATTTATAAATACTACCCACAACTATAACATTATATAATATTCAAAAATGATATTTATAGAAAAAATCATCTTTATTAAAAAGTTGGGGTCTTACACATATATTTATGGGCTAATAGCGCTTTAGTCCCTCAAAATTTCACCGTGTTATAATTGAGCCCCTAATGTACTAATCCTCTCGATTTAGACCTCCAAGTACTGTTAAGTTATAAGCACGATTGATTCAAATTGGTAACTGATAGGTTTTATACCCCAGAATCATGACGTGACAAATTATTCCGACAAAATTAACAAGGTCGGAATATCATATTTCGGTGTGTGTTGGTAATGTAATCGGGGTGTCCATATCTAGAAGATTAATACTTTAGGGGTTCAATTATAATATGGTTGAAATTTTGATCAAGGGACTAAGTGTTATTAGCGCCCTGTTATAGAGTTGATACGAATAACATATGAAATTACATAAAGAAACAAGTAAATGTGATATAATGAAGATAGAAAAGCCCAAAGAAGTTAGATCGTGCGATGATTGAGGTTCCTTTGCCATTTAAATTTTGTATTCCCATAAACATTACATGGAACTATGTTTTGAACTTTCAATGATAGTTATTGTTCTGACTACTTAAATTTAACTTATTTAGGACTTTTAATCCCGTAATTTCACGTTAAGAAAATTTTTAAGTACTCAAGTTATAGATGAAGATCAATACATCTTACCTCCACCAAACACAATATTGAACCAAGCAAAATTCCCGCTACCGCAAATATTGTAAAGAATCGGTAGTCAATTACAACCTGCACAATTGCAAATCACAACTTTTGTTAGTTTATGTATAAGAGTTTAAGGTAAGAGACATACATATCTATTATTGGTTAGAATGAGTGGTCAATACGTATTGTGACATGAACACGTGTCACAAAAATTTTAAGCAGACTTTTATTGGTCAGCTTGCTTGGCCAAGTGGCCTTGAAAAGTATCTAAATTTAGATTCCCTTTTGTACTGATGGAATAATATGAAGGAAAAGTGCTTGTTTCCTTTGAATAAAAAAAATAAAAAACAGGAAGAGTAAGCTGTGCATATGCATAAACACTTCACATGAAGCACCCCGTATATAATTGTGCATTATGTGTTTGTCATTTTTCCCAACAATTAAATGATTTTATTATATTAATGATATTTTTAGGTTGTTTATATTGTCAGAATAAACACTATGATGTAAGAATAAATATACATTAAACGATATTTTTATAGTTGTTTTAGTAACATTTAACACTCTATGCAATATTTATTGCTCTAAACCTAGCTTTAATAACGATATTTTTACTCTTGCAATATCAATCACCTATTTTAATTGTAAGAAGTAATTTTTTAGTACAATTTTTGATATATGCACACTATAAGTTTATACAACATATATCGTGCTGAAAAAATCACTATTACACTAAAAATGGTGTGTGCTATAAATTTCTTACAAAGAATTAACTCGTCTAAAAATTACATTAAGTTCATAATTGATAAAATATGATGCATATAGGTCCTTAGTTTTAGTGTATGCAGTTATTTGAATAAGTCAATTAGTAGTTGTTGGAATCTTGTGTCTGACATATATATTCTTTAGGAGCAAGAACAAAGTGAAAACTACTTCCACCTATGTAGTTGCACGTTTTGGTTCACATTTCTCTTTAAATAGTTAGATTGAATCATTGATTTGTATCTAAGAATTTGATCCATCTATTATAATAAAAAGCCTTTGTTTTTTCCAAGTTTCTTCCTCTATTTTTCTGCTATAGCAGACTTAAATTCCTGCAGTTTATATTTTTCCCCTTGGTAGTCAAATATTTCCTTGTTGTGTTACTTGTTTATTGGAACTAAAAATACAGTAGATTCTCAACATTTTTGGTATCAGAGCCAGGTTCAATTAACGTTGGGCATTGGAGTCTTTTGGATTGTTGATGTAGCATAATCAGTGAGTCTTATTACCGTGCACACATTGTGTTCGACATAAGGTCTAAGTAAGTTTTTTGTAACTATGACAAATGGTAATGTTCTAAATCTTTCTTAATCTTTGATTTATGTCTTTAATGGAGAAAATTATGAGTTTTGGAGCATTAAAATGAAGACTTTTTTTTAATGCACAAGGACTTTGGAAGTTGATTGAGAATGGTTTTGCACACTGCAACGGATGTAAGAGAGCTTCGCAAAAAAGGATGCGAAGGCTCTGCTTGTTTTGTAACAAGCTGTAGCAAACCCTATATTTGCTCAAATTACTGGTGCCACAAAGTCAAAGGAAGCATGGACTATTGTGAAGCAGGAGTTCCATGGGGACAACAAGGTAACAACGGTAAAATTGCAGACATTTCGAAGGGAATTTGAGACTCTTCATGAAAGGTAATGAGTCTATTCAAGATTTTATTTCTAGAGTATCTGGTATAGTTAATCAAATGAGAGCTTTTGGAAAAACTATCTCATATCATAAAATTATGGAGAAGATATCAAGGAGTCTTCCAAATAAATATGATCACATTGTTTCAACCATTGAGGAGTATAAAGACTTGTCTAAATTTTCTCTTAATGAACTAATGGGTTCTCTTTTAGCACATAGAGAAAAAATTAACAGGTAAACGGAGAAGAATCTTGAGCATGCCTTTCAAATCACAATGGAGGTCTCAAATAAAGAAAAATTTGGTGAATGCTCTTCTCGACAAAAGCAATTTGGTAGAAGCCGAGGTAGAGGTGGCTACCGTGGTCGTGGAAGGTCTGATATGGGGCATTTTGACAGGCAGGATAATAAAGGAAGGCAATCCTATAATTGTAAAAACTATGGTCATATAGCACCAAATTGCCCATAGAAGATTGAGAAAGCCAAACAACAAGCCAATTTTGTCGAGGAAAAGGAAGAGGAAGGTAGCCTTTTTCTTACTTATTTAAATCCTAACATAAGTAAGAATGATGTTTGGTTTCTAGACAACGACTGTAGCAACCATATGACCGGAGAAAGGGGACTATTTCAGATGATGGATAAATCAGTTCAATTTAAGGTTAGGCTTGGTGATGGTAAGCAAGTACAAATTGAAGACAAATGAACAATAGCAATTAAAATTAATTTAGGTATTAAAGTTAATTCCTGGTTTGGCACATAACCTACTTAGTGTGGGTCAATTAATTTAAAAGGGATATTTAGTTCATTTTCATGATGGAATGCGTGAAATTAAAAATTAAAAAAAAATCTAAAAACACTATTTTTAAGGTTTACATGACTGAAAACAAAATGTTTCCTCTTAGGCTATTATGCTTGGATAATTGCGGAATGGTTGCTAATATTCATGGCGAGTCTAGGCTTTGGCATTTAAGGTATGGGCTAAAATTGTTCGATCAAAAAAACATGGTGACATGATTGCCATCTATTGTTTCGGTTGATAGTGTTTGTGAAAGTTGTGTTTACGGAAAGCAACATAAGATGCCCTCCGGTTGGTAAAGCTTAGAGAGCGAAGATGCCTTTGGAATTGGTTCACGCAGATATTTGTGGACCAACAAAAACTTTTTCTTTGAATAATAGTAATATTTTCTATTCTATATTGATGATTTTTCTCGTATGAGTTGGGTGTTTTTTCTTACTCAAAAATAAGACGCATTTGAAAAGTTGAAGGAGTTCAAAGCTTTTGCAGAGAAATAAAGTGGCTATGCAATTAAAACTCTTAGAACTGATAAAAAGGGAGATCTTATCTGATAAATTTACTTTCTTTTACAAAGAGAATAGTATCCGTAGGCAACTAACAGTAAGAAAGACTCCAAAACAAAATGGTGTTGATAAGCAAAAGAATCAGACGGTTGTAGAAATGGCACGTAGTATGCTAAATGAGAAGGAACTTTCGAATATTTTTTGGGTCGAGGCAGTAGCTACTGCAATCCATCTACTCAACATATCTCCAACGAAAGAGGTAGGAAATCAAACACCTTATGAAACACCTTATGCCTTACATGATTCTACCGATCGTACTAAGTTGGATAAGAAAAGAAAAAAGTGCATTTTATTGGGTATAATGCCGAAATAAAGGTTATTTTTTATATAATCCTCTTACTAAGAAGCGAATCATTTGACGAGATGTAATTTTTTATGAGAACAATGTTTAGCAGCAAAATGGTGATAAAGATTAGAATATATCCTCTGTAGAAGATGGGATAGAATCATCTCAAGTATAAGAGGATGTGGGTTCACCCCATGTTTCTCCTATAAACAGTCAAACTAGGAGCTTAATTAGCAGCAATTAATCATCTCAAAATAGTGAAACTCCGTCAACAAAGATGCGATCATTGAGTGATATATATGTGATAAGTAGGTTTTATACCTACTTATCCGGTATCTGTTACTTGAATTAGTTGCTTATATTCATGTTTCTTAGCTAATTTTCATGCATTTTGTGTTCATTTTGTAGGTTATATGTTTGGGAGCGGTGTGAGCGACTATTGGTAAGGAAAATCAAGGAAAACACAAAGAAAAGCAATATGGACACCGTTTGGGCTTTCATGTTCATTTTATGATCTTAACTTGGAACTTAGATTATGTTGTAGATCTTCTTCTTAGCTTTTTGGAACATCTTGAATCATTTCAATCGGAGTTCGAATGCAAGAGTTATGACATTTGTACCAACGGACGTTGAATTTCACTGTTTTGGATGGCCATTTGCATAGCAGTCACTTCCAACCCAATTTCAACCTTTATTTGTCCATTATTTATCAATTCTCAAAGAATGAAAGTTGTAGATCTCATCTATAGATTCAATTTGATAGGTGGCAGGCCCCATAACTCCTCCCGGATCAAACGTTATAGCCGTTTTACCAGATGACACTGCAGTAGAAAAAGTACCCCCATCGGGGTGGGCTTTCTCTTCACAAAAACCCCGCCGGGGCGGGGGTAAAAGCTTTAAAACAGTAGCATAGCCTGCCGGGGAGGGTTTTTTGTGAAGGAAACCCCGTCGGAGTGGGGGTAAGGGCCAGAACAAGTTTTTGACGCATTTTGGGTCAAATTTTGATACTTTTTTACTCCAAATTGGATTGGGTTTGCTCCTAAGCTAAAAATTAGACTTGTAACCTATAAATACCTGATGGGAGGCATAAGAGAGGGAATAATTCCATTAGTTTAGATTATATTAGATTAGATTAGGAACAAAACCGTAGTTCTTATTAGTTTTGGAGATTGAAGCAACTTAGAGAACATTGAAGATCAAGAGCAGGAACTTGATGAAGATGGAGATTTGTTGACAACATATTTATTCTTCACTCTACTCTTATTCTTATCTTTTAATGATTATTTAATTGTGGATTCTTAGTTTTAATTCAATGAACTAATTCTTTGTTTGAGATTACAATGGATCTTATTGTGTAGTTTATTTTAATATGCTTCGCTATCAATTATTATGTTCTATTGTGAGGATTGTCTATTGTGATTTGGACTTAATTGTTTAATTGCCTAGCTAACAATTACCATGATAATCTATATGAACTCAAGAGATGAAGTATAGATTTAGATCTGATCATGATAGCATGTGTTTGTGATTTTTGCATAAATGGAAATCATGATGTGTGTTTAGGATAGAGATGTCTTTACGCCATGTGTAATCTTATACAGAACTTGTGCTTTAAATCCTTTTTAATTGTAATTCATATAGAGATATAGTGGATTAGTTAATTAGAGTGTCTTGCTTAATTTTGTCATCTGTGGATTTAAGTGAGTATGCGTATTATGCATCGAGAGGTGGTTTTATCTGCTTTAGTGTTCTTGATTAACAATTCAGGATAGAAAATAATTGATAAGAAGTGTATTAATTTAAATGAAGCAATAAGTGAAGTTGTGATCTTAAATCTTCATAATCTGATTTGTAATTAGTGGTAATTAGAATTAGTTTAATTAAATAATTTAATTCATAATATTAAATTGATTGTTTAAATAAAATTACTTTGGTCAAGAGTTAATATTTGGTAATTTGTATTAATAATTCCTCGTGGGAACGATACTCTACTTTCACTGTATTACTTGTTGACCACATATACTTGCGTGTTGTGCGTAACTAGATTTTAGCCAACATGTTTTTGGTGCCATTGCCGGGGAATTAGTTAATATATTTTTGCCAATATTAGCTTCAATCAAATTAGTCTTAATTTAAACATTTTTTTTTCTTTCTTTATTTTTATTTTATTTTATTATCTTCTTATTTTTCTCTCGTTTCAGGTACCATGGCTAGATGCAATTATCAAAGGCCATATTCGAGTATGATTCAACCAAGGGACACAGGGATTGATGAACTCAAGGGACACAGGGATTGATGAACTCAATGTATTTTCTTCATTATCAGCACAACTTGAGACACTTTCGAGGAGGTTGGACATTGTTGCAGCCCAACGTAATCGAAGGATAGCAGTTACTTGCAATTATTGTGCTGGCAATCACCCAAGTAATCAATGCACCGTTAGTTTTGGGCCAGAACTACATGGTGGTGACTACCTCAACGATTATGCATATGCCAATTATAATCAAGTTTGAGGGTATCACCCGGATTCTTCATAGAGCTACAATTATGAAGACCAATACTATGCTCCAAATTCAACATACATACCAGAATTCTTATGTCAACCTCCATTACCACAAGAAGAAAAGTCAAAGTTGGAGGAATTACTATCAAAGCTCATAGCAAACCAAGAGGAAAGGATGATGAGTCAAGAAATATCAAGCCATAATTTTCAGAACCAAATGGAACAACTCATCATTACTTCAACCCATGGTCCTCAATACATGAATTCCAAAACTGAGACAGAAAATTTAAGGTTGGAGGAATTGTTGTCCAAGTTCGTAGCATCAAATGAGGAGAGGAGGATTAATCAAGAGCGGTCAATTCAGAATCTGCAGAACTAGATGGATCAAATGCTCAAAGCCTTGAACAATTGTCCTCAAAATAATTGGTGTTATGACAAGGATTCCAAGATTGAAGAAATGCCCGAACCAAATCTACAACTGGATGAGACACGAGATGTTGAAAAAGACGAGACATGTGGGGATAATGAAAATAAGGTTAGTGAAGAACTAACTATGAGTATTAACGAGGATGAGCCGATGTTATTAGTGCCCCAAGTGCCTTCTCTACCAAAGATCAAGGATCCAGTTAGATTTGGAAAATCGTGCTCGCTTGGTAGTCATGTCGTCGGCAAGGCTCTTTATGACATGAGAGCTAGTACAAATAAGAAGCCATGGTGGGATGAGGAGGAGAAGATAGAAGAAGAGCCCGTTGTGCTTCCCAAGCCTCAAAGCCCCAATCGAATCATAGGCTCAACGGACGGAAAAGCACCTAGTTATTTAACATTCTCAATTGGGCACTTATTTAAACAAAGCATGCTAGGTGACTTTAATTCGAAAGCCATCACAAAAGGGAACCTACCAAAAGTTACATTATTTCCGATAAATGGAGGGTTCCTCAATTTTTGAAGGAAATTGATAACATCGACTGCATAAAAAGTCAAATTTGAAAAGATCAGAATCAAGCGCTAACTGAGAGGCAACCCAGGATTTTTTTTATATGCTTTAATAGTTTATTTAGTAGATAGGAATTAAATTTCTTATTAAGTTCTCTTATAATCCAAAGTGCTATTTTAATCCATATTGTCTCTCTTCATTGCAAGTATTGGAGGTTCAATAGATAGGAAAATAATCGTCACCGCTATCGCCACCAACACCTCACGCTTAGTTGATTACAGGGAAGTTCTCTTATACTTACTGCTATATTCTTACAATGAGGACATTGTAATTGCTAAGTTTGGGGGAGTTTAGTTTAGTTCTTTATTGCATGTTTAGTTTCATGTTTATGTTATGGTAATTGTTTATTTTGCATATGTTGTCATGTTCAGTTTAGGTTCATTATGTTTGCATTCATGTAGTACAACTGCATAAGTAGTTACATAGTAGTGTAGTTTGAATAGCATTATATTTAATTTCTTATTTTATCTAAAAATAAAAAAAATAAAGATAAAAAATTTAAAAAAATTAAAAAATAGAAGTTAGTTACTATGTTCATCTGCATGAATCCAGTTGTTAGATAGTTCAGTTTATTTTTCCAATGATGATAATGGAATTGAGCAGACGAGTATAGTACTGATTATTAGAGCTTTGATGTGATTTCTTGTTATGAATCAAATCTTTTTCTATTTGAAGCTGGTATAACAAGGATAACACAGTAATAATAGCTTTATTGATTGATTAGTTCAAATTGATACATAAGGAATTTCTAAAGGATAATGCTAGTTTAAATGAGAGAATGCCAATGATAGGCAGTGAAGACGAAGAATTAGGCAAGAACTTAAGTTTGGAGGAAAAATTGGGGTATATAAGCTTCTAAAAAAAAGTGAATAATTGAGTGTTGTGGTGGGTTGAGAAGAATCATGAAAAGCACTCCCCATAAACACAGGCTTGAGATGGAGCGTAAAACACACTCACTATCTATGACAAAAAAGAGAGGAATAAAATGGGAATTAAGAGCAAAAAGCCCATGTGATTGAAAAAAGAAAAAGAAAAAGAAAAAGAAAAGAAAGCATAAGTCCCCTATTTGGACCCGTAATATTGGTAATTGTTTGATTTTAGTTGGATCTCGTCTGTTTTTGAAATTCTTGAGTTTACACTGTATGATGCCTTCAAAGAGATTTGTTATGTATTAAATTTGAATTTGTATCAGTTAACATGGATGTTGAACGCACACACACTATACAAGTAATAACAGTTTAAGATTTGATGAGTGATAGGAATTATTGATTGGTTTTGATATGGAGTATTGTCGTGTTTGCTTAATATCTCTGAGACCGGGTGAATAGATTTGATTCTATCAATACTGTTGGATTCGTAGGAATGTAGATTAGTTGCATTCCATTGCATACATTATGTTATGTTGCTTGGGGACATGCAACGGTTTAAATTTGAGGGTATTTGATAAGTAGGTTTTATACCTACTTATCCGGTATCTGTTACTTGAATTAGTTGCTTATATTCATGTTTCTTAGCTACTTTTCATGCATTTTGTGTTCATTTTGTAGGTTATATGTTTGGGAGCGGTGTGAGCGACTATTGGTAAGGAAAAACAAAGAAAACACAAGGAAAAACAATCTGGACATCGTTTGGGCTTTCATGTTCATTTCATGATCTTGACTTGGAACTTAGATTATGTTATAGATCTTCTTCTTAGATTTCCAGAACATCTTGAATCATTCCAATCGGAGTTCGAATGCAAGAGTTATGACATTTGTACCAACGGACGGTGAATTTCACTGTTTTGGATGGCCATTTGCATAGCAGTAGCTTCTAGCCCAATTTTGACTTTCATCCGTTAGTTATTTCTCAATTCTCAAAGAATGAAGGTTGTAGAGCTCATCTATAGCTTCAATTTGATAGGTTGAAGGCCCCATAACTCCTCTCGGATCAAAAGTTATAGCCATTTTACCAGAGGACACTACAGTAGAAAAAGGACCCCCACCGGGCGGGCTTACTCTTCACAAAACAGCCACCGGGGCTGGGGTACAAGCTACAAAACAATAGCATAGCCCGCCAGGGCGGGCTTTTTGTGAGGGAAACCCCCGCCGGGGCGGGGGTACGGGCCAGAACAAGTTTTTGACGCGTTTTGGGTCGAATTTTGATACTTTTTTGACTCCAAATTGGATTGGGTTTGCTCCTAAGCTAAAAATTAGACTTGTAACCTATAAATACATGATGAGAGGCATAAGAGAGGGAAGAATTCCATTAGTTTAGATTAGGAACAAAACCCTAGTTCTTATTAGTTTCTGAGATTGAAGCAACTTGGAGAACATTGAAGATCAAGAGCAGGAACTTGATGAAGATGGAGATTTGTTGACAACATATTCATTCTTCACTCTACTCTTATTCTTATCTTTTAATGATTATTCAATTGTGGATTCTTAGTTTTAATTCAGTGAACTAATTCTTTGTTTGAGAGTACAATGGATCTTATTGTGAAGTTTATTTTAATATGCTTTGCTATCAATTATTATGTTCTATTGTGAAGATTGTCTATTGTGATTTGGACTTAATTTCTTAATTGTCTAGCTAATAATTATAGTGATAATCTATATGAACTCGAGATATGAAGTATAGATTTAGATCTGATCATGCTAACATGTGTTTGTGATTTTTGCATAAATGGAAATCATGATTTGTGTTTAGGATAGAGATATGCCTTTACGCCATATGTAATCTTATAGAGAACTTGTGCTTTAAATCCTTTTTAATTATAATTCACATAGAGATATAGTGGATTAGTTAATTAGGGTGTCTTTCTTAATTCCGTCATCTGTGGATTTATGTGAGTATGGGTATTGTGCATCAAGAGGTGGTTTTATTTGCTTTAGTGTTCTTGATTAACAATTCAGGATAGAAAATAATTGATAAGAAGTGTATTAATTTAAATGAAGCAATAAGTGAAGGTGTGATCTTAAATCTTCATAATCTGATTTGTAATTAGTGGTAATTAGAATTAGTTTAATTAAATAATTTAATTCATAATATTAAATTGATTGTTTAAATAAAATTAGTTTGGTTAAGAGTTAATATATGGTAATTTGTATTAATAATTCCTCGTGGGAACGATACTCTACTTTCACTGTATTACTTGTTGACCACGTATACTTACGTGTTGTGCGTAACTAGATTTTACCCAACAATATGCTTTTACTTATGCTTTTTTGGTTGCAAAACTTTTAAGTTATGATGAAGCTTGTGAAAAAGAAGAGTGGGAGAATTCAATTAAAGATGAAATGTCTGCCATTGAAAGAAACAGCACATGGGAACTTGTGCATTTGCCTTGAAGAAGAAAGCTATTGCGTGAAATGGATCTAAAAAAGTAAAGTACCAACCCGATGGAATTGTGCTAAAGCATAAGGCGAGGCTAGTTTCTAAAGGGTATGTACAAAAGCATAAAGTTGATTATTTTGAAACTTTTTCACTCGTAGCTAGATTTGAGACTGTAAGAATAATTTTGCCTTTAACGACTCAAAAAATTTGCAATATTTTTCAATTTGATGTAAAGTTTGCGTTTCTAAATGGGTTTTTAGATGAGGATGTGTATGTTGAATATCCACATAGATTTGTCATCAATGGCCAAGAGGAGAAAGTTTTCAAGTTGAAAAAATGCCCTTTATGGTCTCAAGCAAGCGTTGAGATCTTGGTACAACAGACTTGACTCCTATTTCCTTCAAAATGATTTTTTGTCGAAGTGAAAGTGAACCCACCTTATATGTGAAGGTAAAAGGTAATGTGCTTATTGTTTGTGTTTATGTGGATGACATGATATATATGGGCTCTTCTAATGCTCTTGTTAGAGAATTTAAAGAAAGCATGATAGTGTTTGATTGCATCTTAATGCATCTTAACAACTCACCTCTTATTGTATCTTAACAGACCATATCTTTGTATTAAGAGGTCCTTTGAATAGTTTAGACTCATATTTGTATCTTAACTATTCAGATGACCTCTTAATATAAAGATGTGGGCTGTTAAAATGTATTAAGATGTGGACTGTTAAGATGCAATTAAATACCAGTTTGATATGACAGATTTGGGTTTGTTACATTATTTTCTTGGTCTTCAAATTTAGCAAACTAATGTGGGTATTTTTGTTTCACAAGAGAAGTATGCTCTAGACTTACTTAAGAAGTTTAAACTCAAGAATTATGCATTTGGTGTCATTCATGCATTGATTTGACCATTTAAAGTGAAATACTACATTCGATGATTATGGAATTTGTAAAGTCCTTTCAAGGAATATATTGTTTAACATACAATGACTTAGGTTTTATAGATAGATCAAAATTTGTTATTCAACATTCGGTTGTTTCGATCTTCCTTCTTTAATGTTCAACTTTAACTATTTGTCAAGGCACTAAGGAGTGTTGGAAGAATGCAAATTTTGATTTGAATTTAAAGTAAATCATGATTATGTAAAGAAAGAATATATGTATAAGGACTTAAGAGAGATCAAAATTGTTAGTCGATCTTCGCCTTTAATCACTTGTATAGATCAAAGATCAAATATGTTAGGTTGAATGGCTAGAAGAAATCGATGAGCTACTCGAGAGATCGAGTATATCCGGGTATCAAATGAATGCAAGGCGGCCTCTCTCGAGAAATCGTAGAGTATCTCCGTGACGCCTCTCAAAAATCAAGCCAAATCGTAGAGATCGACGTAGCTAACTTAGAGATCGTAGTGCTTTTCGAAACGTAGAGTCTGCAAGACGAGCAAGCAAAGAACGTAGTATTCAAAGATCGTAGTGTGCAAATTCTTGAAAGGAATCGTAGTGTTCGCATTCAAGCACAAATATGACAAGACACCACGACATGGATCGTAGAGTCTCATCTCTCTCAGTGTCGAAGCATCGAGCTCTATCTTCTGCTTTGAGATAAATTCAAACAAATGAGGAATGAGTTTCAAACGTTGAAGTGCTCACCAAATTCCAATCTGTATAAAAGATATCCTTAGTATTCATCAAAAGGAACGTGTTCAAGAAGATAAGAAAAGGACCATTAAGGTAGGAAAACACCTTTTCGTGTGTTAGGTGAGAAAGCAGTCCGTCGTGTCAAGGGGCCGTAATGCAATTCGAAGATGTGTAAAATGTTCCATCAAAGCTCGTAAATGTCAAACGATTTAATGCTTCATCGATGACTTCAACGGATAGATTTCAAAGATCACATATATACGTAATATATATATATATATGAGAGAAGCAAGCAAGCATCGAACAAAACGCACAAGAACACTCAACGCCGAACTCTACGATCCGAGAAAAAAAGAGGAAGCTTGCTCACCACTCAGCTTCTTTCAACAAGTGCTTAACTTCAAATCGAGTAGCCTCAATCACAACTCAACAACTATCAATCTATCAAGTAAGAAGTTCCAAGTCAAGGACTTGAAGAGTTCTAAGTGAATCAGTGAAGAGCCAAGTCTCATTGACTTGAAGAGTTCAAGAGTGAACTTAGAAGTGCCTAGATCATCGGTCTCAGAAGGAATCTGTGAGATTCGTAAAGTGTAAAAGACATCCTTAGTGGATTTCCTACTCAAAGAGTAGAAGAGTGGACTAGAGCTTTGAAAGTGCTCAACCACTTAAAACAATGTGTCTATTTATATTTATAATCGCTATAACTATAACTGCTATAACCGCTTTCTCTTTTAACTTGCTATCTAAAAGGGATTTCAAAGAAATAATAATTCCACAGGTTTTAAAAGCTTTATCAAAACAAATTTTAAACAAAGAAAAGTTTTTAATATCTATTCAACCCCCTTCTAGATAACTATCAGTGCCTCCGTTAACTAACAATTGGTATCAAAGCAGTGTTCTATAATACATAGCTACAAAGCTTGAGTAGATCCAATGGCACACTTACCAAGCTTAATCAAAGATCGGAGGAGGCAAAGAAGCCACCCATGTGCAACAAAGATAAATTTGCTAACAAGAAGGTTAGATGCAAGCTACATGGATTCAATAGATGAAGATCTATTTGAAACTCGCTCAAAATGGGCCCTATGTTCCAACAAAGCTTGCACCAACTATATATGACCCAAATAGAGTTCGATCAAGGTCAAAGGAGAATGGACAGAGAACGAGAAGAGAGTCATCCAACTCGATAAAAAGGCCAAAAAACATTTTATTCCAATCTTAGAAGATGATCTGCTTTGAAAACGTGGTCAACAAAGAAAACAACAAAGGAGGTTTGGGAAGCACTCACTCACTCATTATGCATGAAGGAATGTAAGAAGTCGAGAAAACAAAAAATCTCTCCTCGACTCAACAATACGAGATGTTTGCTCACGCTCAAGGAGAGAACGTCACTGCCACATACGAGAGAGATTCAATATTTTGCTCAACTCTCTACGAGCCTATGGAAAGATCTATCCAAACAAAGATCTAATCATAAAGTTCATGAGAGCCTTACCAAGCAAGTGGGATGCCAAAACCACTGCCATAAGAGAATCAAAGAATCTACATGAAATGACTGTTCAACAGTTATATGGCAACCTCCTCTCACGATGAAACCGGAGTCGACACAACGAAAGCGTAAACGCTGTTCTCAAGGAAGAAAGAAGGATAAAGGTGTTGCTCTCAAAGTAACCGAAAACATCTCCAAAGTCAACACTGATGTTGATTCTGACTATGATGAAGATGATGATGAGGACTTTGCAATGCTGGTTAAAAGACTACGAAGATTCATGCGACAAGGCAAAACCAAAGAAGCAAAGAAAGTTAAGAATCACAATAATGCCCAGAGAGCAAATGAACGACCTATGCTACAACCGCAAGAAACTCGGTCACTTCATTGCCAAACTACAAACAAACCTCTCGTAGAGAAGAACTCAAGAAGAAATCACATGCAAAGAAGGAATACAAAAAGGCAACAAAAGGCCACAAAAGAAAGACAAAGGCCTCAGAGTGGAGGATCGTGGACTCTCGAAAATGACTCAACTCCGTAATCTGGAGACGATGAAGATCCTCAAATGGCTAATCTCTCACCGATGGCCAAAAATGCAAGGGACAAATGAACTCCAACATATATGAAGTAAGTATCGATGAGGTATTTGACTTCAACTCTCCCGATGTAGATATTGATGACCTTAGAACCGCATTACACTCAAGATAACATCCGATCCGCATCAATACATGAAGTGGTTTAGAGTTCTCATCTAAAGACTATTCACTTCTTCAAAAGGAGAAAGAAAAGTTCAAGAGGAACTGAAAACAACCCTTCTCAAAGATCGACTCTCTCTCCAAGTTCAAGTCGAGAATAAGCTCTCGAGACAGCAAATGAGCTCAAAAGGCACAAAGAGAGTCTAGTCTAACCTCTAAGATCGAGGATCTAGAAAAGACTGCCTCTACTTGGAATAAATCCTCTTCATCCATGGACTCTTTAATCTCTAACCGCAGAAATGCCTCCGATAGAATAGGGTTAGGCTTTGGGGAATCTACCTCGTAAAGTTAAGTGTGGAAAAGCAAAGGAAATTAGCACCGATAATGCCTCGTGTTTCAAGAGAGGCATTATATTTGTGAAATCCTCACAAAAGGATGAGCTCACAAAACCCCGCCCAACCGATTCAATTCATATTCCTGTAAGTAAGGGATCCCATGCCGTCTAGGTTTCGTAAAAGAGAAAAGTAATCTAGCTACTACTCATCAACCTCAAGGATCGTAGAGTCCAATAAAATCAACTCTACGAACCAACCAGAAGATACAAGAAAAGTAAGTAAGATATACTCTCTCAATTAATGAAACAAGAGAACACATGAAAAAGGGAATATCACCAGCAGAGGATGACCAATAACCCACAAAAGTCTAAATGGAGGAAGAACTTTCACACACACACACACATGCTTCATATCAAATGTTTTGTATGCCACAAAGTCACCACAAGGCTACAAAATGTTATTATAATAATTCCATGCATATGAGACCCAAAATCAAGCAGATTTGGGTCCCCAAGGGTACTAACATAATAGGACCCATGCAAGTATAGGTACCAAAATGAAGGTTTAATGTTACCTCGTGAAAAGAGCTCCACGAAACTCAACTCGGTATCCGGATAAGTGGATGTTCAAGACACATGACCGGGAACAAAGCCCTTCTATCTAACTACATAGAGAAGGAGGGTCCCTCATCATCTTTGGAGATAATGGCTCGCAAGACAAGAGGCTATGGCTCACCGAAATGGTGCAAGATCCTTTAGCAAAGTGGCCTATGTGGAAGGACTACACAACACAACCTTCTAAGCATTAGCCAACTCGCGATAAGGGTCATCAAGTAACATTCCTCAACAATCAATGTCAAGTCCGAGACCAAGACATCCGCAGAGAAAGCTAACCGAAACAAGAGAAGGAAATGTCTACACAAAGAAATCTTGGAAAACTAAGCTCAGACGAGACAATATGCTTTTTGCTAAAGCATCCAAGAAATGAGTCAAGCATGGCACCAAGATTATCTCATCTCAACTTCAAGAGCATGTCCAAATTAGCTTCAAAAGATCTAGTCATGCGTGCCTACCCAAATTCAACTTCATAAAAGAAAGGCCCCGCAATGCCTCGCAACTCGGGAAATGCACCGTAAGCTCATTCAAGAGCAAAACCATCAACTCAATCGACAAGCCTCTCGTAATTACTACATATGGATCTTTTGGACCAATTCCAACGACGAGCCTTGGGGAAAGAGATACTCATCGGTCGAGTCAATTTACTCACACCAGATTTATATGGGTATTCTTTCTGACCTCAAAAGATGAAACAAGCTCCCAACTGATCAAGATGTTCAAGCCGGTGATGAACGAGAAAGGAGAGAAAATCAAGGCCATAAGAAGTGATCATGGCAGAGAATTTAATTTCTCAAAATGGATCAGCCTCTCGCACAACAAATGGATTAGTCACAACTTCTCACCCCATGAACTCCCCAACAAAATGGAGTTGTTGAAAGAAAGAATAGGACATTAATAGAGGTCGAAGGACTTACTACTAGTCAACAATTCATCTACCGAGTACTTCTCGGTAAAAGCGGTCAACACCGCATGCTATACTCGTAATGATCACTCATACACTCTACGATTAAGAAAACTCCTTATGAACTTTGGAAAGGAAGAAACCCAAGTGTCACCTACTTTCATGTGTTCTACCAAGCATGCATGCTACATACTCAACAATGGAAAGTAATACTTTTGACAAAGTTTCAACCAAAATCGATGAAAGGAATCTTTCTTGGTATGCCACGCATAAAGAAGGCCTACAGAGTGTTCAACAAGAAGACACCGAGTGTAGAAGTCTCGATTCACATCATCTTTGATGAAACAAACTTGACAAAACAATGTCTCAAGATACTACGACTAATAGTTCGTACACTACTTAACGAGGTCGCTGAGCTCAACACTACGATCAGTAAGACTGCATAAAGAAATCGCTGAGCAAGAAAATGAGATCGTAGAGAGGCCTATACCGCAACGAGCCTCCTCCACATCAAGAAGAAGAAATAGATCTTGAAGATCTAAGACAAGAAGGCATAAGAACCGATGTTCCAACAGAAGCAGATGGGCAAGAGATCACACTCAAGATCTAATCATCGAGATCCAAATGCAAGAGTCAAAACAAGAGCTCTTTACTCAAAATGAATGCTTCTATCTAAGCTTCCTATCTCAAATAGAACCAAAGAAGATAGAGGATGCTATGGAAGACTCCAAATGGATAGAGGCTACGCAGAAAGAACTTAATCGCCTCGAGAGAAGCAAAGTATGGAGATCGGTTCCAAGACCAAAGAATCATCCTATAATTGGAACCAAGTGGGTCTTCGTAAACAAGATGGATGAAGATGGGGTGATAACCAGTGAATAAGGCTGTACTAGTGGCCAAGGGCTACTCTCGTGAAGAAGGCATCGACTATGATGAGACATTTGCACTGCTTGCTGCACTAGAAGCCATCGTAATATTCCTCGCTTTGTCGCTCACATGAAGTTCAAAGTCTTCCAGATGGATGTCAAAAGTGCATTCTCGAATGGTGAACTTCAAGAAGAAGTCTATGTAGAGCAAATTCCTCCGTGTTTCATCAATCCATCTCTTTCTAATTATGTCTTTAGATTAGACAAAGCCTTATATGGTCTTAAACAAGCACCTGTAGCATGGTATGAAACACTCACTAACTTTCTTATTGAAAATGGATTCACTAGAGGTAGAGTAGATACCACACACTTTTCTTAGAAAGCATAAAGATAAGGTCCTATTAGTTCAAATCTATGTTGATGATATTATCTTTGTTCTACTGATGAAAAGTTATGCAAGAGATTCTCCAAGCTTATGCAGAGCAAATTCAAAATGAGCATGATGGGTGAGTCAACTTTTTCTCGACTACAAGTAAAGCAGATCGATGAAGGAATTTTCATAAACCAAGCCAAGTACATTAAAGACTTACTCAAAAGTATGGCATGGAATCAACCTCTCCCATGAAAAAAACCCCAATTGCTCCTCGCAACCAAGCTTCGACAAAGATGAAAAGGTAAAAGTATTTATATAACTCAATACAGAGGTACGATAGGCTCTCTTTATATCTTATCGCCAAGAGACTAGATATAATGTTTGCAACATGCATTTGTGCTAGATTTCGTGCTTGTCCTAAAGAATCTCATTTAACTGTCAGAAAAGGATTTTCAGTACCTCAAGGGTACACCCCACTGGGGCTTTGGTATCCCAAGGAATCCTCATTCGAGCTAACAGATACATAGATGTCGATTTTTGCAGTCGCAAAATAGATAGAAAAAAAGTACCAAAGGGCACTTGTCAACTACTAGGTAATGATTTGTGTCCCGGTTTAGCAAGAAGTAAAACTCAAGATTCACCTCAACCGCAGGTTTCAATATTATCACACGGGCAAATACGTGCTCAGATCCTATGGATGAAAAATCACCTAGCAGATTATGGGTTTGAATTCAAATCCATACCTATTCATCAGGATAACACAAGTGCAATTGCTATAACTCATAATCCTATCATGCATTCTAGGACTAAGCATATAGAAATAAGGTATCACTTCATTAGGATCATGTGTACAAAATGGAACTATATCTTTACAATATATCCCTACTGAAAATCAACTTGTTGATGTTTTTACAAAGCCACTAGATGAATCCAAATTCAACAAATTGATAAGTGAGCTAGGCATGCTTAACTTGCAAACATGAAAAATTGTGCTTTAGTTTGTGCTAACCATACAGATTTAAGGGCTATGTTCGAAATCAAAGACATGATCAAAGGAAGTCCACGATAGTAGAGCCAAAGTGTCATAAAACTCAACGAACGATGAATGTACTCAACGAACGTAATGTAATCAACGATCATAAACAGAATCAACGACAAGCAGAGCTACATCAACAAAAACCAAAGGAGCACCCTATGATGATCAAGCATAAATCAAAGCAATCTCTCCGATATAAGCACCTCGTGGACAAACCTAACCTCGATCCAATCAATGAGGTCAGATCCTTCCCGAGCTACCTTAATCTAAGAAGAATGCTAAGTCAAAAAGTTCATCACAAGGACTTGATCGACTTCACGATTGCTAGTCGACTCAATGATCGCAGCTCGCACTCTACGCTTACAAATTCGTATGTACGATTTAATGCTACACATGACTCAATGATGGTAGAAAAGACTCGACGATTCCAAGGACCATCTCAACGATCGTAGTCCCACTGAAGAATACATTAGCTTAGAAGGAGTTAAGGGCAATTCAAGACAATCCTTCTCTCACAAAATTGTAGAGCCAAGCAAAATTCGACACCGTCCCCACTAAGAAAAATAGAGAGAGGGAAATTACAAGTACAAATTAAAATCATCTTTTTGAAATCTAAAGTTCAAAAGATCATCTCTCTCTTCCTCTCTCAAGCAGAAACCCTAAATTAAGAGCAAGCTCACCCACCTCACTTCCTCGCAAAGAAATCAATGGCGCCTTCCAAAGTTGTTATCTCCTACCATGACTGCTTTTCACGAGTTTAAATCACCAACCTCAATTTCACAAGACGTTGTCGCTACTAAAGAAGGCAGGCCTTGAAGAAGCCCCGGTACGGACACACTCGATCTACCCAAAGTCGGTAAAAGAATTCTACAATAACGAGTATTTGAAAACAACACCATCATCAAGAAAGTCGAACGCCCCAAATCGCATTTCAAAAGGTCGAGACATCAATTTAGCCTTAGCCTCAAATCAAGGGTATCCGCCTTAGATGGCATAGACTTCCATAAAGGTCTCAAGAAGATGCATCACAAGAAATCACCCTCTCGTCAAAGGATACAAAAAGAAGGAGTTTCCACAGAGGTATGAGTTTCTAGTCGATATTGTTGGAAAATGTATATGTTAGAAGAGCTCAGTCACGACTCGTGAATGAGGTACAACTCAAACTCACGACCGCCATATGTTATAAAATACAACTTAACTATGGGGCTCATTACTTGAATGGATCGGGAAGTGGTCGATCAAACCAAAGAAAACAAAGAGCTCACGTAAGACGCTCTACTTGACAATTTATAAGCATTATCCTACAGTGTCGCTTCAAGTGACTTAATCGAGGATGATGAAGGAGAAGCCATCAATCCAAATCGACGAATGACCCAAAGAATTATTTGAAAACCGAAAAGGAATCCAAATTTAAAATGTGAAGATGATGTCCAATCCAAAGGAAGAACCGTGAAATAAAGGAATCGAGAGTGCCAGGAACACGCCAATTGTCAAAGAAACTGAAGAAGAAGAAGAAGAAGAAGAAGAAGATAACCAGGACGAACCCATTGCTTTAATCAGAAAAAGTAAAGGTAAAAGGAAGCTGAAAACCAGAACTACAGAAGAACCCCAAGGATCCACTACCAATAAGCCCATAGAGTCCTCAGACATTGAGACTCTACCGATCCTAAGAAGGAAGCAACAACAGGCTGAGGCAGAAGAAGATAGAGCAACCATATCTCAGCTATTGAAAAAGAATAAAATTAGCCACAAGACCAAAAGGCCATCAATCTCTTCGATCGTAGAGTCTCTGCCAATCGTAGAGACCAGACCAAATAAGGAAGTAGCTGCAACAAACATTTTAGCTGATCAGAAGTATAAAACTAAAGAAAGTCCTAAGGTCAGGGCTCACCTAAAAAGCCAAGAAGAAAAAACTGGTCAAGAAATATATTCTTGTCAATGAGAAAGCACTAAAGAAGGAAGAAAAGGAATCGCTCACTAAAAAGGAACCAAAGAAATGAAAGCCAAACAAATATAAAGCTCCAACCGAGGGGAGATACCGAGGATCCGATGATAGAAGATACACCTATCGAGGGGAGATGATAGAAAGTGCTCCAACCGAGGGGGAGCTGCTAATCGACCAAGTGGATGATCACACTGAGGGGGAGGCTCATAATATCCCCATGACAGAAGAAGAGGTTTCTGCAGACAAAGAAGGAGAACCAGTACAAGAACATCATGAGGCCATTGATATAATGGAATCCTCAAACAAGAATAGAAAGCGAGGAAGACGACGAGGTCGAGATCATAGCCATGGGCATCATGGGCACAAAAGAGCCAACTATGAGCAATTATTTGCATATCTTCCTATGATGCCTTTCCACCGAGCTCAAATTCTCAACTCTTGGGATCACATGTTCGAGTTTCAAAGAGTATCCAACTATCTCAAGATTAGCCAATGGATTCCTGTGGAGATTCAATTTTGCCAAGAAGCTTCTCACCAACAGCTCTTCCTCAAAGAACAAACTTGAGGTACTATCTATCCCAACTCTCTTCGTAGTTAATCACTTGCCATCATCCTCATTTAATCAATTTTATGAATTCCCACAATGGTCGGAAGTGATTCTTCATCCATCGAATCAATTTCAAATCAGAATCCCAAAATTCAGAATCGAGGAACCAAATAAGATCGACTCCTAATGCCCCCCATAGCACCACCAACTCTATCATCAATCGACTTTAGCCCCCAGAGAGTATCCACCTCAAATCGTAGAGTCACCAAGCTTCAACATCCAAACCCAGCCCCTCCATCGATATTCCTCTTCCTCTAGAAATGAATGTTTCAATCTTGATCTTTCCTCTCCTCATTGCAAGATAAATTCAAAAGCAAACCTCCTCCTTCTCAAAATTTTCCACACTCGGATGAAATTCACGTAGAGTAGCCGCCCACCAAAACTGATTTATCAAAAATATCTAAGAAAGTGGTCAAGGAACTTGATGAAAGTCTTGAGGATCACACTGCCCTCATTCAGCTGAGATTAGCATCCATGATCAATGCTGCAAACAATTTCCCAAGCTCTCTAAGCTCTGAGCTCTCTAAAACACTCAAAGAGATCCTCAAAGAAATGCTTCAGAGCATAAAAGACAGGGATGATATTCACTTTCAGGCAGCCAAGAACCACAAAGAAGCTATCCTAATCCTACAGGCCAACCAAGAGACTCAAAATCAACGCATGATTGAAAGCTTCCTCAATCTACGACCATCACAAAGAATTTCAACAATTCTATGTCAAGAATGGCCAAAGAAATGTATAACATTCTATCCATCCTTCAAAGAACGGAAGCTAGGTCCAAAGCTCGATCAAAGAAAATAGAGAGGACGCTGCTCGCACTCAAGAGTCACCAACGAGCTTGTTCAAGGACCTAATCGCCTTTCGATGACATTCAACCCTCGATGTCGACATAAAGGGGGAGAATAAAGGTAAAGGAGGAGATCGTGGAGGCAAAGGCAAAGGCAGAGGTCAATTCCAACCTCAATCCTCAAGGAATCCTCCCGCAAGGCAAATCCACCAAATAGACTCCACGATCCAAACCATCGACTCAACGATCCGATCAAAGAGGAAGTTTTAATGGCTCAACCTTTAAGGAGTCTAGACAAGCCACCAAATTTCATATATAAAGGACAACAACAGCCTAAGAATGCCAATTGAGATCCCGCATTCATGAATAATGAGCATGATCACAATCCAAGGCTAAGCCCAAGTGAGCTGGAAGATCTAGCCAGGAGAGACGAAGCAAGCAGGAAAAGGAGAGCTGAGGAATATGCAAATCCTCCAAGGAGCAAAAGGCCGAAGAAATAGAGATAAGTTGAATTTCAATTCTTATTGATGTAGTCAAACTTAAATGTAATATCTATCCTCATACATCAATAAATTCATGCTTATTCTCTAAGAAATTTTAAATACTCACCAAATACTAAGTCATATTTACTTTACTACAAATCGCATATATATAGATTTGATAATCATGACAACAAATCTCCTTGGTTATGTCAACATCAAATAGGGGGAGATTGTTGGAAGAATGCATATTTTGATTTGATGTTTAAAGTAAATGCTCATGATTATGTGTAAAGTCCTTCAAGGAATATATGTACAAGGACTTAGCGATAGATCAAAATTGTTAGGTCGATCTTCGTCTTTAATGTTCACTTATATAGATAAAGAGATCAAATATGTTAGGTTGATCTATGGCTGTAAGAGTATAGAGATAGCCTCAAGAGAATCGTAGTCTATCCGGCCGATCAAATGAATGCGTAAGCTAAGGCAGGATCGTAGTACTGAGATGATCGTAGTGTATCTGCTTTGAAGGGCCTCTCCAAAAATCGTAGAGTGGTCCGTGACGTTTGTCCGGCCAACTCGTAGATCGTAGTGTGCTTTCGAAACGTAGAGTCCTGCAAGACGAGCAAGCAAAGAACGTAGTAGTATTCAAAGATCGTAGTGTGCAAATTCTTGAAAGGAATCGTAGTGTTCGCATCAAGCACAAATATGACAAGACACCACGACATGGATCGTAGAGTCTCATCTCTCTCAGGTCGTCGAAGCATCGAGCTCTATCTTCTGTTTGGAGATAAATTCAAACAAATGAGGAATGAGTTTCAAACGTTGAAGTGCTCACTAGTCCCAACGGTACAAAAAATATCCTTAGTATTCATCAAAAGGAACGTGTTTAAGAAGATAAGAAAAGGACCATCAAGCAGAGGAAAACACCTTTTCAGGTGTTAGGTGAGAAAGCGCCCACCATGTCAAGGGCCGTAATGCAATTCAAAAGATGTGCGTAAATGTCTCCATCAAAGCTCGTAAATGTCAAACGATTTAATGCTTCATCGATGACTTCAACGGATAGATTTCAAAGATCACATATATACGTAATACGTATATATGAGAGAAGAAGCAAGCAAGTATCGAACAAAAACGACAAGAACACTCAACGCCAACTCTACGATCCGAGAAAAAGAGGAAGCTTGCTCACCTACTCAGTTCTTTCAACAAGTGCTTAACCAAGAATCGAGTAGCCTCAATCACAACTCAACAACTATCAATCTATTAAAGTAAGAAGTTCCAAGTCAAGGACTTGAAGAGTTCTAAGTGAATCTATGAAGAGCCAAGTCTCATTGACTTGAAGAGTTCAAGAGTGAACTTAGAAGTGCCTGGATCATTGGTCTAGAAGGAATCTGTGAGATTCGTAAAGTGTAAAAGACATCCTTAGTGGATTTCCTACTCAAGGAGTAGAAGAGTGGACTAGAGCTTTGAGTGCTCCAACCACTTAAAAACAATCGTGTCTATTTATAATCTGTTATAACCCGCTTTCTATTTAACTTGCTATCTAAAAGGGATTTCAAAGAAACAATAATTCCGTTGCTTTATAAAACAATCGCTTTAAATCTATTTTCAAGATAACTATTGTGCTTCTAAACTAATAAGGGATTTCAAAGAAACAATAATTTATTGTGACAACAAAGCTTAATTGCTTAAAAATTATTTATCAAAACAAAACATTTTAAACAAAGAAAATTTTTAAATATCTATTCAACCCCCCTCTAGATAACTATTGTGTATCCAGCCTTAAGTGATTGTTATTCGCAAAATAATTATGTCTTCAAGAATTGGATGTATTTTATCTATTTTTTTGTTCTACAATTGATCAAGGTTTTAACAAAGTGGAGTGATAAAATATGTGGGTCCTTAGTTTTAGTGTATACAGTTATTTGAATAAGTCAATTAGTAGTAGTTGGATTTATGTGCCTGATGTATCTATTTTTTAGGATCAAGAACAAAGTGGAAACTACTTCCACCTATGTAGCTGCACGTTTTGGTTCATATTTCTCTTTTAATAGTCAGATTGAGTCATTGATATGTATCTAAGAACTTGATCCATCTAGTATATAATAAAATACGTATGGTTTTTTCTAAGTTTCTTCCTCTATTTTTCTGCTGTAGCAGACTTGAATTCCTGCAGTTTATATTTATTCCCTTGTTGTCAAATATTGCCTTGTTGTGTTACTTTTGTTTACTACAACTAGAAATACAGCATATTCCCAACAATAATATGTCATATGTTGTTAATCTTGGTACTATAACCCTTATGCTACGTTTGGATTGAAGAAATGAAATGAAAAGTGGAATGATTCATTCCATTATAGTTGGAATGAGTTATTCCATATGTTGTCCCTCCCTCAAGGAACCAAACACAATTTTTTTTCATTTTAATCGCAATTAAACATAATTTTTTTCATTCTATATGAATGAATCATTTCATTTCCACCTTCATTACTCTAATAAATATAACTCCTATAACTATAACTATAACTACTATAACATTGAGGCACACACACGAGCAAGTTTCATTATCCTTGATGAGTACCCAAATATAGTGATAATAAAGTGACTACGGTAATGTATTACCCCAAGTAGGAGAATAAACATTGTACCTTATTATAAGTCTTTGGGACATAATTCACATAGCTGCTTTTATAAAACAAATTCCACAAATTCCTTTTCAAAATCATCTTTAGTTCCACCGCTTCCAAAAAGGAGTTGCATCTAGACCTGATAAAATATAGTTATGGGTTGGTTTTGGTTTACAAAATATGGTTATGGTTCTATTTAAGAACTAAAACTATATTAACTATTTTTATTATGGACTGTGCGGGTTGGAACCATATAGTTATGGTTCAAATATAGGTCGACCCATATTTTAAATTTCAAACTTACCTTTATTATGATCTAATTAAATAAATTATTATTAGATATATCATGTATACATAATCACTAAACATTTTATTTTTTGGGGGGGTTGGGGGTTGGGAGTGAGGGCGGGGGTGGGGTTATATACATAATCACTGAATATTTTTTTTGGGAGTGAGAGTAGGAGTGGGGGTGGAGGTGAGGGTGTATACATAATCACTGAATATTAATTTTTTTAGGGGTGGAGGTATAATAATCCCTAAATATTATTTTTTTTCGAGGGGGGGGGTGGGGTGTATACATAATCAGTTAATATTTTATTTAGGGGTAAGGTGGGGGTGAGGGGTATATAAATAATCAGTAAATATTATTTTTTTTTGAGGATGACGGGGGAGAGGGAGGGAGGGGAGGGAGTGGAGGGTATATACATAATTAGAAAATATTATATTTTTTAAGAGTGGTGGAGGTGGGTGGGGTGGTGGTGGGTGTGGGCGGGGTGGTGGTAGGGGGTAGAGGTTGGGGTGGGTGGGGTGGGTTTGGGGGTAGGGTGGGGGTGGTTGGGGTGGTGGTGGGTGTGGGCGGGGTGGAATGGGGTGGGCGGCTGGTGGTGGTGGTGGGCGTGAGTGGTTGGGGTAGGTAGGGGCTGATAAGTAGGTTTTATACCTCTTATACGATATTAACTAAATTGCAATCGTTGCCTAATCCCGCATTACTTAGTATCTTTTCATGCATTTCCTTCCATTTTGTAGGATTCATGCTCGGGAACTCACTTAGTGGCATTTGGAGCTAAAAAGGATGTATTGAGAGCTTAAAGTGATCAATTATTGAGGTAATGGCAAGTGGAGATGCAATAGTAGAAGAAAGCAGAAATCAAATTATGGTGTGCCGTGCGGCCATGCCAATATTGGTTTCTGGGCAATAAGCGATCACGCCCATTAGTCGCCTGCAGATCCTGACAGCCATGTACTGCGCCCAATTAAGCTTTTATCAGAGAGCCTCACACCTCAGCCTCTCTAATGAACAAAATGCTGACTTTTCATTTAAGTGACCAATGGGAGAGTAGCTTGAAGGAGGGGTCTTTGGAGGTTGATGGAATATATCAAAACATTTATTTTAGCCATTTTGGGGATATACAGAGAATATAGAGAAGGGATATACATATATTCTACTCTCTACTTTTTGAATCTAGCTTAGGTTTTTTATTTTCATTCCTAGATTAGCTTAAGATTAGGTTAGATCATTGGAGATTGAAGCAATTGAAGATCCTTGGAAGTCCAGAGTTGAAGCAAGAGAAGAAATTCAGATTTGCTATCCCTAATTCACACTTCTCTTTACTTCTATTTGCATTTTTCAATGTATAATCAATTGTGGATATTGGATTTTGTTTCAATTATGAACTAAACCTTATTTTGGGATTATAATGGATCTTGTTGCTTAGCTGAAATTGATCTGCTTCTTTGTTGAATTTCAATTAATTGTTAATGGATTGTCTAACATGATTTGTGTTAATTGCTTAATTGCTTGATCACCAATTACTGTGATAACCTATATTAAATTGAGAAATGGAGTATAGGCTCATATTTGTTCATGTTGGCATGTGTTTATGACTTCTAAATGGCGATGGAATTCATGATCCGTGCCTATGATAAAGATATACTGAAGCACCGCGTGTAGTCTATCGAAAACTTGTGCTTAAACCCTAATTAATTATAATTCACATAGAGATATAGTGGGTTAGTTAATTAGGGTGTTCGCATTCATTTTATCTATTGTGGATTTAATGTGATATGGGTATGATACATCAAAAGATGGTCATATTTTTCTTTCGTGTTCTCAACTAACAATCCAAAGTAATTAATTAGGGCTTATCTGGAAGTATGTCAATCTAAGTGTTGCAGTAAGTGAAATTATAATCTCATATCTCCCTTATCTGATTTAATCGCTTGTTAATTAGTTTAATTTTTTTTCTCAATACAATATAAATAATTCACAATCTCATCCATTTTTTTAAAGAGACCGAAGTAGTTATAAAATTGGTGCTTGATAGATTAGATTTCAGTTTAATTTTCTCTGTGGGAACGATATTTTACTTTCATTATATTACTTGTTGAGCGTGTATACTTGCACGCATATATTGAACAGGAAAACAATCAATAAATTTTTGGCGCCGTTGCCGTGGAACATTAAATTATTTTTATTACTATCATCATCAGTTTAAATTAGTTTGGTTTTAGTTAAACAATCTTTCTTATCTTATTTCTTTTACATTTTTCTTTGCTTCAGGCACTCTTGAGTAGTGTATGCAAACTCGATCTAAGAAGCCTGATTTATTACCTTAAAAGGATGACATTAATAGAAGGGTTCAACGATTGAGTAAAGGGATCACAAATATTCAAGAGGAAACTAAAACACTAGTAGTCATGGCAGCAGAGGAACATAAAGCATTGAGAGATTATGCTACACCGCGAATCAATGAACTACAATCAAGTATCACAAGACCAACCATAACAGCAAATTCATTTGAAATCAAACCAGGAACCATCCAAGTGATACAAAACTCAGTCCAGTTTGGGGGTATAGTTAATGATGACCCAAATGAGCATTTGGTGAGCTTCCTTGAAATTTGTGATACATTCAAATTTAGTGGGGTATCGGATGATGCAGTGAGACTCAGACTATTTCCTTTTACATTGAGGACAAAGCAAAATGCTGGCTTCACTCATTACTACCGGACTCCGTTACCAGTTGGAATGACTTAGCATAGAAGTTCTTAGCTAAATTCTTCTCGCCTGCAAAGACTGCTAAAATGAGAAATGACATCTCTACTTTTGAGCAACAACATGGGGAATCATTATATGAAGCACAAGAAAGATATAAGGATTTGCTAAGAAGATGCCATTATCATGGATTACATCAGTGGATGCAGTTGAATACCTTTTACAATGGGCTGAGTAGTCATACTAGAACAAGCATTGATGCAGCTTCTGGAGGGGCATTTATGGCTAAATTTTCGAGGAGGCGTATGAATTGCTAGAAACCATGGCTGCCAATAACTACCAATGGCTAACTTCTAGATTGAATCGCAGAAGTAGCCGTTATTATTAGAGGTAGATGTCACATTCTGACCGTCACCGCTTAGCGAGAATGTTAAAGAAGATTAATGCCATTGTAGAGGCAAAAGTTCAGCAAGTAGCTATGGCTTGTGAGATATGTGCAGTTGCACACCCTACTGAGTAATGTGCCATCAATCCTAAAGCAGTACAATTTGTGGGTAGCTACTAGAGACCACCAAATCTATATCAAAATTAAAACACTTACAATTCTGAGGCAAAAAACCATTCGAATTTCTCGTGGAGCAACATCCAAAACCATCAACAAGCTCCATGACCACACTATCCCCCAGGATTCCAAAACCAACAACAACATGTATCACCACCTCCACAACCTGAAAGAAAGCCAGATTTGGAAGAACTCATGATGAAATACATAGCTAACAAAAAATGAAGAAATTTTAATGGAAAAGGAAGGGAAAGCAGAGGCAGAGCCAGAAAAGAAGGAAACAACGGAGAAAATCAAAGTTACTCCACCATTAGTATATCCACAGAGGCTTCAGAAATAGAAGTTGAACAAATAATTCTCTAAATTTCTTAAAATTTTTAAGAAGTTGCAAATCAACATACCATTTGCTGAGGCTTTAGAGAAGATACCGAGATACACCAAGTTCATGAAGGGAATCTTGTCAAGAAAGAAGAAGCTTGAGGACTATGAGATGGTAGCTTTGACTGAGGAGTGTAATGCTGTTTTGCAAAGAAAGTTGCCTCCAAAATTAAAGGATCCTGACAGCTTTACTATTCCTTACACTATTGGTATCTTATCATTCAACAAATGTCTATGTGATTTGGGTGCAAGTATTAATCTCATGCCACTATCGGTGTACACTCAACTGGAACTTCCAATACCAAAACCAATAAACATTTCTCTACAACTTGTTGATCGGCCTGTTATATATCCATGGGGTATTGTAGAGGATATTCTTGTAAAGGTGGACAAGTTCATATCCCCAACTAACTTCATCATCTTGGACTATGAAGAGGATAATGACATCCCCATTATACTTGGGAGGCCATTTTTAGCAATTGGAAGGACTCTCATAGATTTGCAAAAAAGAGAATTGACTATGAGGATTCAGGACCAAGAAGTAACTTTCAATGTATTCAAGGCCATAAAATTCCCTACAGATAAAGAAGAGTGCTTCCAAATGGATGTGGTTGAAAAAGTAGTGGATGATGAGTTTCTGAGAGTGATGAATAAGGACCCTTTAGAATCTACACTATTGGGGGACATTGGCATAGATGATCCAGAGTTGATAGAATATCTGTAGATGTTGGATGCATTACCAAGGGTAATCAAGCTTAAAATCCCTTTTGAGCCTTTGGAGTGTGCAGACAAGTCTTCAGATCGGTTGAAATCATCTCTTGAAACACCTCATACTCTTGAGCTCAAACTTCTACCTAGTTATCTCATGTATGCTTATTTAGATAAATCAGATACTGAAATGGCTGGATACTGGAATCATATACCCAATTTCTGACAGTTTATGGGTGAGCCCAGTTCAGTTCATGTGTAAAAATGTCTCCATCAAAGCTCAGAAATGTCAAACGCATTTAATGCTTCATCAGATGACTTCAACGGATAGATTTGAAAGATCACATATATACAGAAAACAGACACATGAGAGAAGCATGCAAGTACTGAATAAAACGCACAAGAACACTCAACGCTGAACTCTATGATCTGAGAAAAAGAGGAAGCTTGCTCAGCTACTCAGTTCTTTCGAACAAGTGCTTAACTGCAACTGAGTAGCCTCAATCACAACTCAACAACTATCAATCTATTGAAGTAAGAAGTTCCAAGTCAGAAGGACTTGAAGAGTTCTAAGTGAACTGTGAAGAGCCAAGTCCGCTGGACTTGAGGAGTTCAAGAGTGAACTTAGAAGTGCCTAGACTGCTGGTCTAGAAGGAATCTGTGAGATTCAGAAAGTGTAAAAGACATCCTTAGTGGATTTCCTACTCAAGGAGTAGAAGAGTGGACGAGGAGCTTTGAGTGGTCCAAACCACTTAAAAATAATTGTGTCTATTTATAACTGCTATAACTGCCTTTCTCTCTTTAACTTGCTATCTAAAAGGGATTTCAAAGAAACAATAATTCCGTTGTGCTTAAAAGCTTTATCAAAACAGTTTTTAAACAAAGAAAAGTTTTTAATATCTATTCAACCCCCCCTTCTAGATAACTATTGTGCCTCCGAGAACTAACAATTGGTATCGAAAGGTGTTCTATTACATAGCCTACAAAAAGCTTGAGTAGATCCAATGGCGCACTTACCAAACGAATCAAAGATCGGAGGAGGCAAAAGTGGCCACCATGTGCAACAAAGATAAATTCGCTAACTCGGAAGGTTAGATGCAAGCTACATGGATTCAATAGATGAAGATCTATTTGACACTGTTCAAAATGGGCCTTACGTTCCTACAAAGCTTGAACCAACTACAGATGACCCAAACTGAGTTTAGATCAAGGTCAAAGGAGAACGGACAGAGAACGAGAAGAGAGCTGTCCAACTCGATAAAAAGGCCAAAACATTTTATTCCAATCTTAGAAGATGATCTGCTTTGAAAACGTGGTCAATAGCAAAAGCAACAAAGAAAGGAGGTTTGGGAAGCACTACTCATTATGCATGAAGGAACAGAAGAAGTCAGAGAAAATAAACAATCTCTCCTGACTCAACAATATGAGATGTTTGCTCACGTTCAAGGAGAGAACGTCACTGCCACATACGAGAGATTCAATATTTTGCTCAACTCTCTACGAGCCTATGGAAAGATCTATCCAAACAAAGATCTGATCATAAAGTTCATGAGAACCTTACTAAGCAAGTGGGATGCCAAAACCACTTCCATAAGAGAATCAAAGAATCTACATGAAATGATTATTCAACAATTATATGGCAACCTCCTCACGTATGAACTAGAGCTGACACAACCAACAGAAACATTGTCTGAAGGAAGAAAGAAGGATAAAGGTGTTGCTCTCAAAGTAACCGAAAACATCTCTAAAGTTAACACTGATGTTGATTCTGACTATGATGAAGATGATGATGAGGACTTTCCAATGCTGGTTAAAAGACTACGAAGATTCATGTGACAAGGCAAAACTAGCAAGCCAAAGAAAGTTAGCAACTACAACAGCCAGGAGCAAATGAATGACCTATGCTACAACTGCAAGAAACCTGGTCACTTCATTGCCAACTGCAACAAACCTCATAGAGAAGAACTCAAGAATAAATCACATGCAAAGAAGGAATACAAAGGCAACAAAAGGCCACAGAAGAAAGACAAAGACCTTGTAGCTGGAGGATCGTGGAGTGACTCTGAAAATGACTCAACTCCAGAATCTGGAGACGATGAAGATCCTCAAATGGCTAATCTCTACCTGATGGCCAAAAATGTAAGGGACAAACAGAACTCCAGCATATATGAAGTAAGTATCGATGAGGTATTTGACTTCAACTCTCCTGATGTAGATATTGATGACCTTAGAACTGCATTACACGGCATAACATCTGATCTGCATCAATAAATGAAGTGGTTTAGAGTTCTGTCTAAAGACTATTCACGTCTTCAAAATGGGAAAGAAAGAGTTCAAGAAGAACTGAAATGTACTCTTCTCAAGATCGACTCTCTCCAAGTTTGAAGCTGAGAATAAGCTCTTGAGACAGGCAAATGAGCTCAGTGCACAAAGAGATTCTAGTCTAACCTCCAAGATTGAGGATCTAGAAAAGACAGTCTCTACTTGGAATAAATCATCTTCATCAATGGACTCCTTAATCTCTAACCAGAGAAATGCTTTTGATAGAACGGGGTTAGGCTTTGGGAATATGCCTCAAAGTTAAGTGTGGAAAAAGCAAAGGAAATTAGCACTTATAATGCCTCAGGTTTTAGTAGAGGCATTATATTTGTGAAATCCTCACAAAAGGATGAGCTTGTCCAACCCTGCTCGGCTGATTCAATTCATAATCCCAGGAGTAAGGGATCCCATGCTGGTCTAGGTTTCAGAAAAGAGAAAATTAATCAAGCTACTACTCATCAGCCTCGAAGGATCATGGAGTCCAATAAAATCAACTCTACGAACCAACCAGGAAGATACAGTAGAAGTAAGATATACTCCTCTCAATTAATGAAATAAGAGAACACATGGAAAAGGAAATATCAGCCTAGCAGGAGGATGACCAATAACCCACAAAAGTCAAAATGGAGGAAGAACTTTCACACACATACTAACATGCATCATATCAAATGCTTTGTATGCCATAGAGTTAGCCACAAGGCTGCAAATTGTCATTATAATTCCATGCATGTGAGACCCAAAATCAAGCAGATTTGGGTCCCCAAGGGTACTAACATAATAGGACCCATGCAAGTATGGGTACCAAAATGAAGGTTTAATGTTACCTCAGGAAGAGAGCTCCACGAACACAACTTGGTATATAGATAGTGGATGTTCAAGACACATGACTGGGAACAAAGCCCTTCTATCTAACTACATAGAGAAGGAGGGTCCCTCAGTCATCTTTGGAGATAATGGCTCTGGCAAGACAAGAGGCTATAGCTCAGCTGGAAATGGTGCAGTATCCTTTAGCAACGTGGCCTATGTGGAAGGACTACAACACAAACTTCTAAGCATTAGCCAACTCTGCGATAAGGGTCATCAAGTAACATTCCTCAACAATCAATGTCAAGTCCGAGACCTGAAGACATCTGCAGTAAAGCTAACCGGAACAAGAGAAGGAAATGTCTACACAGTAAATCTTAGAAAACTAAGCTCAGACGAGACAATATGCTTTTTGGCTAAAGCATCTAAAGAAATGAGCTAGCTATGGCACTGAAGATTATCTCATCTCAACTTCAAGAGCATGTCCAAATTAGCTTCAAAATATCTAGTTGCAGGCCTACCCAAATTCAACTTCGTTAAAGAAAAGGTCCTGCAATGCCTGTCAACTTCGGAAACAAACCAGAAGCTCATTCAAGAGCAAAACCATCAAATCAATTGACAAGCCTCTATAATTAAAACATATGGATCTTTTTGGACCAATTCTAATGACGAGCCTTGGGGGAAAGAGATACTCACTAGTCGTAGTCGACGACTACACCAAATTTACATGGGTATTCTTTCTGACCTCAAAAGATGAAACAAGCTCCCAACTGATCAAGATGTTCAAGCTGGTGATGAACGAGAATGGAGGGAAAATCAAGGCCATAAGAAGTGATCATGGCAGAGAATTTGATTTCTCAGAAATGGATCAGTTCTGCACAGATAATGGGATTAGTCACAACTTCTCAGCTCCATGAACTCCCCAATAAAATGAAGTTGCTAAAAGAACGAACAGGACATTAATAGAGGCTTGAAGGACTTTACTAGCTGTAGCTCATCTACCGAAGTACTTCTGGGCTGAAGCGGTCAACACTGCATGCTATACTCAGAACAGATCACTCATACACTCGACGATTAAGAAGACTCCTTATGAACTTTGGAAAGGAAGAAAGCCAAGTGTCAGCTACTTTCATGTGTTCGGTTGTGCATGCTACATACTCAACAATGAAAAGCAGTACTTAACAAAGTTTCAACCGAAATTAGATGAAGGAATTTTTCTTGGGTATGCCACAGACAGTAAGGCCTACAGAGTGTTCAACAAGAAGACACTGAGTCTAGAAATCTCGATTCACATCATCTTTAATGAAACAAACTTGGACAAAATAATGTCTCAAGATACTGCGACTAACAATTCAGACACTACGAACGAGGTCGTCGAGCTCAACCCTACGATTGCAGTACCAGACAATGAAATCGTTGAGCAAGAAAATGAGATCGTAGAGAGGCCTATACCAGATAACGAGCCTGCACATCAAGAAGAAGAAATAGATCTTGAAGATCTAAGACAAGAAGGCATAAGAATGGATGTTCCAACAGGAAGCAGATGGGCAAGAGATCACACTCAATGTAAGACCCCAATTTTTATGAATAAAGATTAATTTCTCTCAAAATATATTTTTGAATATTATGGTGTGATATGATATAATGTTATAGTTGTGGGTAATATTTACAAATTTTGTAAAAAAGTAAGCAAGTGGTTATATAATATTCGATTGGCCTCGGGAATATTCGCTTTAACAGGAATATTCAGATGACTAAGACAATCATTGGTGGACCCCACAATGAAAGTATTGTCGTAGTAAGAAAATGACAGAATTATATTGTTATAAAAATAACGGCGGAAGTGTTACCGTTAAAATTGTTGAACTACCCAGTAGTAAAAGTATAAGAATACGTGTGGTCGCATAGTAGCACACTCAGATTGGTTATCGATGCTTACGTGAGAAGTCACCGCTTATACTCAATTATTGCTATAAAGAATTGTTGCATCATATCTCTCATATTATTGATTCGATTATTGTCACAAGATCATCCGTGATTATATGATATATTATTAAATCAATAATCGAGATGGCAAAGTTATTCATATTATTAAATTACAATATTTACAATGTCTAGAAGTTCGCCAAGGAGAGGTTTGGTCACCTAATCAAGCGCCCAATAGGAGAAATCCTTATCGAAAGCCCCTCTTTCCTCGAACGACCGTTGTTAAATATCGTGAGTTATAATATTAATGATGAATAACTTCGTGTTGAATAAAGATGAATTTGATAGTTCCATTGTGTTGGGATTATTAGTGTTAGTGGTAATCAACATCTATTCCGATGATAATTGATGTCTGGGGGTTATATTGATAAATTGGGGAATTTATCGAATAAATGAACAATTAATTTCTACTAATTCACATGCTTATATAACTATTTGTTCACATGTGTGTACTATTGAATCACATTCTTATACTATTAGGGGAGTTGGGGTAATATTGATAATACTTGCATGATTAAATTAAAGATGGAGGTATAGATGGAGGTACTATACCGTAATTCATATTTTCACATGATTATAACTATTGATTCACATGATTGAACTATTGATTCACATTATTTATTATTAGGGGAGGTGGTGCAAGTTTGATAATACTTGCAGGACTAAATTAAAAATGAAAGAAAAGTCGAGGTATTGTATCGTAATTTTTTCGAGCCCCAAAACGTGCAATTATCAAAACTATATTTTTCTATAAATAGAAGCTCATTCTTCCTTCATTTCTCACCAATTCACTAAAGCTATAGAGCAATTATTATAGAGAGAAATTATGAGAAGCTATAGAGAGAAAATCTATAGAGAGAAAAAAGAAGAGAAGCCTCGCTACGCCACTATTCCAAAGATCCAATTTCTTTTCGAGGTAAGGGGTATTATTTCTTTCAGATTCATGAAGAGAGCTATTGTTATTCCATCCCTTATTATTCTCGTTGAATAACTCGCTTATGCTAAGTACCGCATACATGGTGAAATTCTTCATATTCCATTCTTTATTATTATGTTGAATAACCTGCTTATGCAAGGCACCGCATACATGGTGAAATTCTTCTATTATTCCATTATTATTCTATCATACGCCTTTACCGGGTTCCATCATTTATTATTCTCGAAAATATCCTTCTGTGTTTATTCACTTCCTTCCATTATTTATTATTCTATCTAATATCCCGCTCAGCTGATTCCATTCTTTATTATTCTCGGCTGAATAACTCGTCTGTGCGCGGTATCGCATGCATGGTGATTTCTTCCGTTATTCCATTCTTTATCATTCTCGAATAACCCATGTGGATTATCACATGCACGGTGAATGAACCTTGTATTCATTCCTTATTAAATCAGTGGAAATGATCTGCCTAAGTTAAAGCTTTAAAAAATCCATTTGCGCTTCATATACTCCATACTGAAAAGCTTTCGACTTCTATACTCCATGAAATTAGTGAATATCCTTGATATTTGGCGCTTCATCCAAAGATCTTTAATGGAAATATTCTTCTAAACATTCTTGAATTTTACTCCACAAAGAAGTATTATGTTGACAATTTGGATATTATTGAGTTCATGATAAATTAACTTATAAATCTTTAAAATTTATTCTTGAACTTGTTTTATTGAATTATTATGTCATTTTCATCATCTTCATGCTTATATTGTGATAAAAGTCATCTTTGGCTTACGTGCATAGATGGACTTTGTATGATTATGACCAGGGATCATTCGGTATAATCATGACCTGTAATGTTATAAATGAGATGGTAAAAGTCCTCAGTAGCCTATAGTGCATTGGTGGACAGTTTTTGGTATGATTATGACCAGGGATTATTCGGTATAGTCATGACCATGGATGATTTAATGAATATCCTTGGCCCGTAGTGTAGGGATGACTCGATGATGTGGTTTATTTGTTGAGCTGAGTCTCAACGATAAAAATTGATGAAAACTTTTTAAATGATAGTAGATAGTAGATTTTATTCTCTACTTGACTCTTCTAATGGATTGCTTGTTCCGCTGCAGTTAAACTTGATGTCTAATTTATTTTATCAGTTTAACATTGTTGAAGACTAATGATAATTTATTCTGCATTATCTTAGTCACGATATTTCTTACTGGGCTAGTTGAGCTCACCCTTTTCTTCCACTGTTCTCTTCAGGAAATGAGAATATAGCTGGGACGAGCCAGGGAACGGAGTGACGGTCCAGATGATAGCATTAGTAGTCCTCACTATTCTATTAAATAGTGTGACAATAAATGTAATGAGGACTCCATTGAGTGTGGATATTGTCTAGATGACAATATTCTTATTAAAACTCTCAGTTTATGTTTTGTCGTATTTTACACGACAGTTGTATTTGTATTTTTGTACCATGTATTTGGCGACTCAAGATGGGTGATGTATACCTATTTTGGGGGCGTCACAGTTGGTATCAAAGCTTAGGGATATGATCCTTGGCTGAGATGTGAGACAAGAACTAGGAGGGGAGAGATGGGAATTCTTCATAGTATGACCTACCTAAGCTTATGTGTTATTTAATTGGTCGATCAGAGTATTGGGATAATATGTGATATGTTAATTAACCCTTGTTTTGTGTTGCAAAGATTTGAAAATGGCATCCAAAATGTTGAGATAAGCAATGAAGCACATGAGACCGCTGAGTCACCAACGATCAATGCCTGTGGTAATGTGCAATAGAAAGACAATAATCCTCATGAAAATAATAACACCAATGAAATGGTGAACGATGGGATGTTCGAGGTTTTATGCAATTCATGCAACATCAAAGCGGCGGCGGCTCCTCGCCCAAAATGCAGTGGAAACACCGACAACTCTCGACTGACGGTCACCGCTAAGCGCTTCAAGGAGCTGGGACCACCGGAGTTTTTTGAGAGCCAAAACCACTTAAGGCGAGACGACGGATAAAGCGTATCAACAAGATATTTGATGTCTTGGGATGCTCCGAGGAGCAAAAGGTTCCCTTTGCCACCTTCATGTTACGCGAAGCAGGCAGCATATTATCGTGGGGAATCAGAAAGCGTACACAACCTCGCCGCATCAAAGATGTCTTGGGAGAAATTCCAAGAGTCGTTCAACGACAAGTACTTTCCCGAAAGTATTCATCACATGAAGGAGGTAGAGTTCATCAAGCTTGAGCAAAAACAATATGACCGTGGCGCAAAGACGAAGATAAGTTTGCCGAAGTTATCTCGGTTATACCCCACTTGGTTGATAATGAGGAGAGAATGACGCGAATGTTTTTAAGAGGTTTGAAACCCGAGATACGCCAATACCTTATCTCTCATAAACCGTGTTTGTATTCGGATGTTGTGAATAGGGCTCGCTTATTGAGCGCGATAATGAGTCAACCCAACCAAGAGAGAGCAAAAACCGACAAGTTGATAATACTAGTGGTAGCAATCGGTCGAGCGGTGACAACAAACGCGAGGGAATCAACTCGCTGTAAATGATAACCACTTCAAAGGTAATCATGGCCAAGACAATAGGAGTGGAAAGTTCAAGAAGAGAAGGTTCAACAAAGATGGAAAGACGCCAAGACCAAAGACTCACCGTTAAGGAAGGAGAACGACCGCCATCGATGTTACAAATGTGGAGGGGAAGGACACATAAGTCCAAACTGCACGATGCAGTCCAAAGCATGTTATAATTATGGAAAAGAAGGTCACCTAGCCCGATTTTGTCGTGCACCAAAGTCAAGTCCAGCTTGGATGGAGGCATCAAAGGGGTCCCAGACAAGACAAAATCCGTAGTAGTTTAAGGAGAGCGCTTTGTCGTAACCTCCCAAAAAGCGAGAATCCGAACGAGGTGATCACGGTAAGCTAATCATAAACTCTAGAAAGTTTATACTTTATTTGATACCGGTTCTACCCATTCTTTCATTTCTCCTACTTGCGCTCAACGCTTAAATTTGACTCGAGAAATTAGACTTCGACTTATCTCATTGAAACTCCGCTTGGAGAAACCTTCATTACATCCACGCTTTATAAGTCTTGTTTGATTCAAATCGGAATCGCACGCTTACCGTGTCGATCTTATTTCTTTGAAAATACTTGCATTTGATGTGATTTTAGGGATTGATTGGTTAACTACTCATCATGCTAAAATCGATTGTTTTCGTAAGGTTGTTAGCTTTCATATTCCTAACCAACCTATTATACTTAATTCAAGCAACCAAACCACTAAAATCAATCATCGCTATATCAAGCCATAAAGCTATTCGCTTTATTGAAAAAACGGATGTCAAGCTTTCTTAGCCCATGTCACATTTAAATAAAATATCGCCGATTTGAATGATATTTCTATTGTTAATAAATTTCCGACGATTCCCTCAAGAACTTCCCCGCCCTACCCCAGTGAGCGTGAAATTGAATTTTGTATCGACCTTGAAAACCGATAAAAAACCCATTTCCAAAGCCCCATATCGAATGGCTCCTATCAACTTCGTGAGTTAAAACCCAACTACAGTGAATTGTTAGACATCGGTTTCATTCATCCCCCAAGTACGCCTCCTCGGGGTGCTCCTATTCTATTCGTGAAGAAGAAAGATGGAAGTATGCGACTTTGTATTGATTATCTGGAGTTAAATCATGTCACCATCAAAATAGGTACCCATTACCTCGATTGATGATCTGTTTCACCAATTATAAGGCGCCAAATTCTTTTCAAAGATCGATCTTCGCTCGATATCATCAATTGAAGATTAAAACCGATGACATTCCAAAGACCGCTTTCGTAACTCCTAGACGGCATTATGAATTCCTAGTCATGTCTTTTGATCGACTAATGCTCCTCCGCCGCCTTCATGGATATGATGAACCGAGTATTCAAGGAATATTTGGATCACTTTGTGGTCGCCTTTATTGATGACATCCTCATTTATTCCAAAACCCGTGAAGACCATGAGCAACACTTGAGGTCGATACTTTCAAAAGCTTCGTGAAAACAAGCTATATGCCAAGTCAAGAAATGCGAGTTCGCTTGAGGAAGTAGCATTCCTCGGGCACGTAATATCAAATCATGGAATATCTGCTGACCCGACAAAGATTGAAGCAATTCAAAGTTGGGAGCAACCTAAGTCAAGAATCGAAGTACGTAGCTTTCTCGCTTTAGCATGGTTATTATCGAGATTCGTAGAAGGGTTTTCTCGAATTACTACTCCATTAACGCAAATTGACTCAAAAGATACAAAATTTGGTCGAGCGAGGAATGTGAGAAGAGTTTTCAAGAACTCAAGAGGAGACTCATTTCAAAGACTGCTCGACAATACCATCCGCACGGAGGATTTGTTATTTACAAAGGATGCTTCAGCAAAGGGTTAGGATGTGTTCTCATGCAAAGGTGGGAAAGTCATAGCCTATGCCTCACGACAACTCAAAGAATATGAGAGGAATTATCCTACTCATGATCTAGAGTCATAAATTACCGTTGTCTTCGCACTTAAGATTTGAGGCATTACCTGTATGGAGAGAAGGTGGAGATCTATACGGATCATAAAAGCCTCAAATATTTCTTCACTCAAAAGGAACTCAACATGCGGCAACGACGATGGCTTGAGTTGTTGAAAGATTATGATCATACCATCCAATACCATCCTAGAAAAGCGAACGTAGTAGCTGACGCATTGAGTAGAAGATCATATGCGGGCACGAGTGCATTATTGTCAACGCAAAGGCCCATTGTGTATGACTTGGAAAGGATGGAAATAGAGTTAAAGACCTGGGACCCATGTGATGATGGCGAATATACGAAAGTGGAACCAACTTTAATCGATAAAGTTAAAGTCGCTTCAAGCTACAAACCCGAGCCGATACGTATGAGGAAGAAAAAGTACAAGAAGGTGCTATTCCTAAGCAAGAATCGATGAAGAAGGAATACTTCAGTCAACTCCAGACTTTGTGTTCCTAACGATTCTCGATTTGAAGTATAAAATCATGATGGAGGCGCACAACACACCGCTTGCAATCCATCTCGGGAGTACCAAAATGTATCGTGATCTTCGACATACATTTTGGTGGAGCAATACGAAGAGAGAGATAGCGCTTATTTATCTCAAGGTGTCTAACTTGTCAACGAAGTCAAGGCGAGCATCAAGTGCCAAAAGGTCCATCAGAACCACTTGAAATTCCGTAATGGAAGTGGGAGCACATTACCATGGATTTCAAGTATCGGTCTTCCCAAGGTTTCTCAAGGCATAGATGCGATTTGGGTCATTGTTGATAGATTGACCAAGTCTCGCTTCATTTCTTACCGATACGAGAAACTTATACACTTGAACGCCTTGCTAGTATGTACATAAACGAGATTGTAAGATCGCATGGTATGCCAAGATCCATAGTTTCCGATCGAGACCCAAGATTCACTTCAAGATTTTGGGTTAGTTTGCAAAAAGCTATGGGCACGGATTTACGATTTAGTTCGGGCAGATCATCCTCAAACCAGGATGGACAATCGAGAGAGGACTATTCAAACTCTTGAGGATTTATTAAGACTCGTGTCCTCGACTTCAAGGGAAGTTGGGATAAGTTCTTACCATCGTGGAGTTTTCCTACAACAATAGTTATCAAACAAGTATCGCATGGCTCCATTTGAGGCGCCAGATGGAAGAAAGTGTCGTTTCTCAAGATGTCGGGATGAGGTGGGTGAAGCAACGTTGTTGGGACCGATTTGGTACGTATGACTACTTAAAAAGATTCAAACAATCCGATAACGATAAAAAACTCACAAGATCGACAAAAGAGTTATGCCGATCTTCATCGAAAGGACGGGAATTCAATATTGAGATCATGTGTTGTTACGCGTTTGCTCCATGGAAAGGAGTTACAAGATTTGGAAAGAGAGGAAAACTCAATCCTCGATTCATCGCCCATTTATAATCCTCGAACGAGTAGGAATCTGTGGCCTATAGACTCGCTTTTACCGCTAAGTATATCTCGTGTTCATAACGCTTTTCCACATATCTATGTTACGTAAATATGTGAAAGACCAAACCACATTATTGAATTAGAACCCGATTTAGATAGAGGAAGATTTAACGTATGAAGAGTTACCTATTAAAATCTTGGATAAGAAGGATCATATTCTACGCCCCAAGGTTATACCTCAAGTCAAAGTTTTGTGGAGAAACCACGATGTGGAAGAAATGACCGGGAGTTAGAATCGAGATGAAGTCAAGATATCCTCACCTCTTCGATATACCGTGTACGCACCCTAATTTCGAGGATGAAATTTCATAAGAAGGGAGGTCAGAAGACCCCAACTTTTATGAATAAAGATTAATTTCTCTCAAATATATTTTTTGAATATTATGGTGTGGATATGATATAATGTTATAGTTGTGGGTAATATTTAAAATTTTACAAAGTAAGCAAGTGGTTATATAATATTCGATTGGTCTGGGAATATTCGCTTTAACAGGAATATTCGTACGACAAGACAATCATCAGTGGACCCTATAACGAAAGTATTGTCGTAGTAAGAAAAAACGATGTAATTATCTTGTTATAAAAATAACTATGGTAAGTGTTACCGTTAAAACCGTTGAACTACCCAGTAGTAAAAGTACAAGAATACGCTGCGGGTTGCATAAGAGCACACACCAGATTGGTTATTGATGCTTACGTGAGAAGTCACTCATTTATACTCAATTATTGCTATAAAGAATTGTTGCATCATATCTCTCATATTATTGATTCGATTATTATCACAAAGATCATCCGATTATATGATATATTATTAAATCAATAATTGAGACGACAAAGTTATTCATATTATTAAATTACAATATTTACAATGTCTAGAAGTTCTCAAGGAGAGGTTTGGTCACCTAATCATGCGCCAATAGGGAGAAATCCTTATTGAAAGCCCCTCTTTCCGGGAACGACCGTTGTTAAATATTATGAGTTATAATATTAATGATGAATAAGTTCGTGTTGATTAAAGATGAATTTGATAGTTCCATCAGTTTGGGATTATTAGTGTTAGTGGTAATCGACATCTATTCCGATGATAATTGATGTCTGGGAGTTATATTGATAAATCGGGGAATTTATCGGATAAATGAGCAATTAATTGCTACTAATTCACATGCTTATATAACTATTTGTTCACATGTGTGTACTATTGAATCACATTCTTATACTATTAGGGGAGTTGGTGCAAGATTGATAATACTTGCATGATTAAATTAAAGATGGAGGTACTATACCGTAATTCATATTTTCACATGATTATAACTATTGATTCACATGATTGAACTATTGATTCACATTATTTACTATTAGGGGAGGTGGTGCAAGTTTGATAATACTTGCAGGACTAAATTAAAAATGAAAGAAAAGTTGGAGGTATTGTACTGTAATTTTTCGAGCCCCAAAACGTGCAATTATCGAAACTATATTTTTCTATAAATAGAAGCTCATTCTTCCTTCATTTCTCACCAATTCACTAAAGCTATAGAGCAATTATTATAGAGAGAAATTATAGAGAGAAGCTATAGAGAGAAAATCTATAGAGAGAAAGAAGAAGAGAAGCCTGCTACGTCACTATTCCAGTATCCAGTTTCTTCTGAGGTAAGGGGTATTATTTCTTTCGTATTCATGAAGAGAGCTATTGTTATTCCATCCCTTATTATTCTGTTGGAATAACCTATTTATGCGAAGTATCGCATACATGGTGAAATTCTTTCGTTATTCCATTCTTCATTATTATGTTGGAATAACCTGTTTATGCGAAGTACCGCATACATGGTGAAATTCTTCTATTATTCCGTTCTTTATTATTCTGCGTTTAATATCCTGTCTCTTAAGGCTTACGCCTTTAATTCGGTTCCATCATTTATTATTCTGTTTAATATCCTCGTCTGCATGCGCTTACGCCTTTACCGGGTTCCATTATTTATTATTCTCACTTAATATCCTCGTTAGCTGCGCTTACGCACGACCGTTCCATTCTTTATTATTCTATTGAATAACCTCGTTTGCAGCGGCCTATCGCATGCATGGTGATTTCTTCCGTTATTCCATTCTTTATCATTCTGCTGAATAACCTATCTATGTGGATTATCACATGCACGGTGAATGAACCTTTGTATTCATTCCTTATTAAATTATGGAAATGATCTGCCTAAGTGGATTACCACGCGCATGATTTAAAAAAAAAATCCATTTGCAGTTTCATATATTCTCTTGTACTCAGTTGGTTAAAGCTTTGACTTCTATACTCCATGAAATTAGTGGAATATCCTTGATATTTGCGCTTTATCCAGTATCTTTTAATGGAAATATTCTTCTGAACATTCTTGAATTTTTACTCCACAAAGAAGTATCATGTCGACAATTTGGACATTATCGAAGTTCGTGATAAATTAACTTATAAATCTTTAAAATTTATTCTTGAACTTGTTTTATTGAATTATTATGTCATTGTCATCATCCTCATGCTTATATTGTGATAAAAGTCATCTTTGGCTTACGTGCATAGATGGACTTTTGTATGATTATGACCGTGGATCATTCAAAGATAATCATGACCTATAATGTTATAAATGAGGTGGTAAAAGTCCTCAAGAGCTCTGTAGTGCATCGATGGATGCTTTTTGGTATGATTATGACCAGGATTATTCAAAGATAGTCATGACCATGGATGATTTAATGAATATCCTCGCCCAGTAGTGCGTGGATGACTCGATGATGTGGTTTATTTGTTGTCGAGTCTCAAATGATAAAAATTGATGAAAACTTTTTAAATGATAGAAGATAGTAGATTTTATTCTCTACTCGACTCTTCTAATGGATTGCTTGTTCCGCCCGCAGCTTAAACTTGATGTCTATTATATTTTATTGGTTTAACATTTAATAATGATTTAAGACTAATGATAATTTATATTCTCTTCATTATCTTAGTCAATGGATATTTTTCTATCGGGCTAGTTGAGCTCACCCTTTCTTTCACAATATTCTTATTAAAACTCTCTCTTCGTGAAATGAGAATATAGTATTTATATTTTTGACGATGTTTTGGGAACTCAAGAGGGTGATATATACCTATTTTGGGGGCGTATCATAAAGATATTTAGTTTTAGTCCTCACTATTCTAATTAAATAATGTGACAATAAATGTTTGAAAATGTAATGAGGACTCCATCGAGTGTGGATATTTTCTAGATGACAATATTCTTATTAAAACTCTCAATTTATGTTTTGTCGTATACTTTCTCACGATCATTTCCCCATATTATTAAGTTCCTTCGCCTCCTGGATTACTTTTGTACCATGTATTTGATGCTCAATTCTCAAGATCCATGGGTGATGTATAAGATTTTCTTCTTCGTAAAAACAAAGGAATATATATTGGAAAACCCATCATGTTGAACCCTCCTATCAAACTGCCATGGTCTACCTAATAACATATGCCCTGCCTGCATAGGCACCACATCACACAATATCTTATCAACATACCGCCCAATAGCAAATGGAACTAATACCTGTTTGGTTACTTTAATGTATGCATTATCATTGAGCCACTGCAAACGATACGGCTGTGGATGTTTGGTAGTAGGTAACCCCAATTTCTCCACCATCGTAGTGCTTACCACATTTGTACAGCTGCCTCCATCTATGACTACACAACAGATTTTCCCATTCACAAGACATCGAGTATGGAATAGATTTTCCTGTTGTTCACTGCTCTCCTCCTTAACCTGCGTACTAAGTGCTCTTCTTATAACCAAAATTTCTCCATGTATCGTATCCTCACCTATCTCCTCTAATGGTGGCATAGAATCAGTGTCGCTCTCTTCCCCCTCGCTCTCCACATCTCCATTGTCAAGAAATAACATTTTCCTTTGATTTGGACATTGGCTAAAAATATTCCCCCTGCCTTGACACTTAAAACATAAAATATCCCGATTACGCCCAAAAGAAGGTTGTTCATTTTTACCTTGTATATTTCGGCTAGTCGATCCTTGCTTAGGTTCCACCTTTGGTTTGATCGCAGCTGTCTTTTCTTCTCACTTTGCCAAATTAGGTCTCCTTGATGAACTAGCATTAGATTGTCCTCGTTGTCCTCCTCGCCTCTTGAACTATTTCTCTATCTTAATAGCCATATGTACCAGTTCTTCTAACTCCAAATAATATTGCTGTTCAACCAAGTCTACAATCTCCCAGTTCAATCCTGCCGAGAACCTAGCCATCGCTGTTTTATTATCCTCAATCACATTAGCTCGATCCTTCAACATTTCCATCTCCCTATAATATTCATCCACACTCCGACTTCCTTGTTTAAGAGTTTGTAAACTACGAATGATCTCCCGTTGATAATATGTTGGTACAAACCTCTTTTTCATGAAAGCTTTCATCTCCACCCAAGTTGTAATTGGTCGCTCTTCACACCTTCTCTGATTAGCTGTCAACTGATCCCACCATATCAATGCATATCCAGAAAACTCCGTAATAGCCAGTTTAACTTTCTTAAGGTCTGAATAATTATGACAGTCAAAGATTTGCTCCATCTTGGTTACCCAATCTAAATAAGCCTCAGGATCACCCGTGCCTTGGAAAGCTGGAATCTTCATCTTTATGTTATCCAAATTGCCATCTTCTCTGTCCTGACCTCCTCTTTCCCTAGCACCTCCGTGTCTTTGATGTAGGAAATTAGATTCACGATCTTCCGCTACACTACTGTCCTTACCGTAAGGGTCTTCCTTTCTTGCATCAGTTTGTTGTGCCCTCGTCTTATTTTGCATCCCATGAGTGTTTTGGGATAGCTCAGCCATAGACACCCTCATCTCCTCTAAATTTTCTTGCATTTGCTCTATAGTCTTTCTCAATCTTCGATCCCATTCTTTATGCATGGCTTCCATCTGGAATTTCAATTCAGCTGTTGAGGGTTGTTCCTCATAAGTTCCTTTATCCTTCGAGTTAGACATATTTCCTGCTAAATAAGGGTTAGTAGAAAATAGTTTCCTCACCACTCCCTTACGTGTTTCGCTCGAATCAATGGTTCACTCGTGTATACTCTCAATAAATTGGCTTTTACCCTCGATTAATCTCACCACTAAGCCTTTTACCTCAAAATATTCTCTCTAATAGGTTCTTCTTGAATTCCCCTAGCAAAATTCTTGGTTTTACTAATCAATTCAAAAATTACTTATTATGAAACAAAATTATAGATGGTGTGACTATCAAAATACCACAAAATCATCGATTGATTGCCTTGTACTCCTCTCGTATGCCTCAGATTTGTAATTTATAGCTCCATTTTAGAATTGATGATGATGGAACGGTATGAACTCTTGGTTTGAATTTGATGATTTGATGGTGTGCTACAAATTTGGTTAGCACAATGGAAAATAAAATCTGATTTTTTTTTGTTTTTTTCTTTTTTTTTACAATATATATTTCGATAGAAAAGTAAAGATAAGTAACTCGCTAGAAAGATTTAGCTTTGATACCAAATGATAGACTCCACGGCACGCTTGCGTGAGGTGGTCGTCGCCCGGATCATTTCTAGCACAATTGTTGGGTGAATTGCTTGCAACACCTTTACTGTAAGACCCCAACTTATTATAAATAAAATTGAATTTCCTCTATTTATTATCTTGAAATAATAAGGTGATAATTTGATATAATACTTTGGTTATGGGTGAAATGTGCAAATTTTGCAAAATAAGCAAGTGGTTATAAAATATTCATTGTTATCGAGGAATATTCGTTTGGTCATGGAATATTCTTGTTGTCGGAAAATATTCGTACGACAGCGCAGCCATTTATGGGCCCCATAACAGAATAACTATCGGATGAAGAAAACGACAAGTTTGAGTTTTTATAAATAAGGGCATAATCGTTACCGTTGACACTGTTGGAATACCCGTTGGTTAAAATACAGTAATACGTGTGATTGCACAGTAGCACATGGTATTACACAGTATTTATGAATTATTGATTCTTATGTAAGAAGGCACTACTCAATAATTATTACAGTAATTACTGTTTAATATTTTATTTTATTGATTCAATAATTGCTGCGTTGATATTTTATATTATTGTTATTTCAATGATTGTCACTGCACAGTATTTTCCATTATCAGATCAATAATTCATATTATTTGAATAATATTATTAGATAGCATTATTGGCAATGTCTAGAAAGTTCTGTCAAGGAGAGGTTTGGTCACGTAATTGTGCGCCAGTAAGGAGAAATCCTTATCGGAAAGCCCCCTCTTTCCTAGGAACGGCCTGGTTGTCATTATTGTGATTTTGTAATATTATTTGTGAATAATTATTTATTAATTTATATGATAAGGAAATATTTATTTTATGTGGATATAACTGAAGGATGGGAAAATATTTATTTTATGTGATTATAAATGAAGGAATTAATGTTGAGGTGTTTTATCAGTATTTTGTCAGAATTGAGGTATTAAAAATCGTCCGTATGTGGATTTCGGGCAATTTTCGTTTGAAATTTTGAAAAACTTAAAGCTACAAAGTTGTAGAGAATTTAATTTCCTATGGAATGGACATAAAATTCGTATTTTTCTGATAAAAGGGCTATTTATTATGAATTATTGAAGTTTTTGATTATTGTTTAAATAATAAAACATTTTGGAAATTTCTAGAATTGTTGGGCCCCACTTTGGTTGGTGAGAAATGTGCTGAAATTTTATTTCAAAAGTGGTGGGTGAGAATAGTAGCAGGTAAAGCCATCACGTAGCAGGTCAAGTCTGCTTCGGCGTTCTAACATTTTCCTATAAATAGGGTGCTTAGTTAGAATTGAAAATTACACCAGAAACATAAGCTTTCTCTCTCTCTCTCTTTCTCTATATTATCGAGCGTATTTTGTGAGTATTTAGATACTTTGAGAGTTGCTATTTAGTACAAGTTTCTTTCAGCACTATATCCAAAATTTCAGTTGGGAGTACTATTCTTTTGAGGTAAGGGATGTTATTTTCTTCTTAAATGATATTATTTTCTTCAATATCATTATGCCAAAATATTGATATGATTTTGATTGTGGAATTTCTACCTTTTTGTATCGGGGTTACTATTCACGTATACGACATTATTCACATATACGGCACTATTCACAAATACGGCATTATTTTCCGAAAAATGAAATTTTCTCTTCTTTGTCCTAGATGTCTATTATGGTTACTATCTTTGATTGTATCCATGTTTTTTATCTTTATTCTTGAATTTTACTCCATTATGGTTTATTACAGAGTATTTTTAAACTTGAGTATCTAAAGTACGAATCTCTAAACTTTATCATTTTATCTCACTGGATTTGTTCTCTAAAATGTTTTTCATCATCCTCAGTCCTTAATGGTGATACTTGATGAATATCTTTGGCCTGTAATGCAAAGATAAATGATTACCTGATGAATATCTTTGGCTAGTAGTGCAAAATTGAACAGGTGTTGAGATGAACATGACCAACTGGTGATACAAATGAATATCTTTGGCCCGTAGTGCAAAGATGAATATTTGATGCAAGATGTATATTGATTGATGTTACAGGGATAAAATATTGATGATGGACTTTTAAATTCATAGATGATAGTAGATTTCATTCTCTACTTAACTCTTACTAATGAATTGTTGTTTCACCGCAGTTGTTGATCTAAAACTTGTTGTCTATTATATTTCTATCAGATTTTTCCCTGTTGAAGAATATGGATAATTTGTTGTATATTATCTTAGTCATAATATTCTTTATTGGCCTAGTTGAGCTCACCCTTTTCCTTTGTGTTCCATTTTTCTTCTCGTGAAGCGAGAACATAGCGAGAACCGATCGGGGTATAGAGTGATGGTCCTGCACAATTGTTTTAGCGATTCTCAATATTTTGTAAAATAGTGCATCAATAATTGTAATGAGGACTTTATTTGGGTGTGGATATTATACAGAAAGACGATATTGTATTTAAACTCACAGATATGTGTTGTGTCGTATTTTTTGCGACAATTGTATTAATAAAGTTATAGTTATTTTACATACCATGTTTTGGTGACTCAAAATGGGTGATGTATACCTATTTTGGGGGCGTCACAAATTAATTGGTATCGAGCTTAGGATATAATATCTGGTGGAGATCGGGGAATAGAACTAGGAGAGGAGAGACGAGTAAATCCTTCGCTAGTGTGTCCTACCTAAGCTTATTTGTTGGTCGGTCATAATATAGGGATATTATGTGATATGTTAATTTGTGTAATTAACCCTTGTTTTATGACAGTTTTTAAGAATGGCAGCTGAGAACGTTAACAATGGAGTGTATGAGATTGTGGAACAACCTTCAATCACCAACCAAGAGAACGTGCAACAGGAAGGCAATATTCCTCCTATAAACAACACTATGGAGCAAACGATGAATGATGGAATGTTTAGAAGCTTTTTGCAGTTCATGCAAAATCAGATGAGGGAGACTCGTGTACAAAATATGGGTGGAAATGATAGCACGCCTTGCTTTATCACCTGACAAGCGATTCAAGGAGTTGGGACCACCAAATTTACGGGAAAGCGGGATCGATTAAAGCGCGAAACATGGGTCGAGCAAATTACCAAGATATTCGATGTCTTGATGGATGCGGAAGAACAAAAGGTTCCATTCGCCACCTTTATGTTCCGTGGTGAAGGCGAGACTTCGGTGGGAATCGTGAGCGTACTCAACCAAATTGAGCACTCAACATGTCTTGGGAAAGATTTCAGAAACTGTTCAATGACAAGTACTTTCTTGAAAGTATTCGTCATATGAAGGAGGTAGAGTTTATTAGATTAGAACAGAACAACATGACGGTGTCCCAGTACGAGGCAAAGTTCGCAGAGTTATCCATGTTTGCACCTCATTTGGTAGAGAATGAGGAACGTATGACGCGGATATTTCTGAGAGGTTTAAAACCCAAGATTCGTCAATACCTTATCTCTCACAAATTTTCTATGTATTCAGATGTTGTCAACAAGGCTCAATTATTAGAGCAAGATAGTGAGTATGTTCAACCAAGGGACCACGACCAGGGTCATACCCTGGTGACAGATCGTCGTGAGTGATGATAACCAATGAGGAGGAAAAATATACGATGAAAAGCGGTAACCACTCAGGTGGTAATCGTGGCCATGATAATAGGAGAGGTGGGTCAAGTGGAAATTTCAAAAAGAGGAGATTCAACAATGATGGGAACACATCAGCGCCAACAACAAATGAAAGTAGTATGCCCACAAGCCAATCATGTTTGATGATAAAGCATATACTTTGTAATAATCTTATTCATTTATTAATAAAAAGTATTAATTTATTAAAGGCATTTAATTATCTACATGATGCTGTTTTATAATATGTGATAAACTCATAGTTTTAAGCAATGCTTTTAGAATAATGATGATGATCATTCTAATGAGATCTAAATTCTTAGAAAGCTTAAAACTAAAATAGTTCCCAATCATTGGATTACTAAATTGGGGATTAGTGAATCCGGATAGATTGGTACATACGTTGCTTGCTCATTGGATGAGGATGATTGATCTCATGATCATTTGTGTGGAGACACTAAAGCAAGTATGTAGGTGCTTATTAGAGAATAAGTTCACTGAACGTGACTCGCTAAGGAATACCTAATTGAGTTTTACTTGCCTGTCAATAGGAATTCCTGTAGTGATAGTAGTACAAGTGATCCTTAGACTTGAGATCATCATAGTATCTTGTGCATGATGCTGTTTTATAATATGTGATAAACCCATAGTTTTAAGCAATGCTTTTAGAATAATGATGATGATCATTCTAATGAGATCTAAATTCTTAGAAAGCTTAAAACTAAAATAGTTCCCAATCATTGGATTACTAAATTGGGGATTAGTGAATCCGGATAGATTGGTACATACGTTGCTTGCTCATTGGATGAGGGTGATTGATCTCACGATCATTTGTGTGGAGACACTAAAGCAAGTATGTAGGTGCTTATTAGAGAATAAGTTCACTGAACGTGATTCGCTAAGGAATACCTAATTGAGTTTTACTTGCATCGATAGGAATTCCTGTAGTGATAGTAGTACAAGTGATCCTTAGACTTGAGATCATCATAGTATCTTGTGTATGATGAGTTATACTTTGACTTATTCCTTAAGACCCTTAGGGTATATCAAAGGGTATGCTTGGGTATAATAAGTTGTATATGGAGATAATGTATGATCAATAAAGAATCTACCACTTCTAGTAAAAGAAGAGAAATGTCTTATGTGATTCGATAAATGACAACCCAGTAGTCCTTGGCCAAGGCAGAATGAAATTAGAAAGGAGTTTCTAATTTGCATTATTTGGGGTTGTGCATTTAAGAGTCGAAATAAATATAATTAAATAAAATAAGACTTGATAGTAATTCCATGTCTTATATTTAATTGGGACATTGTATGGTGGAAGGATTGAATTGTATGGTAACTATTTACTCAAAGGTTCTTTTATGATTAATGTTGAAATCTATATTATCTGGAAAGTCGTTGATCGCTAGGGAGGCTTATCCCTATTGTAGAATAAATATTATTTATTTAAATAAATTAATTATTTAATTTATTTATTTAAATAAGATTAGAATTGTTCTAATTGATTTATTCACAACCGGTTTAATATGGAGAACCTAAAGGGTCACACCATAAAAGGAAGAATAATTATTTAAGAAGTTAATGGCATAATCGTAATAATATGTTAAGTATATTTAATTTAATCTATGGTGATAGAATAAATTAAATAGCTTAATATTTATTATTTAATATTTTAGAAATATTAAATATAAATTAATAAGAGGAGTCTTATTAATATTATTACAATTATTATTATTTTAATTTCTAAAAGAGTTTAGAAATTAATTTAATATAAGTACTCTCATTTATTCCTAATAGGATTAGGAGGGAAAATTAGTTAAAGGAGTTTAATTAATTATCCCTAATAAGATTAGGGAGCCCATTTAATTAAAAGAGTTTAATTAAATAATACCTTATTTTAATAGGGTTACTTGATATCTTTATAAGAGGAGTCTTATATCAGATATTAAGATACGACATAATTCCAATTTGTGGGAGAGTACGTCCTTTTCTATAGAGATATAAAAACTAGGGTTTAGCCAACCACCATCTTCTTGAATCTTTATTTTTCTTTGGTGGATCACCTCTAGAGGCCATACACTTGGGTGGCTAACGTTGATCAAAGGAAGGAACCAAACCCGGTGGATTCAAGTTGAACGCGAAAAGGATTGGAGGTGAACTTGTACCTGAGGAAGCTCGGATCTTCAAGGGTATGTTTGTTCTTCATATCTTTTCGTTTAATTAATAATTGTGCATAAAGGGTGATCCGGGTATATGGTTTGTAAAATTTAAAACTCTGATTTTTACTCGCTTTCGCTTATTTATGCAATTTGATTGCATTCATGAATATTACAAACCTTACAACAAATTCTAGGGGAGGAGAACGACCGCTAGTTAGATGCTACAGATGCGGAGAGGAGGGACACATAAGTCCAAACTGTTCACAGCCTTCCAAGGTGTGTTTCAATTGTGGAAAAGATGGTCATATAACCCGATTTTATCCTATAGCGAAGTTAAGTCCAACTGGGACGGCGGCACCAAAGGTGACTACGAACAAAACAAAGTTAGTGGTTCAAGGGAGGGCATTTGTCGTGATTGGCCAAAATGCGAGAAACCCAAACGAGCTGATCACGGGTAAGCTAATCTTGAACTCTTGTGAAGTTTATACATTACTAGATACCAGTTTTACCCATTCTTTTATCTCTCCTTCTTGTGCTCAACGTTTAAACTTGACTCCGGAGAAATTATACTTTGACTTATCTGTGGAGACTCCGTTAGGAGAACCCTTTATCACATCCACTATTTATAAATCTTGCTTGATCTAAGTGGGCACAATCACATTACCTGTTGATCTTATATATTTAAAGATACTTGCATTTGATGTGATTTTAGGGATTGATTGGTTAACTACTCATCATGCCAAAATTGATTGTTTTCAAAAGGTTGTTAGTTTTCATATTCCTAACCAACCTGTTATACGAATTCAAGCAACTAAACCATTAAAATCAGCTATTGTCATATCAAGCCATAAAGCTATTCGTTTATTGAAAAACGGATGTCAAGCTTCTTATTCCATATTATGGACTTGAACAAAAACATGTCAGATTTAAATAATATTTCTGTTGTTAGTGAATTTCCTGACGTATTTCTTGAAGAACTTCCTGGTCTACCCCCAGAACGTGAAGTTGAATTCTTTATTGATCTTGAACCGGGTACAAAGCCCATTTCTAAAACCCCATATCGAATGGCTCCTATTGAACTTCAGGAGTTAAAAGTCCAACTACAGGAATTGTTAGACATCGGTTTCATTCGTCCTAGTACATCTCCTTGGGGTGCTCCTATTTTATTTGTAAAGAAGAAAGACGGGAGTATGCGATTTTGTATTGACTACCAGGAATTGAACCATGTCACCATCAAGAATAGGTATCCCCTACCTCGTATTGATGACATGTTCGACCAGTTGCAAGGAGCACAATTCTTTTCAAAGATCGATCTTAGCTTACGGATATCATCAATGAAGATTAAAAGCGAGGATATTCCAAGACGCGCCTTGAACTCTTCGATGCGGGCATTGTGAATTCTTAGTCATATCTTTTGGATTGACTAATGCTCCTGCTGCTTTCATGGATATGATGAACCGTGTATTCAAGGAATATTTGGATCAGTTCATTGTTGTCTTTATTGATGACATCCTCATCTATTCCAAAAGTCGTGAAGATCATGAGCACCATTTGAAGCTGGTACTTCAAAGACTTCGTGACAACAAGCTATATGCCAAGCTATATGAAGTTTGTATTTGATTTTTATAGTGTGATATCTGGCAACTCAAGATGGGTGATGTATACCTATTTTGGGGGCGTCACATTCAATCTTTGCCGGGTCAACAGATACTCCATGTTTTGACACCACGTGCCCAAGGAACTGTCGTACAGAATACAACGACATGTATACTGTGAGTTTTAATACAAATGTATGTAACTCTCATGGTGCCTTGACCACAACCTTACAATGGTACTTTACATAAAAGTACAGTCAAAAACTGTTTTAGAAATTAAAATCTTTGGGAAGTGATCAAGGAAACCTTCATACATAGGAGGCCATGAATCTAAGTTATAATAGATATCATATGTCCAGAGAATTATCCTTGGTTGACCCAATAGACCCCAAAGAAAAATGAGAAGATTACTATCATGTTCCTTCCAATGGTGAGTCTTCTCTTGACATATAACTATCTCCACTGTCTCCAAGTGAAAATTATATTTCAAATAAACTCCAAGATCATATAGGTAGTACTCGTAGATATACTCAGTAAGTGGATGTGCACAACCCTGTCTTACGATAACACGAGGTTGTATGTCATTAGACATCTTATATGATAGTGACAAAACACCCTTCCAAAGTTGGATTCGCCTCACCCTATTTGGTTCACCAAAATTAAATATCAAATGACGTATACAATACGACACACTTATCTAAAGTTCTCAATAAAATTATTTCCATACTATTTAGGAGAACCTCAACGACTATAGACCATGAGCTCTATTCCCCTCATTATCCCCGCTCGACCAAGCTACACTCTTATTACCTGAAAGGAATTATGAAGCAAAAGGGTGAGCACAACTAGCCCAGTAAAGAATATCATAACTAAAGATAATTAAATTATCAATAGCTTTTCTCAATAATAAATCAGAGATTTAGAACATATGGTAGATGATAAAACTTTTCAACCATAGTTGCAGCGGAACGAGCAATCCATTAAAAGAGTCAAATAAACCATCAGGTCTATTATCTTCTCCATGTTAAAAGTCCACCAATAATGTTTTATCCCTGTAATGTCAATTAACAATTCCTGTCCACAATCATATGAATAACTCATAATCATAATTGTGATTACTCAATTCCTTTTTTTTACACCGGACGAAAGATAATTTTCATCACCTATCTTCACCAAAACATCAAAAATCATGGTTATACCAAATCACAATCCTCGCTTCAATCATACTAATAAATTCATCTTTGCACTACGGCCAAAGATATTCATTAACAATTCATCTTTGCACTATAGGCCAAAGACATACAACTGTATTTTAGAAGAGTCAAGTAGAGCATGATATCTACTATCTTCTACAAATTTAAAAGTTTATTATCAATATTTTATCGCTGAGACTCAGCTTAATAAATAATCCACATCATCGAATCACCCCTGCACTATGGCCAAGGATATTCGTTGATATCACATCCATGAATTATCCATGCACTACGGCCAAGGATATTCATTATTATCACATCCATGAATTAATATTTCATTGCTGAGACTCAGCTCAATAATTAATCCACATCATCAATTCATCCCTGCACTATAGGCCAAGGATATTATTTAATGTCACGACCACGAATTATCCATGCACTACGGGCCAAAGATAATTGTGTTTTCATCAACGGTCCTGATCATGCCATAAAACAATTCATCTTTGCTCCCTTGGCCGAAGAGAATCCATAGCCATAATCATACCAAAAACTGTCCATCAATGCACTACGGGTCAATGAGGACTTTTTCCACATCATTCGTAACATTACAGTCATGATTATACCGAATAATCCCTGGTCATAATCATACCAAGTCCATCTATGCACTTCTGAATACCACAAATGACTTTCAACAAAATATAAACATGAGGATGATGACAATGATATAAGAATTCAATAAAACCAGGTTCAAGAATTAAATTATCCAGGAACTAATAACGTCCAAATTGTCAACTGATGATTCTTTTTGTAGAGTAAAATTCAAGAATGCTCGTAAGAATATTTCCATGAAAAGATACTAGATGAAGCGCAAATATCAAGGATATTCCACTAATTTCATGGAGTATAGAAGTCAAAACTTTAGCCAACTGAGTATAATAAAGAATGGAATAACAAAAGAAATCACCATGCATGCGGTACTTCGCATAGACAGGTTATTCTAACAGAATAATAAATAACGAAACAGTCAAAGCGTGTCTGCAGCGTGATATTCCAACAGAATAATAAAGAATGGAATAACAACAGAAATCAACATGCATGCGGTACTTCGCATAGACAGGTTATTCCAATAGAATAATAAATAACGAGAATCGAGTCGGTAAAAACGCATAGAGACAAGATATGCCAATGTAATAATAAAGACGGAACCAGTGTCGGCGTAAAAGCGCGCAGAGTGATATATTCAAATGTAATAATAAAGATTTAAACCAGGTCCCATATAACGCATGCAGACGGGATGTTCAATGAATAATAACGAATGGAATAACAAATGAAATCACCAAGTATAGGGTGAAATCACGTATCAAAAGTTATTCCAACGAGAATGATAAAGAATGGAATAATGAAGTTCTCTTTATGAATATGAAAAAAATAATATCCCTTACAGGTACAACAAATAATATCCCTTACCTTTGAAAGAAGAGTATTTTGACCGGTAGAGCGGGAATATACTTGAAGAAAATTTGTACTATCTTCTACGCTCAAAGCTTTCTTAAACTCTAAAGAAATACGCTCGAGATTACAGAAGAAGAATTCTCTCTATAGTTTCTCTCTCTAGAGTTTCAGTGAATTCATCAGAAATAATGAAGGAATGAGCTTCTATTTATAGGAGAATGGACTGAATAGTAACCAATCCATGAACGGTCCAGATTGATTTACTTTTAAACGAACGGTCCAGATTGGTTTATAATAAAATATAATATATTTTATTTATAATCTAATAAAACGAATAACTTTATAAAATTATTATGTTTTATATAAAAAGATTTTACTATCTGAAACACTATCGAGCCTTTATGCAAAACACTATGCATAATAAAATATAATATATTCTAATTATTGTCTAATAAAACAAATAACTTTATAAAAGTATTACATTTTATATAAAAAGATTTTACTAGTAGCCTAATAAAATGAATAACTTTATAAAAGTATTCTATTTTATATAAAAAGCATTTCTGTTTTATTACATTAATAATACTAATAAAACAAAACTTCATCATCACTTACTTTGAAAAAATTTCAAATGTCACCCTTAACTTTAAACTTTTATCGATTTAACTATTCACCAAAATAGAAAAATTGAATACTTTTATTTCATAAAATTCGGGGTCTCACATTGAAGCAATACAAAGTTGGGAGCAATCGAAGTCGGTGATCGAAGTGCGTAGCTTTTTGGGCTTAGCTGGTTATTATCGGAGATTCGTGGAAGGATTTTCTCGAATCGCTACTCAGATAACTCATTGACTTGGAAAGATATAAAATTAGTATGGAGCGAGGAATGTGAGAAGAGTTTCCAAGAGCTCGAGAGGAGACTCATTTAAGACTGTTACGACAATACCATCCGGTTCGGATGGATTTGTTATCTCTGTGATGATGCTTGAGCAAAGTGTTAGGATGTGTTCTCATGTAACATGGGAAATTCATAGCCTATGCCTCAAGAACTCAAAGAATATGAGAGAATTATCCTACTCATGATCCGGAGTTAGCGTGATCATTTTTAACGTTGAAAATGGAGACACTATCCGTATGGGAGAAAGTGGAGATTTTTACGGATCATAAAAAGCCTCAAATATTTCTTCACCCAAAAGGAACTCAACATGTGGCAACAACGTTAGCTCGAGCTGTTGAAGGATTACGACCATAGCATTCAATATCATCCTAGAAAAGCAAACGTTGTAGCTGACGCATTGAGTAGAAGATCATATGCGAGTACGAGTGCAATGTTGTTAACACAAAGGCCCATTTTGTATGACTTGCAAAGGATGGAGATAGAGTTAAAGGCTCCAAGTACCCACATGATGATGGTAAATATTCGAGTAGAATCGACTTTAATTTATAAAGTTAAAGCTGCTCAAACTACAGACATGGAACTAATGCGTATGAAGAAGAAAGTGCAAGAAGGTGCTATTCCGGAAGCAAGACGATGAAGAAAGAATACTTTGAGTCAACTCCAGACTTTGCGTTCCTAACGATTCTGATTTGAAGCATAGAATCATGATGGAAGCACACAACACACCATTTGCAATCCGTTCTGGGAGTACCAAAATATATCACGATCTTCTACATACATTTTGGTGGAGCAATATGAAGAGAGAGATCGCGGAGTTTATCTCGAGGTGTTTAACCTGTCAACATGTAAAGGCGGAGCATCAAGTGCCAAAGGGTCCATTACAACCACTTGAGATTTTGAAATGGAAGTGGGAACACATTACCATGGATTTCGTTACAGGTCTTCCCAAAGTTTCTCAGGCATAGATACGATTTGGGTTATTGTTGATAGATTAACCAAGTCTGCTCATTTCTTGCCTATACGTGAGACTTATTCCCTTGAACGTCTTGCTCGTATGTACGTAAATGAGATTGTGAGATTGCATGGCATGCCAATATCCATAGTTTTGAATCGTGACCCAAGATTCACTTCACAATTTTGGGTTAGCTTGCAGAAAGCTATGGGCATAGATTTACGATTCAATCGGCATACCATCCTCAAACGGATGGGCAATCAGAAAGGGTTATTCAAACCCTTAAAGATCGATTAAGACTCTATATCCTAGATTTCAAAGGAAGTTGGGATAAGTACTTGCCACGGGTGGAATTCTCCTATAACAACAGTTATCAAGCAAGTATAGGCATGGCTCCATTCGAGGCATTGTATGGACGAAAGTGTCGTTCTCCAGTATGCTGGGACGAGGTGGGTGAAATAACTTTGTTGGGACTAGAATTGGTAAGCATGACTACAGAAAAGATTCAAATAATCCGGCAACGTATAAAGACCTCACAAGATCGACAAAAGAGTTATGCTGATCTTCATCGAAAGGACGTGGAATTTAATATAGGAGATCATGTACTATTACGTATTGCTCCATGGAAGGGAGTTACAAGATTTGGGAAGAGTGGAAAGCTCAATCCACGATTTGTTGGTCCATTTTAGATTCTTGACCGAATAGGAAATGTAGCCTATAGACTCGCATTACCTCCAAGCATGTCTCGTGTTCATAATGTTTTTCACATATCTATTCTTCGTAAATATGTGAAAGATCCAAACCACATTATTACGTTAGAACCAGACGAGATAGCCGAAGATTTAATGTACGAGGAGGTACCTGTCAAGATATTGGATAGGAAAGAGCATGTCCTACGAACAAAGGTTATACCACAAGTCAAGGTTTTGTGGAGGAACCATGATATTGAAGAAATAACCTGGGAGTTAGAATCAGAAATGAAAGCGAGGTACCCTCACCTTTTTCGAAACACCAGGTACGTATGTCAATTTTGAGGACGAAATTTCATAAGGAGGGGAGGTTGTAAGACCCCAACTTATTATAAATAAAATTGAATTTCCTCTATTTATTATCTTGAAATAATAAGGTGATAATTTGATATAATACTTTGGTTATGGGTGAAATATGCAAATTTTGCAAAATAAGCAAGTGGTTATAAAATATTCATTGTTATCGGGGAATATTCGTTTGGTCATGGAATATTCTTGTTGTCGGAGAATATTCGTACGACAGCGCAGCCATTTATGGGCCCCATAACAGAATAACTGTCGGATGAAGAAAACGACAAGTTTGAGTTTTTATAAATAACGGCATAATCGTTACAGATTACACTTTGTTGGAATACCTATGGTTAAAATACGATGTCTGGCGTGATTGCACAGTAGCACATGGTATTACACAGTATTTATGAATTATTGATTCTTACGTAAGAAGGCACTACTCAATAATTATTACAGTAATTACTGTTTAATATTTTATTTTATTGATTCAATAATTGTTGCATTGATATTTTATATTATTATTATTTTAATAATTATCACTGCACAGTATTTCCCATTATCATATCAATAATTCATATTATTTGAATAATATTATTAGATAGCATTATTGGCAATGTCTAGAAAGTTACATCAAGGAGAGGTTTGGTCACCTAATTATTGCGCGCCCGAAGGAGAAAATTCTTATCTAAAGCCCCTCTTCCTGTAGAACTACTGGTTGTCATTATTGTGATTCTGTAATATTATTTGTGAATAATTATTTATTGATTTATATGATAAGAAAATATTTATTTTATGTGGATATAACTGAAGGATAGGAAAATATTTATTTTATGTGATTATAAATGAAGGAATTAATGCTGAGGTGTTTTATCAGTATTTTATCAGAATGGAGGTATTAAAAATCGTCCGTATGTGGATTTCGGGCAATTTTCGTTTGAAATTTTGAAAAACTTAAAGCTACAAAGTTGTAGAGAATTTAATTTCCTATGAAATGGACATAAAATTCATATTTTTCTGATAAAAGGGCTATTTATTATGAATTATTGAAGTTTCTGATTATTGTTTAAATAATAAAACATTTTGGAAATTTCTAGAATTGTTGGGCCCCATTTTGGTTGGTGAAAAATTTGCTGAAATTTTATTTCAAAAGTGGTGGGTGGGAATAGTAGCAGGTAAAGCCATAAGGTAGCAGGTCAAGTCTGCTTCGGCATTCTAACATTTTCCTATAAATAGGGTGCTTAGTTAGAATTGAAAATCACACCAGAAACATATACTTTCACTCTCTCTCTCTCTTTCTCTATATTATCGAGCGTATTTTGTGAGTATTTAGATACTTTGAGAGTTGTTATTCAGTACAAGTTTCTTTCAGCACTATATCCAAAATTTCAGTCGGGAGTACTATTCTTTTGAGGTAAGGGATGTTATTTTCTTCTTAAATGATATTATTTTCTTCAATATCATTATGCCAAAATATTGATATGAGTTTAACTGTGGAATTTCTACCTTTTTGTGTCGGGGTTACTATTCATGTATACGACACTATTCACAAATACGACACTATTTACCGAAAAATGAAATTTTCTCTTCTTTATCCCAAATGTCTATTATGGTTACTATCTTTGATTGTATCCATGTTTTTTTATCTTTATTCTTGAATTTTACTCCATTATGGTTTATTATAGAGTATTTTTAAACTTGAGTATCTAAAGTACGAATCTCTAAACTTTATCCTTTTATCTCACTGGATTCGTTCTTTAAAATGTTTTTCATCATCCTCAGTCCTTAATGGTGATACTTGATGAATATCTTTGGCCTGTAGTGTGACACCCCCAAAATAGGTATACATCACCCATCTTGGGTCGCCAGATACATGGTGCAGAATACAAATACAATCTTTAATATACAACAAGAAAGTTTGTGAGTTTTAATACAAATATTTTCTTCAGACAATATCCACTCTCGAATAAAGTCCTCATTATATTTATTGTCACACTATTTAATGTAATAGTGAGGACTATTAATACTATCATCTGGACCATCACTCCGTTCCCCGACTAGTCCCTGCTACATTCTCATTTCCTGAAGAACAGTGAAAGAAAGGGTGAGCTCAACTAGCCCAGTAAGAAATATTATGACTAAGATAATGCAGGATAAATTATCATTAGCCTTCAACAATGTTAAACTGATAAAATACAATAGACAACAAGTTTAACTGTAGCGGAATAAGTAATCCATTAAAAGAGTCAAGTAGAGAATAAAATCTACTATCTTTTATGATTTAAAAAGTTTTTCATCACTTTTATCGCTGAGACTCGGCTTAATAAATAATCCACATCATCCCTGCACTACGGCCAAGGATATTCATTAGGGTCACGACCACAAATTATCCATGCACTACGGGCCAAGGATATTCGTGTATTCATCAATGGTCATGATCATGCCAACAACTGTTCCTCAATGCACTACCGGCCAATGAGGATTTTTACCACATCATTTGTAACATTACGGTCATGATTATACCAAATAATCCCTGGTCATAATCATACCAAGTCCATCTATACACTACTGAGCCACGAGATGACTTTAAAAATATAAACATGAGGATGATGACAATGATATAAGAATTCAATAAATCAAGTTCAAGAATTAGTTTATCCAGGAACTAATAACATCCAAATTGTCAACATGATACTTCTTTGTAGAGTAAAATTCAAGAATGCTCAAAAGAATATTTCCATGAAAAGATACTGGATGAAGCGCAAATATCAATGATATTCCACTAATTTCATGGAGTATAGAAGTTAAAACTTTAACCAACTGAGTATAATAAGGAATGGAATAACAAAAGAAATCACCAGGCATGTGATATATAGCACGAGCAAAAGTTATTCAACGAGAATAATAAATATGGAACCGGTCCGCGTAAACGCATGCATGTGATATTTCGGAGAATAATAAATATGGAACCAGGTCCGGCGTAAAACGCACAGACAGGATATTCCAACAGAATAATAAAGAATGGAATAACATAAGGATTTCACCAAGTATAGGGGAGTCCGCGTGATACGAGTTATTCCAATGAATAATAATAAAAGGATGAACCAGGTCCCAAGTAAAACATGCATACATGATATTCAACAAAATAATAAAGAATGGAATAACATAAGGATTTCACCAAGTATAGGGTATCTGCGATATCTGAGTTATTCCAACAGAATAATAAAGAATGGAATAACAGAAGTTCTCTTCATGAATAAGAAAGAATAACACCCCTTACCGTAAAAGACACTGGATATCGAAGTAGTGAAGTAGCGAATACTCTTCTTCTTTCTCTCTATAATTTCTCTCTCTAGTTTTCAATGAATTAAGTAAGAAATAATGAAGGAATGAGCTTATTTTATAGAAGAATGGATTGAATAATAACTAATTCCTAACAATCCAGTTGATTTACTTTTAAGCAGACGGTTCAGATTGATTTACTATTAGAACTTAAAGCAAATTAGTCAATCTTGATTTACTATTAAAACTTTAAACCAGCAATCCATATTGATTCACTATTATAACTTTCCACCAGCGGTCCATATTGATTCACTAATATAACTTCAACCAACGGTCTGAGAAATTAGCACATCTCCTCATGGAATAATATTGTACCCAAATACCCGAATGAACAATACTAAAGTGAATAGTAACCGGGTGAATAATAACTCGTGAATAGTAACTCATGAATAGTAACTCGTGAATAGTAACTCGTGAATAGTAACTCGTGAATAGTAACTCATGAATAGTAACTCGTGAATAGTACTCTGACACGAAAAGTTCCCCGAATACCCGATTGAACAATATAACCTCCAGACATCAATTATCATCGAAATAGATGTCAAATTCTACTAACATAAATAATCCCAACATAATGAAACTATCAAATTCATCTTTAATCAACACGAACTTATTCATCATTAATATTATAACTCACACTATTTAGCAACCAGGTTGTTCCCAGGAAAGAGGGGCTTTCAATAAGGATTTCTCCTATTATTAGCGCTGAATTAGGTGACCAAACCTCTCCTTGATGTAACTTCTAGACATTATAAATATTGCAATTTAATAATATGAATAACTTTGTCGTCTAAAATTATTGATTTAATAATATAACATATAATGCGATGATAATCTTGTGACAATAATCAAATCAATAATATGAGAGATATGATCACAAAGAATTCTTCGTAGTAATAATTGAGTATAAATGAGTGACTTCTCACGTAAGCATCAATAATCAATCAGGTGTGTACTCTTATGCAACCACGCCAGTATTCTTGTACTTTTACTAGGGTAGTTCAACAGGTTTTAACAATAACACCTCCCCGTTATTTATAAAATATTTTTGTCGTTTTCTCAATCGATAATAATTCCATTGTGGGGTCCACCAATGATTGTGCCGTTGATTATCGAATATTCCCGATAAAAAGAATATTCCCCGACCAATCGAATATTTTATAACAACTTGCATACTTAGCAAAATTTATAAATATTACCCACAACTATAACATTATATCAAATTCATTTCATAATATTCAAAAATGATATTTATAGAAAAATCATCTTTATTAAAAAAAATTGGGGTCTTACATGTAGTGCAAAGATGAATGATTACCTAATGAATATCTTTGGCCCGTAGTGCAAAGATGAACAGGTGTTGAGATGAACATGACCAACTGGTGATACAAATGAATATATTTGGCCCGTAGTACAAAGATGAATATTTGATGCAAGATGTATATTGATTGATGTTACAGAGATAAAATATTGATGATGGACTTTTAAATTCATAGATGATAGTAGATTTCATTCTCTACTTAACTCTTCTAATGAATTGTTATTTCCGCTACAGTTGTTGATCTAAAACTTGTTGTCTATTATATTCTATCAGATTTTTCCCTGTTGAAGACTATGAATAATTTGTTGTATATTATCTTAGTCATAATATTCTTTACTGGGCTAGTTGAGCTCACCTTTTTCCTTTTTGTTCCATTTTTCTTCTCAGGAAGCGAGAACATAGCAGGAACCAGTCCGGGTATAGAGTGATGGTCCTAGACAGTTGTTTTAGCAGTCCTCACTATTTTTGTAAAATAGTGCATCAATAATTATAATGAGGACTTTATTTGAGTGTGGATATTGTCTAGAAGACAATATTGTATTTAAACTCACAGTATGTGTTGTCGTATTTTGCACGACAATTGTATTAATAAAGTTGTAGTTGTTTTCTGTACCATGTTTTTGGCGACTCAGAATGGGTGATGTATACCTAATTTGGGGGCGTCACATTTACCCCGCCTATATGTAGGCGATAATCTTGGTACAATTGCTCACGTTCGGAAATCTGCGTTGAATGGACACCAATGACACCTTGACCCCTCGCTTATATTGAAGCGGTAATCTCGGTACAATCAACGATTGATGTAGTAGAAGACGCCACACACAACTATGAATTGTTGTATGATAAGTCAAATTGAATCTCAAAGAAATAACTAAGAATTACTTAGAAATTCTTTAAAGAACCAAAAGTAGAAAATAAACTCACAAATATATTGAATAATGAATAATGTGTTTGATTACATCAACTTGGACCTCTATTTATACTACTCAAAACAATCCAAATCCTAATAGGAATTTATAAACTATAACCCTAATTTCTTTAAGGAAATAGAAGTCAATTTGGAAAAGAAATTCTAATTAAAAAAACCTAATTACAATAGAATTTAAAATCTAATAATTCTTGCCACGTGAACTTGCCGTGTATAAGAAATCAATTTATGCGTGGAGGCTGCTAAAAACCCGTGTGAATTGATTTGCATAAAATATTATATGATCTAATGTAACTGCTGATTATATTAATCCATGTGACTCATTTGCATGCCAACATCCCTTGATGTAATATATAATCCACATGTACATATATAAGCTGGTGCTTGCCGAGATCAGTTCATTCCTTTAAAACTTGCCAATATCATCATATATCCAACATATGAAGTCTGATAACTTAAAAAAACGTTCGACGCACATGACAGTTAATAAATTAATAAACCAACCCACATGAATAATAAACTCCCCTTGCATGTAAAATATGTTAACTTTACTAAGAAGATTGGAATTTGGGCTTGTATTAAATTGACCCAAATTTGTGTCGCATGCTCCATTGCCTCCTCTTTGGGTTTCCTTGCGTTAGCTTCAGCCCAAACATCTTGGATCAATCCATTGAGACCTTCTTTGAACCTCTTAGTTCTTGTCTTGCTTGATCCCCACGTCCCTTTAGTCTTGTTTGAGTCCACGCATGCCATGTCCTCATCAGGAAGTTTGAGCCGGGCCAAGCAGTTCTTTTGTTTAATTCAAGACTAAGACTCTTTTTGGGAAAGCTTAAGTTTCGATGTTCAGGACCCTCACACGACATCGTTGAGATAGTGGGCAATAATTATGAGCAACCTTTCAAAGTCAACGTACAACGCCTTAAACATTATTGGGGTGGTGATTTTGATCGCTAGTAATCCTCAATTTTTATTGCCAATCCACAATGAAGAAGGGAATAGTCGAGCTGAACGACTATAAACTAAGTTGATAGGTCTTCAAAACTTTATGTATATTTTGATGATAACAATACTTAAGTAATAGGATTTTTCTTATATGGGTAGAATCCTCTCCATAGGTTTTTATTCAAAATTATTTTAAATATCCTATTTTTCTTTTGACCAAAAATGTTTTTCATCCTAAAATTTGAATTTATTTTAGTTAACCTTGATAATTTAAATATCAAGTGTTAATAAAATTTATTCACAAAGTAACATTTCCTAAGGCAAGGAGATTTCCTATTTATTCTCAAAATATTTATAACGTGTGTGTGTAATATATATATATACATGTGCTGCGAATGCACAAATAAAGTGAAGTTCTTTTATGACTCATTCCTTTAGCCATGTGATGATACATAACTTGATAACAATGACTATGGGCTATACTCCTTGTTTTTGCTCAATCCGTGTGCTACTAATTTCATCTGAGTCTTTGAAATTTATCAAACAAATTTGAGCCATTAATTTCAAAATAAATTTCCAAATTACATGTTTACCCCTTGGCTCAAAATTCTCCTATAAATAGGAAGCTTTTCACTTCATTTTTCTTTACCAATTCACAAAGAAAAGCTCCATCTCCTTGCCTACATAATTTCTCTCTGAAAAGGGTTTCTCTTTATCTTCTACTCATAGTTCTATTCTTTTGAAGAAGATAACAATTGGTTAAGTATTTAAGATAAGTTATTGAATTGCTTTATTTATTTTATCTCGTAAATTGTTATAGATATACAAATATAAATTGTTATACACATTTATATATATATATATATATATATATATATATATATATATATATTTCATCTATTCTTATGAATTAATAGATCAGTTTAGACACCGATATTTGGAGATATTCTGTAACACGAATATTATCCGAACGGTGTTTGAAGTTTTAAGTGATCCTTTATTGATATAATTTATTTATATAAATATCATAAAATAGATCAGTTTTAGATACCGATATTTGAAGATATTCTGTAACACGAATATTATCTGAACGGTGTTTGAAGTTCTAAGTGATCTGTTGAAAATATTTATATAAATATCAGATTGTGAAAGCAAATTTGGTCAGTACTTAGATACTGATATTTAGAGATATTTCTTTACAAGAAATATTATCTGAACGGTCTTTGAAATCCTAAGTGGCTAAATTTTCACAACACAGATCAAATATAATATAATATATATTCTTAAGTGAAACAGATTTATTTGTTATATGAAGTATTATTTAATTGATCAAATTATTATATTTGATAATTGCCATTATAAGTATTTTGCACACACATTATTTATTTATAAAATACTTGTTATATTTTATAAGTTATTTAAACTTATATATCTGAACTCAATGTTTGATCTGCTTTATTATAGATACACATTCTTTATTTATACAAAGAAATATATCTTTTCTAAATCATTTAACATAGAAAACTCTCTTTATTTATAAAGAAAAGTAAGATCTTTATAAATTTAAATTAAACTTTTACCTGCTTACTCAGAAGCATCATTTGACTTGAACTCTTATTTGCTTAATTAAGAAGCACAAAATATAAAAGTAAGTTGAACTTTTATATTTGTACTAAATTATATCTGCTTATTTAAGAAGCATAATTCTCTCAAATCATTTGTAAAAGGAAAAGGATAGAGTTAGTTTATTTTATGTATCTGTAAGAAAAATAAGAAATTCTTTGACCAAGACCAGAGTCTTAGAGAGGTCAGCTGGGAGTTGGGTCTCTAATGCACTTGTGAGGTGAGGAAAATTTTGTTGTTTCAAGACCAGATCTTAGAATAGAACTGAACTCAAAGGAAAGGTACAAATAAGCTTGAGGAAGGAGCTGGGAGTTCGTTGTCCAAGATAAGTTAGTTGTGCATAGTTATGAGTTAATCTTTAAAACTTTGTAAAGGTTTCTCCACCTATTCAAAGAGCTTTTATTACTGAGAGTAATAAGATCTTAAGTCCTGGAGAGGAGCTTGAGACTGGGCGTAGCAACATACCATAGCTGTATGTTGTGAACTAGACAAATATCTGTGCATTATGTGATTGAATATTTACTAACCTGTGTATTAATTTCAGACATTACAAATTAATTTACTAAAAATTCAAAAAGGCCAAAGATAATTTTTTTAAAATGATAGTAATTTATTCAACCCCCTTTCTAGATTATTATTGGACTTTCAATTGGTATCAAATCAGTGCTCTTTAACTTGTTTGTTAAGTGAATATTGGCATATCTAAGAGTAGATCCATCTATGCCCTACAATGCTACTGGTTACGGAGAAGGACTGTCAATGTTCAGACCTCCACTATTTGATGGCACTAACGTTTCCACCTGGAAGAATTGGTTCAAAATCTATGCCAAGTCACAAGGAATCAAAATCTGGCTGGCAATAAAACGAGTTGTAAAAATTCTTATTAAAATTGAAGGTGAAAAGATCATTGGGAAAGATGCTAATGAATTCACCACCGAAGATGAAGAAACCATGAATATAGCAGCCAGAGCCGAACAAGTGTTGACCAACGCTCTCATAGAAAAAGAGTATAAAAGAGTTAGCAATGGCAAAATACTAAAAAATTTTGGGAAAAATTGATTGTAACCTATGAAAGAACCAATCACATTAAAGAAACCAGAAAAGATGCTCTAATCTAAGAATATGAAAGCTCAAGTTGGAAGAAGGTGAAAAAATCATTGATATGAAAACACATTTTTTCAGAATCATTAATGAGCTAGAACAATTGGGAAAAGCTTACACAACCAATGAGAAAAATAGAAGAATTCTCAAAGCCCTTCAATCTATATGGAAAATGAAGGCTACAACCATTAAGGAAATGCAAGATCTAACTGCATATCCTTTTGATAGCCTTATTGGAAATCTTCGTGCCCACGAAGTCAACATGCTAGTCGAAAAAGCAGGATCAGATACATATCTAAAAAAGAAAGGAATCTCTTTCAAAGCTCTACTTTAGATCAAGAAAGTGATGATGAGGAGTTAAATGAAGAAATCTTGAGTTTAGATAATAACGAAGTTGCTCTATTATCAAGACAACTAAGGAGAGTAATCTAAAGTAAAGGAAGAAGATATGGCAAAGGCTTTGTGAAGACAAGCAACAACTTCAACAACTTTAAAAACAAGCAAGCCTTTAAGCCAAAAGCACCAGGAGGAAATTTCAAAGCTAAAAACAACAAGTTCAGAAATACCAGCTCAAATGAAAACTCAAATACATATTTTGAATGCAATCAGCAAGGACATTTCAAGAAGGATTGTCCAAAACTAGTCAACAAAAAAGTCCTAGTAGCTGAGGAAGGCTAGGATCTAAGTGATGAAGAAGCAAATGCAGAACAAACTGAGGAAATCACAAATCTATGTTTAATGGCAGACAATGAATCATCACCAAAATTTGAGATAAATTCAGAACATCAATTACCTAGTACTTCATTTGTCACACATAATTTAGAAAATATAAGTAAAGAACATCATGAAGTACAAGAAGCATATAATTGTTTATATGAGGATAATGAAATTATTAAAGAAGACTTTATTAAACTAAAAATTTCATTAGAAAAATTAATTAAAAGTAATAGAAACCTTGAAGTAGAAAACTCAAATTTAATTATGATTAATGAAACCTTGAGAGAAGAAAATGAGAAATTAGAGAATGATTCCTCGGAAAATCTTAAAATTAAAGAAGAATTAGAAAAATTAAGAAAAATAAACAAAGATCTTGAAATAGAAAATTGTTCACTCATTATTTTTATTGAAAATCTTGAAGTTAAAAATTCAACACTCACTGTTCTTATTGAAGATTCTCAGACAACAAATCAAGAATTAAGTGAAGAAATCAAAACAATCAAGGATGAGAATTTATCTCTAAAAATAGAATTAGAAAAATAAAGTAAAGAATCCTCTTTATTAGATCAAATTAAAATGTTGACAATAGAATGTGATGATTTAAACTCAACAGTAGTAATATTCACAAAAGGAAAAGAAAATCTAAATGTCATGCTTAATCAACAAAGATGTGGTTCTAATAAAGAAGGATTAGGATATATTGAAAAATCTAGTAAAATAAAAGATAAAGGACTCTATCATGTTAAAAGCAAAGAAAAAGATGGTCATACATCACCCTTTGATAAATGTTATTACTGCAATAGAAATGGACATTCAGTTAACACATTCAATGCCAAAAATGGAAACTATAAAGGGAAAATGATTTGGGTACCAAAAAGATGATTTGAATCATCACCCCTCGATCTATCTTCATGTGAAAGGGGTAAAAGACGTGTTGATCTTCTTTTCCCCATTTGTGGGGGGCAAGGGTTCTGATGTTGATTTGCATTGTGATGCAGGTTCACAGCTTTCTGTGACTAGAGGCGGTTCAACATACATTCTCTCGTATGCGGACTCTTCATCCAGTCTGTACCGAGAGAGATTGTGCATGCCTGGGGCTTCGAGGCTTTCTTCTCCATCCTCCCCCATCGTTGTCCCTAGGGTTATCTCAGGGCTTTGTCTGAGCGTTGGTTTCACCAGACTCAATCTCTCCATTTATTGGATTGCGAGGTGATGATGACATCGATGGATTGGTGGTTCATCATTGGGATGGAGTTTTCTGGGGCACCAGTGCCTTTTGTGGCTGACATTTCCCCGACTGCCATCGGATCCTTGTTAGGAGTCCCGGCTACAGCGCTCAAAGGCAAGACAGTCCATATTGGTCCTTTGGGTGTAGATGCCATGAGTGGGGCTTTGACGAAGCCATTGCCCTATGATCGGAGGGTTAGAGATCGTATCATTCGGTGATTGTTCCTGATCATCCTCAGGGGTTGTTTTGTGACGCCCCGAAATTAAGGTACTTGAAACCCGGACTCAGTGTTTCACGATACCATTTCTTTGAGCAGAATAATAATTGTAATATAAATATCAAACTTAATTTTTATATCAGAGTTGTCTAAATCACAGGTTCACAACCTTTAATTCATTACATTACAAGATAAATAATAAATATTATCATCTTAATTAAGTCTAACTATTACATAAGATACCATAAAGTTTATTCTGCTAGCTTTCCCTTCCCTTTGTCCTTGTTAGAACCTTTAGGTCATTCACGCTTAGCTGAAAACATTTAAATTAAGCAAGAATGAGTATTTGAGTGCCCAGCAAGTAATAGCAACAAAAAGTATTAGCTGAAAGGATTAAATATTTTCTTTGAACGACACTTCTACAACGAATCAACAGTTGTGAAGTAAGCTGAAACAATTCTAAACAACATATCAATTCTATTTCAAATTTTTGAAACTACGTATTGACTATAAATGGGAATCAATTGACAAACTTAGAAATTTGTTTTCAATTTTCGAAAAGGTTTAACAGAACTTCATCCGCAAACCGTCATAACTTACGGGCACGGGGGGTGATCAGCCCGTTATGCCCTGTATTGATCAATACTATATGTTCGAATGATATTTTCATCTAGCATATCCGCCTTAGGCGCATAAAAGTTTCCTATATTCGGGATGTTCATACTTAGTCTCGAATCCGAAGCAAAATAATTCGGTTGGATAGCAATAAGGTTCTATCATGTTCAAAAATATTTTTAAATCTGTGTCTAGCCGAGACAAATAGCTTAGACGACTTTTAATTAAGGTATACATACTGGAAATCAATAAGTATGTATCAACATGTACAATAATTATCCAAGTGAGGACACTTGTATAACCAATCTTAGAAATTAACGAATAGAATATATATCTAGATTATACAATAATATTGTAATGATAAACAATGATCGGATAGAATTCAAGAACAGGCATATCTACAAAGTATAGATACATGAACAATAAGAATAGAGTTAATAAACTAGCACAATAACAATAAAGTTCTGAAACTGGCTTACACATGTCCATTGCATAAAGTAAATGCAAAGGGTAGGATACTTTGTCTGGTCTGCTGCTTACAGTTACGCAACTTAGTTTTATCTTTTACACAACGACCTATCATTAATAAGATCATTCTTTTGATTAGAATAACATATCGTAACACATATTACTGCTATATGCAGTCATCATATCTTAAGCACATTGTCATATATATATATATATATATATATATCAATCATTAGGATATAAATAGACACTTATATAGTCAACCTATATAGGTTCAAATCAATTTCGGTATCAAATTGTGAGACCCCAGATTTTATCAATAAAGATTTAAATTTTGTCAAAATAATTTTTAATATTATGGTGTGAATTTGAGATAATATTATAGTTGTGGGTAGTATTTATAAATTTTGCAAAGTATCTGCAAGTGGCTATATTATATTCGATTGGTGGGGAATATTAGATTTAGCGAGGAATATTAAATCAATGGCTCAATCATTGGTGGACCCTACGAATGTAATTATTGTCGGATTGAAAAAGCGACAAAAATATTTTATTGAAATAACGGCGGAAGTTTTCACCGTAGTTCTTGTTGAACTACTTTCGGTAGTAAAAATGCGATGTCACGTGTGGTTGCATAGTAGCACACGGTATTGATTATTGATGCTTATGTGAGAAGTCACTCGGTTTGATTCCATTATTGTCGATTAATAATATGAATTATTATAACGATAATGGCGCTTTGTTTTATTAAGTATTATTAGCGTAATAAAAGCGAAACATCTTTATATAAAATAGAATACTTTATTAAAGTTATTCATAAATAGAATATATTATATTTTATTATGCATAGTGTTGCATAGTGTTTTGTAGTGTTTTTGCATAGTGTTTTGCATAGTATTGCATAGTGTTTGCATAGTAAAATGTTTTTATATAAATAGAATATATTATATTTTATTTAAAAGATTTTTCTTTAAATATGGACCGTCAGTTAAAGTAAATCAATCTGGATAGTTCATGGATTTAGTTCTTATGCATTCCATTTTCCTATAAATAGAAGCTCATTCCTTCATTATTTTCTTACAATTCATTGAAACTCTAGAGAGAAAATTATAGAGAGAAGCTATAAAGAAAATTATAGAAAGAAGAAGAGTATTACGCTACTTCACTACTTCTATATTAGGTTCTTTTTACGGTAAGGGGTGTTATTCTTTCTTCTTGAAGAGAACTTACATTATTCCATTCACTATTATTACATTGGAATAACTTTGTAAAAAGTGGCATACCTATACATATACTTTGTATCACAGCATACCCTATACTTGGTGAAATCCTTATGTTATTCCATTGCTTATTATTACATTGGAATAACTTTTGTATCTGTGATTTACCCTATACTTGGTGACATTCTTCTATTATTACATTTGGAACATCACATGCATGTGTTTTACAGGACACAGTTAAAATCTTTATTATTATTACATTGGAACATCACATGCATGTGTTTTTACAGGACTGGTTAAAATCTTTATCGATTCATGGAATATCCTGTCAGTGTGTTTTTTACTTGATCAGTTCCATCTTTATTATTACATTGGAACATCACAGTCGGTTGTGAATTTCACGACACAGTTCCGTTATTATTATTACATTGGAATAACTTTTGTGTCAATCACCGCATGCATGGTGATTTCTTTTGTTATTCCATTCTTTATTATACCCAGTTGGTTAAAACTTTGACTTATACTCCATGAAATTAGTAGAATATCCTTGATATTTGTGTTTCATCGATATCTTTTCATGGAAATATTCTTACGATCATTCTTGAATTTTACTCTCTGAAAGCGATGTCATGTTGACAATTTGGGCGTTAATAATTCATGGATTAAATAATTCTTGAACTTGTTTTATTGAATTACTATGTCATTGTCATCATCCTCATTTATATTATGTTATCTTTGGCTTACGTGCATAGATGAACTTAGTATGATTATGATCGAGGATCATTCGGTATAATCATGACTTGATATAAATGATGTGACAAAAGTCCTCGGTGGCACATAATGCGGTGATAGATAGTTTTGGTATGATTATGACCGGGGGTGATTCGGTATAGTCATGACCATTGATAATTTGATGAAAATCCTTGGCCAGTAGTGCGAGGGATGATTAGATGTGGTGGTTTATTTATTAAAAATTTGAGTCTCGTGATAAAAATTGATGAAAACCTTTTAAAACCTAAAAGATAGTAGACTTTATTCTCTACTTGACTCTTTTAATGGATTGCTTATTCATTGCTTGATTAAACCGGTTTGTCTATTGTATTTTATCGGTTTAACAACTTTGTTGAAGGCTAATGATAATTTATTACGCATTATCTTAGTCATAATATTTCTTCTTGGGCTAGTTGAGCTCACCCTTTTTCTTTCAACATTCTCTTGAGGAAATGAGAACATAGGCTGGAGACAGTCGGGGAGCAAGTAATGGTCGAGAGGATAGCATTAGTAGTCCTCACTATTACGTGAAATAGTGTGATAATAGTTGTAATGAGGACTCCTTTTGAGTTTGTATAATATCTAGTAGACAATATTTGTATTCAAACTCACGGTTTATATCGTATTATACACTGACAGATTATATTAGTAAGTCGTATTTGAATTTATGTACCATATAAGTGGCGACCCAAGATGGGTGGCGTATACCTAATTTTGGGGGCGTCGCGGTTGGTATCGAGCTTAGGGATATGATCCTGGCTAAGATGTGAGAATAGAACTAGGAGGGAGAGCAGGGAATTCCTTCGCTAGTATGACCTACCTAAGTTTATTTGGTATTTGATTGGTCGGTCGAGTATAGTGATAATATGTTGCATGTCAATTAACCCTTATTTTGTGGCGGTGTTTGAAAATGGCATCCAGAATGTTGAGAATAGCAATGGAGCACGAAGAGGCTGTTGATTCTCCACGGATCAATAATCGGGACAATGTGCAACGGGATGGCGATAATCCTCTTATAAACAACAACAACGATCAATTGATGAATGACGATGCGTTTAAAGGTTTTAAATTCATGCAACATCGATTGAAAGAGACTCTGTCCAAAAGCGTGGGTGGAACACACGAAAAACTCTCGGCGGTCACCGCTAAACAATTCAAGGAGTTGGGACCACCGGAGTTTAAGGGAGAGCCAAAACCACTTGGCGGAAGCATGGATAAAGCATATTACCAAGATATTTGATGTCTTGGGATGCTCAGGAGCAAAGGTTCCTTTTGCGCCTTTATATTTGCGTGAGAGAGCGGATTCTTGGTGGGAATCGGTAAAAGCGTACTCGACTTCTTTGTCTTGAAGATATCTTGGGAGAAGTTCGGGGGGAGTCATTCAACGACAAATACTTTCTGAAAGTATTAGCCACATGAAGGAGGTGGAGTTTATCAAGTTGGAACAAAACAATATGGCCAGTGTACATGATACGAGGCAAAATTTGCGGAGTTATCACGATTCGTCCCACTTGGTGGATAATGAAGAGAATGGCGCGAATGTTTTTAAGAGGTTTGAAGCGGAGATCGTCGACATCTTATTTCTCATAAAGCGTGTTTTTATTGAGATGTTGTAAATAGGGCTCGATTAGTGGAAGCGCGATAACGAGTCAACGCTGACTAAAAAAGAAAGTAGCCGTGAAAATTATAATACCGGCGAGAGTAGTCATCGAGCGGTGACAACAAGCGTGGAGAAATCAACGGGCGGATATATGGTAACCACTTGGTGGTAATCGGGGCCAAAATAATAAGAATGGACATTTCAAGAAAGGAGATTCAACAATGATGGAAAGACGTCGGCACCAACACCGTTTCAAAGGAAGAAGAACGACCACCCATCGTATGCTTCAAATCACGGAGGAGAGGACACATCGATCCGAATTGCGCCATCTTAGTCAAAGCATGTTATAATTGTGGAAGAGAAGTCACTTAGCTCGATTTTGTCGTTTCTGAAGACAAATTCAACTAGGATGGAGGCACCAAAGGTTTGTCCCGGACAAACCAAAGCCGTGGTTTAAGAGAGCGTTTTTTTTTCTCGTGACGAGGAACACGAATAAAATTATCACGGGTAAGTTAATCGTAAGCTCTTGCGAAGTCTATCTGAGTGTTAGATACCGATTCTACCCACTCTTTTATTTCACCTAGTTGCGTTCAACGTTTAAATTTGACTCAGGAGAAGTTAGACTTTGACTTATTGGTTGAAACTTCGTTAGTAGGAGCCTTACGTTCTGCTCTTATTTTTAAATCTTGTTTGATTCAAATAAACACTTTCACGTTACACATCCGATCTTATCTTTTTGAAATACTTGCCTTTGATGTGATTTTGGGAATCAATTGGTTAACTACTCATCATGCTTTTAAGTAAGGTTGTTAGCTTTTATATTCATAACCAACTTTGTTATCTGAATTCAAAGTAACGAAACCCTAAAGTTAATCAACTATTATATCAAGCTATAAGTAAAGAGCCCGATCCTTTCGTTGTTGACTTCCTTGTGTGGAATGCAAAAGCCGGACTTTACATGGCGACGTCGTGGTGAAGAGATGGCAAGTTAATAGGTATCATTGTGAGGTCTTATCCGAGTTAAGGGATAGAAGTCACGATTGGTATTAATGTGACGTCTTATCCAAGTCTTGGGCGAGAAATGTATGATTTTGAATGATATTTCTATCATTAATAAATTTCTTGGCGTATTCTTGAAGACTTCCTAGCCTACCTAGGCGGAAATCGAATTTTGTATTGACCCGATCTGAAAACCCATTTCTTAAACCCTCGAATATTTCTTGACTAAAAGGATGCATTTTACGTGGATTATGATGAAAGTCATAATAAAAGTATAGAACTAATAAAAATCATGGGTATATGAAGTATTAGTAAGTTTTATGATGAGTTATGTTGGTTAGTATGTGAAAACATGAAAGTTTCTTAGAAATCACAAAGAGTTGAAAATCGATTTTTTAGTGAAAAGCGTAACATGAAATTCAATTGACCATATCTCCTGTTATATTTTGAATTTTTGAATGTGGTCAAGTCCTAGAGTTAGATCTATGAGTTACCTAACTAATCCAAGTGGAATTACTGGAAAAGGTGTTGTAGATTTTTGTGTGGACTGATTTTAGCAAAAGGTGCAAAGCTGCAAAAAGCGAAAAAACTTACTGCCATGATTTTAGAGAGGCTGTTTCGGCCACTTAAATTATGAGAAAAATTCTGTCCTTTTGGGACATGAAAGTATATGGTATAAAGTACCTCCTGTCCAAAAATGAGCTCATTACGACTTAAAATGAGCAAGTTATGACTATTTCAATATTTAGGTATTTTTTAAAAAACGCTATAACCTGGAGTTCTATAACTCCGATGACCATGAAATTTAAACTAGAAACTCATGTTAACATGTGTGAGGTCCTGCCAAGATTTGGGAATTTTGGAGTTAAACTTGAGGTAGCTAATTTCTTAAGGAATTTATTGAAATTGATTTTTGAAAAATAGTAAATGAATTTTAAAATTCCGAGAAAATATATTTTCATCATGGGACTATATTATGCTAAATTCCAGAAAAGAAATATTTTTGGGACTGATTTGGTATTTTTCATGAAAATAGTTTAGTTCTTGAACATATGAGTTAAATATGTTATGTGAAGTAACAAAGTTGAAAATAGGATTTTATGGCTAGAGAATCCTATATAGAGTATATGCATATTTTTTTGATGAGGATTTGATAATTGGTGATGATATTTTATGAGTATGACATTTTGAATGATTAAATGCATTATATGATAAAGCGTAAACAATTAAGATAAATTGTTTATAAATTTAAGAAGTGATTAAAATATTGTTATAATATTAATGATATTAGATTATGAGATTATTAAGTGATTGAAAACATGGGGATATTCTTGAATCTGGATAAATTATATTATAAATGTTTAATATTTATCCTTTATCTCATTTGATTGATTCTTTATATCATTATCCTCGTGTTTATATTATGTTGAAAGTCATCTACATGGCTTACGTGCATAGATGGACTTGGTATGATTATGACCGAGGGATTGTTGGGTATAATCATAGCAAGTAATTAAAAACACAATTATCTTTGGTAGTAGTGCATGGATAATTTGTGGTCGTGATACTAATGAATATCCTTGGCACGTAGTGCGGGGATGATTCGATGATGTGGATTAATTATTGAGTTGAGTCTCGTGATGAAATATTAATTCATGGATGTGTTCAAAGTCATCATGTGGCTTACGTGCATAGATGGACTTGGTATGATTATGACCGAGGATTGTTCGGTATAATCATAACCGTAATTGAAAACACATTATCTTTGGTAGTAGTGCATGGATAATTTGTGGTCGTGATACTAATGAATATCCTTGGCACATAGTGCGGGGATGATTCGATGATGTGGATTAATTATTGAAATGAGTCTCGACAATGAAATATTAATTCATGGATGTGTTCAAAGTCATCATGGCTTCGTGCATAGATGGACTTGGTATGATTATGACGAGGAGTTGTTGAGGTATAATCATCATGGTAGTAATTGAAAACTCTGAATTATCTTTGGTAGTAGTGCATGGATAATTTGTGGTCGTGATACTAATGAATATCCTTGGCACGTAGTGCGGGGATGATTCGATGATGTGGATTAATTATTGAAATGAGTCTCGTGATGAAATATTAATTCATGGATGCGTTCAAAGTCATACATGGCTTACGTGCATAGATGGACTTGGTATGATTATGACCGAGGATTGTTCGGTATAATCATAGCCGTAATTGAAAACACGAATATCCTTGGCGATTGGTGCATGGATAATTAGTGGTCGTGATCTTATTAAGTTGTGTCTTAGCATTATTGGTTTCTGATTTGTATATCTTTAGCTTTGTAGTGCAAAGATGAATTGTTAATGAATAGCTTTGGCGATTTCAAAGATGAATTTAATATTTTAAGCGATAAAGGTATTCAAGGTATCCTCATCTCTTTATCATACCAGTCGTACCCCTAATTTAGAAGAAATTCCATAAGGAGGGGAGATTGTGAGACCCAGTTTTATCGATAAAGATTTAAATTTTGTCAAAATAATTTTTAATATTATGGTGTGAATTTGAGATAATATTATAGTTGTGGGTAGTATTTATAAATTTTGCAAAGTATGCAGTGGCTATATTATATTCGATTGGTGGGGAATATTCGATTTAGCGAGGGAATATTAAATCTGATGGCTCAATCATTGGTGGACCCTAGCGAAATTATTGTCGGATTGAAAAAGCGACAAAAATATTTTATTGAAATAACGGCGGAAGTTTCTACAGAGTTCTTTGTTGAACTACTTTCGGTAGTAAAAGAAATGCGATGTCGTGTGGTTGCATAGTAGCACGCGGTATTGATTATTGATGCTTATGTGAGAAGTCACTCGGTTTGATTCCATTATTGTCGATTAATAATATGAATTATTATAACGATAATGGCGCTTTGTTTTATTAAGTATTATTAACGTAATAAAAGCGAAACATCTTTATATAAAATAGAATACTTTATTAAAGTTATTACATAAATAGAATATATTATATTTTATTATGCATAGTGTTGCATAGTGTTTTGCATAGTGTTTTGCATAGTATTGCATAGTGTTTGCATAGTAAAATATTTTATATAAATAGAATATATTATATTTTATTTAAAAGATTTTTCTTTAAATATGGACCGTCAGTTAAAAGTAAATCAATCTGGACCGGTTCATGGATTAATTCTTATGCATTCCATTTTCCTATAAATAGAAGCTCATTCCTTCATTATTTTCTTACGAATTCATTGAAACTCTACAGAGAGAAATTATAGAGAGAAGCTATAAAGAAAATTATAGAAAGAAGAAGAGTATTACGCTACTTCACTACTACTATATTCGGTTCTTTTACGGTAAGGGGTGTTATTCTTTCTTCTTGAAGAGAACTTACATTATTCCATTCACTATTATTACATTGGAATAACTTTTGTAAAAGTGGCATACCTATACATAACTTTGTATCACGCGGCATACCTATACTTGGTGAAATCCTTATGTTATTCCATTGCTTATTATTACATTGGAATAACTTTTGTATCTGTGATTTACCCTATACTTGGTGACATTCTTCTATTATTACATTGGAACATCACATGCATGTGTTTTACAGGACTGGTTAAAATCTTTATTATTATTACATTGGAACATCACATGCATGTTTTTACGGACTGGTCCGTCTTTATCATTACATTTGGAATATCCTATCAAGTGTGTTTTACACCGGATGCAGTTCCATCTTTATTATTACATTGGAACATCACACATGCCGTGAATTTCACGACTGGTTCCGTTATTATTATTACATTTGGAATAACACATACATCTGTCTGAATCGCATGCATGGTGATTTCTTTTGTTATTCCATTCTTTATTATACCCGGTTGGTTAAAACTTTGACTTCTATACTCCATGAAATTAGTAGAATATCCTTGATATTTGTTTTCATCTATAGTATCTTTTCATGGAAATATTCTTACGATCATTCTTGAATTTTACTCTCTGAAAGCGATGTCATGTTGACAATTTGGACGTTAATAATTCATGGATTAAATAATTCTTGAACTTGTTTTATTGAATTACTATGTCATTGTCATCATCCTCATGTTATATTATGTTATCTTTGGCTTACGTGCATAGATGAACTTAGTATGATTATGATCGAGGATCATTCGGTATAATCATGACTTGATATAAATGATGTGACAAAAGTCCTCGATGGCTTTTGTAATGCGGTGATAGATAGTTTTGGTATGATTATGACCAGGGGGGTGATTCGGTATAGTCATGACCATTGATAATTTGATGAAAATCCTTGGCCAGTAGTGCGGGGATGATTAGATGTGGTGGTTTATTTATTAAAATTTGAGTCTCGTGATAAAATTGATGAAAACCTTTTAAAACCTAAAAGATAGTAGACTTTATTCTCTACTTGACTCTTTTAATGGATTGCTTATTCAAACTGCAGATTAAACTGGTTGTCTATTGTATTTTATCGGTTTAACAACATTGAAAACTAATGATAATTTATTACGCATTATCTTAGTCGTAATATTTCTTCTTGGGCTAGTTGAGCTCACCCTTTCTTTCACTTTGTTCTCTTGAAATGAGAACATATTTGAGACAGTCGGGGAGCGAAGTAATGGTCGAGAGGATAGCATTAGTAGTCCTCACTATTACGTGAAATAGTGTGATAATAGTTGTAATGAGGACTCCTTTTGAGTTTGTATAATATCTAGTAGACAATATTTGTATTCAAACTCACGATTTATGTAAGTATTGTACAGCATGATTATATTAGTAAGTTCGTATTTGAATTTATGTACCATGTAAGTGGCGACCCAAGATGGGTGGCGTATACCTAATTTTTTAGGGCGTCGCCTGAATTACGACTTTATCGGGTAATTGGTTTATTATTAATAAAACTCTAATATGTATCCTTAATATTATTACGGATAATTTAAATATCAATCATATTATTTTTTCATAGACTTATAATAATTTTAAATAATTATTATAATTTATCATGATTTTTCAAACACCGGAATCATTATTAAATAATTTGAATATTAAATAATTCTATTATCATTAATATTTGAATAATATTAAACTATTAATGAAACCTTTGCCAAAATATTAAAGTTATTAATAATAACTCAAAACATTTTTAAAATATTAATATTACCCTTAAATGATTTTTAAAACATTTAAAGTTATTTTTAAATAATTACCATTAATATTTAAATATTAATGTATTATTCACTAAAATATTAAAAGTTATTAATTATAACTTAAAATATTTTAATTCATTTATTTCCTTTTTATAAGATTTTAAATCAATAAAACTATTTTAAAACAATTTATTTAATATAATTATTAAATAAATCTAATATCATTAATATTAAATTATTAATGAAATTTTCCTTAAAATATTAAAATTTATATTTTATAACTTAAAATATTTTTAAACTATTTATTTTCATTTAAAATGATTTTTATAATATTAAAATTATTTTCACTAATTTATTTAATATAATTATTAAATAAATCTAATATCATTAATATTAAATAATTAATGAAATTTGCCTTAAAATATTAAAAGTTATGTTTTATAACTTAAAATATTTTAAATATTTTATTATCATTTAAAATGATTTTTAATATAATAAAATCATTTTTAATTAATTTATTTAATACATTTATTAAATAAATTAAATATAAATAATATTTAAATAAATAATAATATTTATGAAAAATATGTAAAATTATTAAAAGTTAATTTTATAACTTAAAATAATTTTTAAAACTAATTTTGCAATTTTTAGAAATTAATTTCTATTTTAATTGATTTTTGGAAATTTAATTAACAAAAATTATTAAATATATCATTATAGCCTTTAGCTACAGAGTAATCTTTTTATTGTGTTCTTGAGGCTCAAGAACCAATTTTCGAGTTACCTATTTTGACCATGAATAATTCACTGTGTATGTTGTTTTTGGGCAAGCAATGACATGGATATTGTAGTGTTGATGTAACACTACAAGTATCAAGTAATATCTGGGTCAGATCATAACACATGAGCAAGATATAATGCTTAGAACAAGCTGTCAGAGTTGTTCTTTATTTTCTGGGTTACCCAGAAATGAAGAACAGTTCGACTGGCTAGTTTTGGGCTTCCACAACTTGTAATTCTTGTGATGTTTTTGTGATTTAAGGGTTCCAGTGTGTAGACAACATGTAAGGGTACAAATCTATTACATAAAACCAGCCTAATAACAACAAAAACTCTAGATCCATGCCGGTCAAACCATGTCAGAAGACAAGTTCATACGTTTTCTGGGTTACCCAGAAAACGTATTTCATGATCATCTTACTTGGTTTGACCGTCGACTATCTTAATCCTGATTGATGTTTTAGTGATCTAAAGGCATAAGCATGTAGTCTATATAACCTATAACAACTTAGATAAAAAAACAAGAACAAAACAATAAACAACTGAAAGATCTGAGCCCCTAAACTTCTTGTCAGAGCTTTCTATGTAACATCTAGGATACCCAGATTTGCAAAGTCATGGTCAGTCAACGAGGTTTGACCACCCATAATTTTCAATCTGTACCAGATCTGACCCTGATTCAAGTTCCAGAACAAAGCTCACATGACATACTACAACTACAAACTTTACAAACGCTAAAATCTTTAACGATCACTGATCTATGAGGTCTGACATTCGGTTGTCAGACAACATTTTCCAGTTTTCCAGATTTTTGAAAACTTTAAATTCATGCATATAAATGTTATGGATCCACTATGTACCAACCCAGATCAACTATATATACTACAAACAACATGTTTAAACATTAAAACATAACATCTAACATAGTATCAAAGATCAGATTTTAGGTTTAGGTTTATACCTTTTTTGAACAAATCCTAGATTCTAGGCCCCTGATCTGATTTTGGTGTTTTAAAAACTTGATAAGAGACTGGTCTACTATAGAAATTCGTAGGTTTGGAGTGGAGAGAGTTTTGGTTGAGTGGAATGGACAAATGGGGCTAAAATGTGCACTTTTCTCTCTTAGTCTATTTATAATTTGATTCAATGCATATAGCTGTTAAAATGTGGAAAGATATGGCTGATTGGAGAGATTTTTAATCACATGGCAAATCTTAGTTGGTCACCAACTGTAAGACCCCAACTTTTATGAATAAAGAATAATTTTCTCGAAATATATTTTTGAATATTATGGCGTGGATTTGATATAATGTTATAGTTGTGGGTAATATTTATAAATTTTGCAAAAGTAAGCAAGTGGTTATATAATATTCGATTGGTCGGGAATATCGTTTTAATAGAAAATATTCATACGATGGCACAATCATTGGTGGACCCCACGGAAAGTATTATCGTAGTTAGAAAAGCAATGTAATTATCTTTTTATAAAAATAACACAAAGTATTACTGTTTAAAAGCGCCGAACTACCGGTAGGTAAAAAGTACGATGTCTGGCGTGGTTGCATAGTAACACGGTATTTATTATTGATGCTAACGCGAGAAGTCACTCGGTTATACTCAATTATTACTACGATAATTCTTCTGCATCATATCTCTCATATTATTGATTCAATTATTATCAGAATCATCTCGCATAATATATATTATTAAATCAATAATTGAGACTTTACGGGAAGTTATTCATATTATTATTTGCAATATTGACAATGTCTAGAAGTTACATCGATGAGAGGTTTGGTCACCTAATCATGCTACCAATAAGGAGAAAAATTCTTATCGAAAAGCCCCTCTTTCCGAGGAGCGACTTTGGTTGTTAAATATTGTGAATTATAATATTAATGATAAATAAGTTCGTGTTGATTAAAGATGAAATTGATAATTCCATTGTGTTGGAATTATTAGTGTTATTGAAAATCGACATTTATTTCGATAATAATTGATGTCTGGAGGTTATATTGACCCATGGGTATTTAGCCGGATAAATGAGCAATTAATTGCTACTAATTCACATGCTTTATATAACTATTTGTTCACATGTGTACTATTGATTCACATTCTTGTACTATTAGGGAGGTGGTGCAGATTGATAATACTTGCATAGCTAAGTTAAAATGATGGTATAGTTGAAGGTACTATACTGTAATTCGTATTTTCACATGATTATGACTATTGATTCACATGATTGAACTATTGATTCACATTATTTACTATTAGGGGAGGTGATGCAAGTTTGATAATACTTGCAGGACTAAATTAAAAATGAAGAAAAAGAGGAAGGTATTATACTGTAATATTTTGAGCCCTAAAATGTGCAATTATCGAAACTATATTTTCCTATAAATAGAAGCTCATTCTTCCTTCATTTCTCACCAATTCACTAAAGCTATAGAACAATTATTATAGAGAGAAATTATAGAGAGAAAGAAGAAGAAAGTCTGCTACCTCACTATTCCAATGTCATCCACTCTTACTAAGGTAAGGGTATTATTCTTTCGTATTCATGAAGAGAGTTATTTTCTTTCAATAGTCGTAAGGGGTTGTTATTCCATTCTTTATTATTATGTTGGAATAACCTATCTCATGCAAAAAGTACCGCATACATGGTGAAATTCTTACATTATTCCATTCTTTATTATTCTCATTGGAATAATCTGCATATCTATCTATCGCATGCACGTGAATTTTGTTGTTATTCCATTCTTTATTATTCTCGCTGAATATCACGTCTGCATGCGAATTACGCATGACCTGATTCTATTCTTTATTATTACATTGGAATATCCTCGCATGCGTGTGGATTACGCATGACTGGTTCCATTATTTATTATTACATTGGAATAACTTTGTCTTTCTGGGTCTATCGCATCATACATGGTGAATTCTTCTGTTATTCCATTCTTTTTATTACATTGGAATAACTTTTGTCTATGTGGATTACTGCATGCATGGTGAATAATCCTTCGTATTCATTCCTTATTAAATTGTGGAAATGATCTGCATACATGATTATTCGGCATGCAAAAAAATCCATTTCGCGGTTTTATATATTCTATTATACTCTGTTGGTTAAAGTTTTGGCTTCTATACTCCATGAAATTAGTGGAATATCCTTGATATTTGCGCTTCATCCAGTATCTTTTCATGGAAATATTCTTCATTTTCATTAATGATCATCTAGAAATTTTTATCAAAATTTTTTAGGATACAATAATAGAGAAAATTATATATCTTATAGATCTGTTACCCATTGAACATTTTTGTCTACTAAAACCTATTATCCTAAACAAAATTTTGTAAAGGAAAATACAAATGATCCTTATACAAAATGGAAAACTTACCCACATGACCCTTCTCATTAAAGGGTACCAGTTTGTGAACTCAATATATGTTGCAGGTATGTCTCTCAGCTTACTCTAGTAAAAATAAATGGTACATTGATAGTGGTTGTTCAAGACACATGACAGACGACAAAACAAAATTGAGTAATCTACAAGCTACAGACTGTGGGGAGGTAACCTTTGGAGATTGGAACACAGGTAAGGTTATTGGAATTGAAAGTGTTGGTAATAAACACATAACAATCTCTAAAATTCAATTAGTCACAGGACTCAGGTACCATCTTTTATCTATTAGTCAACTGTGTGATAATGGTTTTAAAATAATTTTCAGTCATCATAACTGTTCAATATATGATCAATCTGGTAAATTGATTTTATTATGTCCTAGAAGTCAAAATGTGTACACATGTGACTTAGATACATACTCACAACTGGATAATGTATGTCTTATATCTACAAATGACGATCCATGACTTTGGCATTAGGACATATTAACATGAAATTGATAAATAAAATATCTTCTAAAAGACCATATATGTGAAGCCTGTGAATTAGGAAAACAAATACATACATTTCATAAACCTAAACTCACAGTATCAACCTCTTGACCATTAGAACTCTTGCATATGGATTTGGTAGGTCATATCCCTAAACATAACATGGGTGGGGCTATTTATATTCTAGTTCTAGTTGATGACTATTCACGATTCACATGGGTTGACTTTCTAAAATTCAAAAATGTAGCAATAAACTCCTTCTCTGCATTATGTAAGAAAAATCAAAATCAACAGGGAAGCTCTATTTTTTATATTCGATCTGATCATGGAAGAGAATTTGACAATTTTGATTTCAAAATGTTTTGTGATGAGTTCGGTATAAGCAATAACTTTTCTGCTCCATACACACCACAATCAAATGGTGTGTTAGAAAGGAAAAATCGTACTTTACAAGAAATGACTAATACTATGCTAAATGAATATCGTCTTCCTAAATACTTTTGAGATGAAGCAATTGCAACTTTCTATTATATCTTAGATCGAGTTTTATTAAGACCAATGTTGCTCAAAACTCCATATGAGTTTTATTGTAAAAGAACTCCAAAAATAAATTACTTTCGTGTTTTGGGGAGTAAAGCTTATCGTGTCTTTAATAAAAGAACTTTAGTCATTGAAAAGTTAATGAATGTTACTTTCGATGAGTCTAAACCTCCTTTAAAATATAAAGAACTAGTAGATAATGATGTTGTCATTGAAGACATTCTCAAAAATATGGAAGAACTAAAACTAGATAATACTTCTCCAACCGTCAATATTAATCCTCTTGAAAATCTTAATCCTCTATTAAATGACTTACCCAAAGAATCCCATGTCATTAAAAATCATCCGATAGAAAATGTAATTGGTGACATCGATAAAGGAATTCTTACAAGATCTCAAGCTCAAAACCTAGCCGGTCATTTATCTTTATTTTCTTAAGTTGAGCCTAAAAACATAAAAGATGAATTCCTTGACGAAGATTGGATCATAGCTATGCAAGATGAACTTGAACAGTTCAAAAGAAACAAATTTAGAGAATTAGTCCCAAAACCCGAGGAAACTTCCATTATTGGAACTCGATGGATTTTTCGTAACAAATTAGATGAAAGTGGAACTGTCATACGAAATAAGGCAAGACTAGTTGCTCAAGGGTACAATCAACTTAAAGGTATTGACTATGATGAAACATATGCTCATGTTGCTAGAATTGAGTCTATACATATGTTATTAGCATTTGCATGCCATAAAGATTTTAAACTATTTCAAATGGATGTCAAATATGCCTTCTTAAATGGTGTTATTGAGGAGGAAGTTTATGCTAAACAACCTCCTGGCTTTGAATATACTAATTATCTTAATCATGTGTATAAATTGCATAAAACTTTATATGGCTTAAAATGGGCCCCCAGAGCATGGTATGAATGGTTAAGTAAATTCTTACTGGAAAATGGCTTTAAAAGGGGTACTGTTGATACTACTCTATTTAATAAATATAAAAATGATGATATCCTTATTTTACATATCTATGTTGATGATATCATTTTTGGTTCTACTAACATTTCTATGTGCAATAATTTCTCTGAAAGCATGAGTAAGGAATTTGAAATGAGCATGATGGGAGAATTAAATTTCTTCCTAGGATTACAAATCAAGCAAGGAGAAAAAGGTATTCATATCTCTCAATTTAAATATTGTAAAGAAATGATTAAGAAATTTAGATTAGAATCTATAAAACCTCTGAATACTCCTATGTCAACCATTGATAAATTAACTGCTGATGAAAATGGAAAAAGTGTTGACACAAAGAAGTATAGAGGAATGATTGGTAGTCTTCTATATATCACAGCTAGTAGACCTGACATTAGTTCAGTGTCTATAAATGTGCCAGATTTCAATAAACCCCTAAGGAATCACATTTGGTTGCAGTAAAAAGAATATTTCATTACCTCAAAGTAACCCAGAAATAGATCTATGGTATCTTAAAGATTAACCATTTGATCTTGTTTGTTTTTCAAAATCTGATTATGTCGGTCATCATGTTGATCGAAAAAGTATAAGTGGCACATGTCAGTTTCTAGTTTGTGTTTAGTTTCTTGATTCTCTAAGAAACAAAACTCAATATCTATTTTAACCACTGAAGCCGAATATATAGCTACTACACTTTGTTGGGCACATATATTATGGATGAAACAAACCCTGGCTAATTATAATAAAAAGTTTAATTGTGTCTCAATCCTATGTGATAATTCAAGTGCTATAAATCTGAGTAAAAATATTATATTACATGCTAGATCAAAACATATAGATGTCAAATATCATTTTTTACGTGATCATGTAAAAAGTGGCATCATCAAGTTAGAACATATCGACACAGAATTAAATATTGCAAATATATTTACTAAACCTTTAAGTTCTGATAGATTTTGTAAATTACGTTTATATTTAGGAATCCTAGATATTTCCTTATAATTATTTTTTCTTACATGTTTATTTTTTAAATCTAGTTAAATATTCATTATCATTTAAAAAAGGAAAATTATATTTTTTTTAAACTCATTTTGTTACTATTTTCATCATATTTATATATATTTCTTTATAATTATAAATTTTGATTGTCACATATATATACTATATTCATATAATTATTATTATAACATATTTATATAATCATTATAAATTTACGTAAATATAGGCATTAATATTTCTGATTCAATTAATATATATAGTATACTTACATTTAATATTTGAGTTATTATAATTCTTTGTATATATAAAATATTTCTATTATATTTTCTATTATTATATATGTACTATTACTTATATAATATAATTATCATAAAATTATTATTATAAATTTATAAAGAATTTTTTTAATATATATACTTAATATTTAAGATTTTATAATTCCATAATTATAAAAACAAATGGATGTAATTGTATTTATTTTAAAAATCTAATATGGCTCGTCCATCAAAAATCAATCCAATGGTCATCCTGCAGTAAATCCGCGTCACCAAATATGGACCAATCAGAAATCATTTAACCAAATCACACGGTCATGCTTAAGAACTATTAGATCAATCCAAGAAAAAGCATAAACTAATCTCAGGCCTTAGATCAAAAACTAAACTCAGATTACATCTCACCCGTTGATTCATTTTCAGATATGTTATCAACCCTTGGATCGCTTAAAAAAATTTAAATATAAATATCAAAAATTCATTTTTAATTTCATTTCTCTTCCTCTTCTCTGTCATCTTCCGGATCTCATTTCTCTCTCCCCAAAATTTTCTCAACCCTAACCCTGTTCTCTGTAAAAAGTCCTTGATTTTTATTTCAATTTCGATTAATCTGCTCCTATCAATCGATTCATCACCCTCAAATTCATACTTCTACTAATTATTTGTTTGATTCTACTTTTTGTTTTTCTCTGCAGTTCATTTTTGTCCGTTGGCTTTCTCTGATTTTTTTTTTAAATAAGTATGGATAGTTTTATCTCTCAAAATCTATTTTTCAAAAACCAGTATTTGGTGTTAATTTGTGTCAATTTTTTTTTTAAAAAAGGGGAAAACCCTAAGTTTCTAGATCTGAAAACTCTTCAACGTTCTCATCTGTTAAGTTTCGTTGTTCATTTTGATTAAATGAGTTTTCAGATAAACAAATTTAGTTAGATTTAGTGCTCAAGATCTGAGCTCTAATCTAACAAATCATTTTTTTAACAACGATTGTGACAACTATGTTTAAATCCTAATTTTCGTGACTAGATTTGTAATTTTTTTTAGAGTATATTAAAATTTCTTTCAAAAACAACAAATTTCTTATCTACAGTTTTTTTTAAACCCGAATGTATTTTAACTAATTAAAGTATTTGTACATGCATATCTATACATTGTTTAAAATCTGTATATGTATATTTAAATGTATATTGTTCTTTCAGGTATATTCTCTATCTCATCTATTCTGTCCATAAGAGCATCTCCGGCAGATGGACTATCTGCGGGATTATATTTAGTCTATCTGACATCAGCAAATGTTCTTTAGTTTTCATTCCTTCCCACAGATGGACTATTTCGTAGACTATAATATAAAATGATTAAAATAATCAATTAATTCAAAAAAAACTCCAACGGATATAATTCAACGACCATATTCTAACGGTCATATTCCAACGGCTATATTTTAATAAACAAATAGCATCTACAAATATAAGTCACATCTAGTCTCTCATATTTACTTATCTTAATTTTATTCTTCCAGTCAAATAAGTTATTTTAAATATGTCTCGTCAATTTGAATTAGATATGTTACACGTGGATGAAGAAGAAGATGAAGAAGCATATGGACAATTATTAGGCATGGCGGCTATTGAAGAAGAACAACAAAATGTCAATAGGTATACATCACGTCATCGTGGTTCTGTGCAAGGTCGTATTACCATTGATCGTGGTAAACATGAAGGTCATAATCGACTTTTTTCGTGATTATATTGCAGAACATCTTACATACCCCCCCGTATCTATTTCGGAGAAGGTTTAGAATCTGTGTGCTTTTCCTCCGAATTCAAAGAAGCGGTTGAAGCGTATGATTCATACTTCGTCCAAAAAATGAATGCTGCAGGACATCTCGGTTTATGTTCTCTACAAAAGATAACTGCCTCAATGCGGATGCTTCCTTATGGTGTTTCAGCGGATTCCGTTGATGATTATGTGGGAATCGGTGAAAGCACGGCTATATTGAGTCTTAAAAGGTTTGTAAAACAGTCATTTCAATTTTTAGTGATGAATATCTGAGATCACCCAATAGTAATGACATCGTTAGATTGCTATCAAAAACTGAAGAGCGTGGTTTTTCTGGGATGTTGGGGAGCATCGACTGCATGCATTGGAAATGGAAGAATTGTCCGGTTGCGTGGCATGGTATGTATTCTGGACATGTGCATGAGCCAACAATTATTTTAGAAGCGGTGACTTCATACGATCTTTGGATATGGCATGCATTTTTTGGATTACCAGGCTCTCATAATGATATTAATGTTTTGGAGAGTTCATCTATCTTCTCTGCTCTTACTGAAGGCCGTGCTCCACCAGTGAACTACTCAATTAATGAAAATGAGTACACGATGGGATATTACCTTGCTGATGGTATATATCCCCCATGGGCAACATTTGTTAAAACCATTTCGGCACCTCGGGGAAATAAAAGAAAACTATTTGCTAAGACTCAAGAGGCGCTTAGAAAGGATGTTGAGCGAGCATTTGGGGTACTGCAAGCACGCTTTGCGATAGTTTGTGGTCCTGCACGATTTTGGGATCAAACAACACTAAAAGAAATTATGACTGCATGCATAATATTACATAATATGATCGTTGAAGATGAACGAGATGACAATCAAGAACCAACAACCTACGATACACATGACAAGATTCCAACTGTAGAAGTGTCTCATGAGCGTACCCCACAATTACTTGAATTTATTAAAGCAAATCATCACATAAGGGATAAACAAGTTCATTCTAAACTGCAAGAAGATATTATTCAACACTTGTGGTCACTACATGGCGGAGCCTAATCCATTACATTCTACTACAATAATAAGCAAATTATGCTTCTCTAATAATAAGCAAATCAAGTACTAGATGTAACTCTTTTCATGATTTCTTTCTTGCGTTGTTTGTAATATTCAGCTACTTCAGGCTCCATGTTAGAGGTGTCGATCATCATGATCCTTTCATCTTCTTGTGCTTTCAGTATATTCAACTTCTCTTGCTCTTGAAAATATATTATGTCCATGTTCTCTTGTCTCTTTTGTTGGTTCAATTTCATCTGATGCTCGAATTTCTCAAACCTCAACTCCATAGGTGTACTAGTATCACCGGTTCCTTTGCCCTTTTTAAATAATGCTTTCGAAGCCTTTCTTCCCCTTGGCCTCTCTATTCCTGCAGAGATTGTATATTCAATACCATCGTCTTCACCCAAACTGACTTCTTTTGCGGTTGATGGAGAAGATGCTGCTGGACTTGACTTTCTATTACTTTTCTGTTTTTTTCTACTATTATCTGTTCTCTATTTCGGTGCATCCTTTAATATTCTCCAACAATGCATAAATTCAAATGGTTGATTTTGCATACTTTTGAACATCTCTAATGCTTGACATATCTATTAAATTTTTTTTTACAAAATATTAAATATAAAATATAAGAATAAAACTTAATGAAATTTTACATGAAAAAATTAAAATACCTTATCTTGTTCGCCTACACCGCTTTGTTGCATTCTTTCAATTGAAGCATAATATCCACAAAATTTGTTCACCGCGAGTTGAATTGTTGACCAACGTTTACATGAAAGCGGTAGAATTGCGTTCGGGACTTCGAATTTTTTGTATTCGTGAAAGTATTCGTGAACTCTTTCCCAATATCTTCCATGTTTCTGATCGTTTCCTTGAATTGGATCCATGCTTACATTAAGCCGTGCGGAAACAAGAAGGGTATCTTCATCAATAGTGTAATTTCCTTTCGCCCCTGTTCTTTTATTGGACTCATTTTGAGAGTGCGAATTGGTACATCGATTTGAATTGAAAACTCATCCAACAAATTTGGATCATCAAGTGAGAAACCTTCAGATAATAATGAAGAATAATACATCGGAGGACCATGATTTTCCATCTAAAAAAAAATTAAAGAGATATTATCAATAAAAATTAAAATTAAATATAATAAAAATACAATAATTAACAAAATACTTACAATTGCTAAATGTTGAACTAATTGATTGAGAGATTTTAAAATGTGTTAAATAATGGTACATATTTATAGACTTTTGTTTTCTATCAGATTAGATTTTATTTTATTACAGATTCGACTCTTTTTTATTACTGCTTTACGAACAATGAGATCTATCCGTTGCCTTCATCTCCTTCATCTGGCTCCTTCTCCTTCACCTCTCTTCTTTAACTTTCCTGGTTTTCTATCCGTTGAGCCTTCTATTTAAATATAATATAAATTATAGTCCATCAAATTTGGTTCGCAGATATAGTCCGTTTGGCTTGCCGGAAAAAGACGTCGACTAAATTTGCTCCATCTATTTGGAGCGCGATTTTCGTCTAGACTAAATATAGTCTCATTTAATCCAATGACTCAAAATTTCTTGGAGTTGCTCTAAATGGTATACTTTGTTTATTGTGTTGGGACTGGCTGAAATCACTTCTCATTTTTTATCATGAGTAAGATTGATTACTCACTGCTTGTATGTGTTAAGTTATATTTGTTTTTTGGCTGGAGCTGATAGTTCAAAACTTCCTATACTAGACATTTATTTCTTCTCAATTATCATTTTAAACTGTTGTTGTGGGTTATTTTTTTGTCAAAACTTTTATGATAAAGCCGCTGAGTTGGGTTACAATTCTGCAAAGTTGTGCTAGTTAAATCCTTTTTCTGAGTACATTAGATGTCATAAATTCTTGCATACTCCATATCTAAGCATATCCGATAAACTTCACTGTAGTTATGATCTATTTCTGTTTAGAGCATCTCCAGCAGATAGATCTGCTGGACTATATTTAGTCTATTTGACATCAGTAAATGTTCTTTAGTCTTCGCTCCTTTTAGCAGATGGACTATCTTGTGGATTATCCCGTCGATTATAATATAAAATGATTAAAATAATCAATTAATTCAAAAAAAATTCAACAGGCATAATTCAACGACTATATTCTAACGGTCATATTATAACGGTTATATTTTAATAAATAAATAGTATCTATAAAATATAAGTCGCATCTAATCTTTTATATTCACTCATCTTAATTTCATTCTTTCAGTCAAATAAGTTATTTTAAATGTCTCGTTAATTTGAATTAGTTATGTTGCACGTGGATGAAGAAGAAGATGAAAAAGTATATGGACAATTATTAGGCATGTCGGCTATTGAAGAAGAATAACAAAATGTCAATAGGTATACATCACGTCATCGTGGTTCTGTGCAAGGTAGTATTACCATTGATCGTGGTAGACATGAAGGTCATAATTGATTTTTTCGTGATTATTTTGCAGAACATCCTACATACCCCCCCTCCCAGATATCTATTTTAGAAGGTTTAGAATGCGGCGTCCGCTTTTCCTCAGAATTCAAAGAGCAGCGGTTAGGCGTATGATTCATACTTCAGTCACTAAAATGAATCTTTGCAGGGACATCTTGATTTATCTTCTCTACAAAAGATAAGCGCCTCAATCGCGGATGCTTGCCTATGGTGTTTCAGCGGATTCCGTTGATGATTATGTGCGAATCGGTGAAAGCACGACTATATTGAGTCTTAAAAGGTTTGTAAAAGCAGTCATTTCAATTTTTGGTGATGAATATCTGAGATCACTCAATAGTAATGACATCGTTAGATTGCTATCAAAAGTTGAAGAGCGTGATTTTCTTAGGATGTTGGGGAGCATCGACTGTATGCATTAGAAATGGAAGAATTGTCTAGTTGCATGGCATGGTATGTATTCTGGACATGTGCACGAGCCAACAATTATTTTAGAAGCGGTGGCTTCATACGATCTTTGGATATGACATGCATTTTTTGGATTACCAAGCTCTCATAATGATATTAACGTTTTGGAGAGATCATCTATCTTTTCTGCTCTTACTGAAGGTCGTGCTCCACCAGTGAACTACTTAATTAATGAAAATGAGTACACGATGGGATATTACCTTGCTGATGGTATATATCCCCCATGGGCAACATTTGTTAAAACTATTTCGGCACCTTAGGGAAATAAAAGAAAACTATTTGCTAAGACTCAAGAGGTTCTTAGAAAGGATGTTGAGCGAGCATTTGGGGTACTGCAAGCACGTTTTGTGATAGTTCGTGGTCCTGCACGATTTTGGGATTAAACAACACTAAAAGAAATTATGTCTGCATGCATAATATTACATAATATGATCGTTGAAGATGAACGAGATGAAAATCAAGAACCAACAACCTACGATACACATGACGAGATTTCAACTGTAGAAGTGTCTCATGAGCGTACCCCACAATTACTTGAATTCATTGAAGCAAATCATCGCATAAGGGATAAACAAGTTCATTCTAAACTGTAAGAAGATATCATTCAACACTTGTGGTCACTACATGGCGGAGCCTAATCCATTAGATTCTACTACAATAATAAGCAAATTAAGCTACTTCAGGCTCCATTATATTCTACTACAATAATAAGCAAGTCAATTATTAGATGTAACTCTTTTCATGATTTCTTTCTTACGTTGTTTGTAATATTTGCTACTTCAAGCTCCATGTTAGCAGTGTCAATCATCATGATCCTTTCATCTTCTTGTGCTTTTAGTATATTCAACTTCTTTTGCTCTTGAAAATATATTCTGTCCATGTTCTCTTGTTTCTTTTGTTGGTTCAATTTCATCTGATGCTCAAACTTCTCAAACATCAACTCCATAGGTGTACTAGTATCACCAATTTCTTTGCCCTTTTTAAATAATGCTTTTAAAGCCTTTCTTCCTATTGGCCTCTCTAATCTTGCAGAGATTGTATCTTCAATACCATCGTCTTCACTCAAACTGACTTCTTCTGCGGTTGATGGAGAAGATGCTGTTGGACTTGACTTTCTATTATTTTTCTGTTGTTTTCCACTATTATCTGTTCTCTATTTCGGTGCATCCTTTAATATTCTCCAACAATGCATAAATCCAAATGGTTGATTTTGCATACTTTTGAACATCTCTAATGCTTGACATATCTATTGAAAAATTATTTACAAAGTATTAAATATAAAATATAAGAATAAAACTTAATGAAATTCTACATGAAAAAATTGAAATACCTTATCTTGTTCGCTTACACCGCTTTGTTGCATTCTTTCAATTGATGCATAATATCCGCAAAATTTGTCCACCGCGAGTTGAATTGTTGACCAACGTTTCACCAAAGCAGTAGAATTACGTTCAGATTCAAAATTTTTGTATTTGTGAACTCTTTCCCAATATCTTTCATGTTTTTGATCGTTTCCTTGAATTAGATCCATACTTACATTAAGCCATCCGGAAACAAGAAGAGCATCTTCTTCAATTGTGTAATTTCTCTTTCGCCCTGTTCTTTTATTGGACTCATTTTCGGGAGTCTGAATTGGTACATCAGTTTGAATTAAAAATTCATCCAACAAATTTGGATCATCAAGTGAGAAACCTTCAGATAATAATGAAGAATAATACATCGGAGGATCATGATTTTCCATCTAAAAAATAAATTAAAGAGATATTATCAATAAAAAACAAAAATCAAATATAATAAAAATACAAACTATTATTAATAAAATACTTACAATCGTTAAATGTTGGAGTAGTTGATTGAAAGATATAAAATAAATTGAATTATTATACATATTTATAGATTTCCAATTAGGCTTTCAATTTCTATCCGTTTGTACTCTTTATTACCGTTCTAAATTTTTTTTTTCTATCCGTTGGATTATACTTTATTATCGTTCATCTCTTCTTCACTTCACTTTCAGTTCTCTCACTTCATCTCCTTCTTCTTCTTCGACAGATCTTCTTCAACAGAGTTTCTCTTATTTTTTTTCTTCAATTTCTTCAACAGAGAGTTACCCATTTAATTATATTAAATTATAGTCTGGCTAATTTTTCGTTCGCAGATTTGGTCGTTTTGAGCGGCCGGAAAAGTTGATTGACTAAATATAGTCCATCTGCTGGAGCGATTTTGGCGTCCTAGACTAAATATTGTAAGACCCCAACTTTTATGAATAAAAATTAATTTCTCTCGAAATATATTTTTGAATATTATGGTGTGGATATGATATAATGTTATAGTTGTGGGTAATATTTATAAATTTTGCAAAGTAAGCAAGTGGTTATATAATATTCGATTGGTCGGAGAATATTCATTTTAACGAGGAATATTAAATGCGGCTGAGACAATCATTGGTTGACTCATAACGGAAAGTATTGTTAAGTAGTAAGAAAACGCATACGTAATTATCTTGTTATAAAAATAACGGCGAAAGTGTTACCGTTAAAACTGTTGAATTATCCGGTAGTAAAAGTACAGTAATACGCGTGGTTATATAGTAGCACACGGTATTGGTTATTGATGCTTACATGAGAAGTCACTCAGTTATACTCAATTATTGCTACAGTAATTGTTGCATCATATTTCTCATATTATTGATTCGATTATTGTCACAGTATCATCTGCATTATATGATATATTATTAAATCAATAATTGAGATGACAAAGTTATTCATATTATTAAATTATAATATTTACAATATCTAGAAGTTACGCCAAGGAGAGGTTTGGTCACCTAATTGCAAGGCGCCATGAGGAGAAATCCTTATTGGAAAGCCCCTCTTTCTGAGGAGCGACACGGTTGTTAAATATTGTGAGTTATAATATTAATGATGAATAAGTTCGTGTTGATTAAAGATGAATTTGATAGTTCCATTGTGTTGAGATTATTAGTGTTAGTGGTAATCGACATCTATTCTGATGATAATTGATGTCTAGGGGTTATATTGATAAATCGGGGAATTTATCGGATAAATGAGCAATTAATTTCTACTAATTCACATGCTTATATAATTATTTGTTTACATGTGTGTACTATTGAATCACATTCTTATACTATTAGGGGAGATGGTGCAAGATTGATAATACTTGCATGATTAAATTAAAGATGGAGGTATAGATGGAGGTACTATACTGTAATTTGTATTTTTACATGATTATAACTATTGATTCACATGATTGAACTATTGATTCACATTATTTACTATTAGGGGAGGTGGTGCAAGTTTGATAATATTTGCAGGACTAAATTAAAAATGAAAGAAAATTTGGAGGTATTGTACTGTAATTTTTTGAGCCCCAAAACGTGCAATTATTGAAATTATATTTTTCTATAAATAGAAGCTCATTCTTCCTTCATTTTATACAAATTCACTAAAGTTATAGAACAATTATTATAGAGAGAAATTATAGAGAGAAGCAATAGAGATAAAATCTATAGAGAGAAAGAAGAAGAGAAGCCTGCTACGTCACTATTCTAGTATCCAGTTTCTTCTGAGGTAAGGGGTATTATTTCTTTCGTATTCATGAAGAGAGCTATTGTTATTCCATTCCTTATTATACTGTTGGAATAACCTATTTATGTGAAGTATCGCATACATGGTGAAATTCTTCTGTTATTCCATTCTTCATTATTATGTTGGAATAACTTTGTTTATCGCAATCTTAGTATACATGGTGAAATTCTTCTATTATTCCGTCTTTATTATTCGTCGAATATCACATGCGTGCGTTCTGGCGGACTGGTTCCATCGTTTATTATTCGCCGGAATATCCTGCTACGTGCGTTTACGCCGACACAGTTCCATTATTTATTATTACGTCGGAATATCACCGTCGCCATGCGTTTACGCATGACTTGGTTTCATTCTTTATTATTCTGTTGGAATAACCTGTCTGTGCGGTCTATCGCATGCATGATGATTTCTTCTGTTATTCCATTCTTTATCATTCTATTGGAATAACATGTCTATGTGGATTATCACATATATGGTGAATGAACCTTTGTATTCATTCCTTATTAAATTATGGAAATGATCTGTTTAAGAGTAGAGTCATGCGTGGCGAAAAAATCCATTTGTAGTTTCATATATTCTCTTATACTTAGTTGGTTAAAGCTTTGACTTCTATACTCCATGAAATTAGTGGAATATTTTTGATATTTGCGCTTCATCCAGTATCTTTTAATGGAAATATTCTTCTGAACATTCTTGAATTTTTACTCCACAAAGAAGTATCATGTTGACAATTTGGACATTATTGAGTTCAGGATAAATTAACTTATAAATCTTTAAAATTTATTCTTGAACTTGTTTTATTGAATTATTATGTCATTGTCATCATCCTCATGCTTATATTGTGATAAAAGTCATCTTTGGCTTACGTGCATAGATGGACTTTGTATGATTATGACCAGGGATCATTCGGTATAACCATGACCTGTAATGTTATAAATGAGGTGGTAAAAGTCCTCAGTAGCCTGTAGTTCATTGATGGACAGTTTTTGGTATGATTATGACCAGGGATTATTCGATATAGTCATGACCATGGATGATTTAATGAATAATGCAGAGGGAATCAACCTGCCAGAAATTATAACCACTTCGGTGGTAATCATGGCCATGACAATAGGAGTGGAAAGTTCAAGAAGAGAAGGTTCAACAAAGATTGAAAGACGTCAAAGACCAACACTCATTTGTTAAGGAAGGAGAACGACCGGGATGGGCCTATCAGTATGTTACAAATGTGGAGGGGAAGGACACATAAGTCCAAACTGCACGATGCAGTCTAAAGCATGTTATAATTGTGGAAAAGAAGGCTACCTAGCCCCATTTTGCCTTGTACCAAAGTCAAGTCCAGCTGGGATGGAGGCATCAAAGGGGGTCCCAGACAAGACAAAATCGGTAGTTTAAGGGAGAGCATTTGTCGTGACCTCCCAAAAAGCGAGGAATCCGAACGAGGTGATCACGGGGAAGCTAATCATAAACTCTAGCGAAGTTTATACTTTATTTGATACTAGTTCTACCCATTCATTCATTTCTCCTACTTGCGCTCAACGTTTAAATTTGACTCCGGAGAAATTAGACTTTGACTTATCGGTTGAAACTCCGTTGGGAGAAACCTTCATTACATCCACTATTTATAAGTCTTGTTTGATTCAAATCGGTAACCGCACGTTATCTGTCAATCTTATTTCTTTAAAAATACTTGCATTTGATGTGATTTTAGGGATTGATTGGTTAACTACTCATTATGCTAAAATCGATTATTTTCGTAAGGTTGTTAGCTTTCATATTCCTAACCAACCTATTATACGAATTCAAGCAGCCAAACCACTAAAATCAATCACTGTCATATCAAGCCATAAAGCTATTCGTTTATTAAAAAATGGATGTCAAGCTTTCTTAGCCCATGTCACGGATTTAAATAAAAATACGTCAGATTTGAATGATATTTCTATTGTTAATAAATTTCCTGACGTATTCCCTGAAAAACTTCCTGGCCTACCCCCAGAGCGTGAAATTGAATTTTGTATCGACCATGAAACCAGTACAAAACCCATTTCCAAAGCCCCATATCGAATGGCTCCTATTGAACTTTAGGAGTTAAAAACCTAACTACAGGAATTGTTAGACATCGGTTTCATTCGTCCCAGTACGTCTTCTTGGGGTGCTCCTGTCCTATTCGTGAAGAAGAAAGATGGAAGTATGCGACTTTGTATTCATTATCAGGAGTTGAATTATATCACCATCAAAAATAAGTACCCGTTACCTCGTATTGATGATCTGTTTGACCAGTTGCAAGGTGACAAATTCTTTTTAAAGATCGATCTTCGTTCTGGATATCATCAGTTGAAGATTAAAACTGATGACATTCCAAAGACTGCTTTCAGAACTCGGTACGGGCATTATAAATTCCTAGTCATGTCTTTTGGATTGACTAATGCTCCTGCTGCCTTCATGGATACGATGAACCGAGTATTCAAGGAATATTTGGATCACTTTGTGGTCGTCTTTATTGATGACATCCTCATTTATTCCAAAACCCGTGAAGACAATGAGCAACACTTGAGGCTGATACTTCAAAAGCTTCGTAAAAACAAGCTATATGCCAAGTTGAAGAAATACGAGTTCTGGCTTGAGGAAGTAGCATTCCTTGGGCATGTAATATCAAATCATGGAATATCTGTTGACCCGGCAAAGATTGAAGCAATTCAAAGTTGGGAGCAACCTAAGTCAGTAATTGAAGTAACTGAAGTACGTAGCTTTCTCGGCTTAGCTGGTTATTATCGGAGATTCGTAGAAGGGTTTTCTTGAATTGCTACTCCATTAATGCAGCTGACTCGAAAAGATACAAAATTTAGTTGGAGCGAGGAATGTGAGAAGAGTTTTCAAGAACTCAAGAGAAGACTCATTTCAGCACCTGTTCTGACAATACCATCTGGCACGGAGGGATTTGTCATTTACAGTGATGTTTCAGGCAAAGGGTTAGGATGTGTTCTCATGCAACATGGGAAAGTCATAGCTTATGCCTCACGACAAAGAATATAAGAAGAATTATCCTACTCATGATCTAGAGTTGGCAGCTGTTGTCTTCGCACTTAAGATTTGGAGGCATTACCTGTATGGAGAGAAGGTGGAGATCTATACGGATCATAAAAGCCTCAAATATTTTCTTCACTCAAAAGGAACTCAAAATGCGGCAACGATGATGACTTGAGTTATTGAAAGATTATGATCATACCATCCAATACCATCCTGGAAAAGCGAACGTAGTAGCTAACGCATTGAGTAGAAGATCATATGCGGGCACGAGTGCATTATTGTCAACGCAAAGGCCCATTGTGTATGACTTGGAAAGGATGGAAATAGAGTTAAAGACTCCAGGGACCCATGTGATGATGGCGACTATACGAGTGGAACCAACTTTAATCGATAAAGATAAAGCTGCTCAAGCTACAGACCTAGAGCTGATACGTATGAGGAAAAAAGTACAAGAAGGTGCTATTCCGGAAGCAAGAATCGATGAAGAAGGAATACTTCGAGTCAACTTCAGACTTTGTGTTCCTAACGATTCTAATTTGAAGTATAAATTCATGATGGAGGCGTACAACACACCGTTTGCAATCCATCCTGGGAGTACCAAAATGTATCGTGATCTTTGACATACATTTTGGTGGAGAAATATGAAGAGAAAGATAGCGCTGTTTATCTCAAGGTGTCTAACTTATCAACGAGTTAAGGCGGAGCATCAAGTGTCAAAAGGTCCATTGCAACCACTTGAAATTCCAGAATGGAAGTGGGAGCACATTACCATGGATTTCGTTACTGGTCTTCCCAAGGTTTCCCAAGGTATAGATGCGATTTGGGTCATTGTTGATAGATTGACCAAGTCTGCTCATTTCTTCCCAATACGAGAAATTTATACATTTGAACGTCTTGCTAGTATGTACATAAACGAGATTGTAAGATTGCATGGTATCTGATCGAGACCTAAGATTCACTTCAAGATTTTGGGTTAGTTTGCAAAAAGCTATGGGAACGGATTTACGATTTAGTTCGGCGTATCATCCTCAAACGGACGGACAATCAGAGAGGACTATTCAAACTCTTGAGGATTTATTAAGACTCTGTGTCCTTGACTTCAAGGGAAGTTGGGACAAGTTCTTACCATTGGTGGAGTTTTCCTACAACAATAGTTATCAAGCAAGTATTGGCATGGCTCCATTTGAGGCGTTATATGGAAGAAAGTGTCGTTCTCCAGTATGTTGAGATGAGGTGGGTGAAGCAACGTTGTTGGGACCGGATTTGGTACGTATGACTACGGAAGAGATTCAAATAATCCGACAACGTATAAAAACCTCACAAGATCGACAAAAGAGTTATGCTGATCTTCATCGAAAGGACGTGGAATTTAATATTGGAGATCATGTGTTGTTACGTGTTGCTCCATGGAAAGGAGTTACAAGATTTGGAAAGAGAGAAAAACTCAATCCTCGATTCATTGGCCCATTTATAATAATCGAACGAGTAGGAACTGTGGCCTATAGACTCGCCTTACCGCCAAGTATGTCTCATGTTCATAACGTTTTCCACATATCTATGTTAGGTAAATATGTGAAAAACCTGAACCACATTATTGAATTAGAACCAGAAGAGATAGAGGAAGATTTAACGTATGAAGAGTTACTTGTTAAAATCTTGGAAAAGAAGGATCATATTCTACGCTCCAAGGTTATACCTCAAGTCAAAGTTTTGTGGAGAAACCACGATGTGGAAGAAATGACCAAGGAGTTAGAATCTGAGATGAAGTCAAGATATCCTCACCTCTTCGATATACCAGGTACACACCCTAATTTCGAGGACAAAATTTCATAAGAAGGGGAGGTTGTAAGACCCCAACTTTTATGAATAAAGATTAATTTCTCTCGAAATATATTTTTGAATATTATGGTGTGAATATGATATAATGTTATAGTTGTGGGTAATATTTACAAATTTTGCAAAGTAATCAAATGGTTATATAATATTCGATTGGTCGGGGAATATTCGTTTTAACAGGGAATATTCATACTGCGACACAATCATTGGTGGACCCCACAACGGAAGTATTGTCGTAGTAAGAAAATGACAGAATTATCTTGTTATAAAAATAAAGGCGAAAGTGTTATCGTTAAAACTGTTGAACTACACGGTAGTAAAAGTACAATAATACGCGTGGTTGCATAGTAGCACACTGTATTTGTTATTGATGCTTACGTGAGAAGTCACTCAATTATACTCAATTATTGCTACAGTAATTGTTGCATCATATCTCTCATATTATTGATTCGATTATTGTCACAGTATCATCTGCATTATATGATATATTATTAAATCAATAATTGAGACGACAAAGTTATTCATATTATTAAATTGTAATATTTACAATGTCTAGAAGTTCTGCCAAGGAGAGGTTTGGTCACCTAATTGCGCTATAGGAGAAATCCTTATTGGAAAGCTCCCTCTTTCCTGGGAACGACTTGGTTGTTAAATATTGTGAGTTATAATATTAATGATGAATAAGTTCATGTTGATTAAAGATGAATTTGATAGTTCCATTGTGTTGGGATTATTAGTGTTAGTGGTAATCAACATCTATTCCGATGATAATTGATGTCTGGGGGTTATATTGATAAATCGGGGAATTTATCGGATAAATGATCAATTAATTGCTACTAAGTCACATTCTTATATAACTATTTGTTTAAATATGTGTACTATTGAATCACATTCTTATACTATTAGGGGAGTTGGTGGAAGATTGATAATACTTGCATGATTAAATTAAAGATGGAAGTAAAAATGGAGGTACTATACCGTAATTCGTATTTTCACATGATTATAACTATTGATTCACATGATTGAACTATTGCTTCACATTATTTACTATTAGGGGAGGTGGTGCAAGTTTGATAATACTTGCAGGACTAAATTAAAAATGAAAGAAAATTTGGAGGTATTGTACTGTAATTTTTTGAGCCCCAAAACGTGCATTTATCGAAATTATATTTTTCTATAAATAGAAGCTCATTCTTCCTTCATTTTTTACAAATTCACTAAAGCTATAGAATAATTATTATAGAGAGAAATTATAGAGATAAAATCTATAGAGAGAAAGAAGAAGAGAAGCCTGCTACGTCACTATTCCAGTATCCAGTTTCTTCTGAGGTAAGTGGTATTATTTCATTCGTATTCATGAAGAGAGCTATTGTTATTCCATCCCTTATTATTCTGTTGGAATAACCTATTTATGCGAAGTACCGCATGCATGGTGAAATTCTTCTGTTATTCCATTCTTCATTATTATGTTGGAATAACTTTTTTTATGCGGCGCACAGTATACATGGTGAAATTCTTCTATTATTCATTTCTTTATTACTCGTCCGGAATATCACA